>JAJOZX010000284.1:307500-650000 GCA_023014485.1 Bathynomus jamesi
TATAAAAAATAACACCCTCTAAACCCTCTAAACAAACCCTCGAATCCCCCCCCCCAAAAGCGATCACTGTCTCACTACAGATCACCCCTCCATTGACCCCCCCCCCCTACTCCTCTTTCAAAATCATAAACGCTACCAACAACCAACTTACCGACCTCCGCATTTTAAAAATCTTTGCGCACCAAAATACTCACCTAGACGCACCCCTAAATGATTACAGTTCCGCGTTCCAACATAACCATCGCAGGATAACATTGATTTTTTTTTTTTTTAAATTTAACTTTTTAAATTTTTTTAAAGTTTTTTTAAAGTTTTACGAAACTATGTTTTTTGTTCCATTATTCATAATTAAAAACATACGCAAGAACTTCTAATGTAAGTTTTCATCATTAATCCCATTTTTTTTACTGTTAATTTCATTGTAAAAAAAAAAAAATGTTTACTTTAACGTATTTTGTATTCACTTTTACCGTATCAGTATTTTATAATTTTTGACGCACTGATGATGAGAAATCATATCCGAAACGTTTGCCTCTTAAGGTGGTCTTGTTTTGGGACCTTTTGTTTGGTTGCAGATCACGGAAGTGAGTTACACTCGTGAGAAAAAGGCCTCGGAGGCCTTTTCCTCACGAGTGTAACTCATTTTCATATTAGCCATTGCGTGTTATTCTACCAACCAAAAAAAAAAAGATCTCAAAACGAGACATCAATTTGAACATTTCTAACAAATGGCGAGCTTTCCACTATATAGGTATGAATTAAATTTAATTAATTGTATTGTCTATATTCACTAAAGTAGGGCTTAATTATCATATTTAATTATTGGACCATATCTGTATGTGACTTTTTGGGGTGTGCTATAGTGATGGGGATCAATGGTGCATTTTCAAAGTTTGTAGGTTTTAGTAACCTATTAAAATGTCTGTAATTACCGGCTCTCTGTTTTCTCTAATTTTGTCTTTAATGCGAGGATCTTCCATTTTAAAATATGGAGCATAGATGAAGTTTGGTCCCTGCGTCGCTGGGCTACGTCCCGAGCGCGTGTCTTACCACTACACCACTACTTTAGGTCAATTTCCCTATTAAAATCAAGCAATGGTTATTTTCATTCTATGTAATAAATTATTATAGAGATTATAATCACTAAAAGATTAAGTAGTGCACTCCTGATAAGAAAAAAAAGAAAATAAAGAAATTATCTTTTGGTTTCCGGGATGGTGTAGTGGTAAGAAAAGTGCTCTGGACGTGGCCCAGCAACACGATGACAGAAACACTTCTGTGCTGCACATTCTATTCCAGCCTCGTTATTAAAATCAAATTAAGGTATTGCAATTCTTTAAAGAGTCTAAAAGGTCATATTTAGACTTATCAATTACAGTGAAATGTCTTTCAGACTGTTCTGACTTACCCTTATACCGACAACTCTACATCCTCTACCAGGTGTCTGTACACCATGATATTAAGGTTATTATGTACGAGCATGTACAGGTTATACAATTTTTTGTACCTCTGTTGGTATGTGGTAACTTTTGGAAAATATATGCCCCAAAATTTGAATATTCTTACCATTCAAATGGATTATTTTTTTCTTTGAACGTTTCGTTAATTTCATCGGACAGCTTCTCAATTCAGTTTGTTCAAATGTAGAATTTGTACGATGACACAAACACTTTTTAGATCGTCTATTAATTATACTCGTACGTCCTTCCATTTTGTAGAGAGTTTAATCCTTTCTCCAGAACGGTTGATTGCTTCCTATTTAGAGATTAAAGGCACTGAAGCTGTTATTTAGTTCCTATAGCCTTTTCTACACATTTTTATCGTTTTTTTTTGTATTAATAACGTCAATATCAATTTTATATTTGGTTGAACGAATGTTCTGTACGAATTAGTTGGATGGTCCAAATTGTAAGTTTTTAACTTGAAATTTAACAATATTTAACAAACTCAATTTAACAATCTTCATATACGATGGACGTATATTGAAACTGTTTTCAAATAATAAATTACTCTTAACTCCAAAATATCTTCCTCATTTAGAAATTATAACTTCTTTTTGAGGGGGTGCATTCTACAAGGGGAAGTTTTTCACCCCGTCTTTTTGGTATCGAAGTATATTTTCAGATAAAATAATACTTTTAATGATACATAACTTCTTTTTGTAGAAGATATGGTTTTCTAAACTTCTTTTTGTAGAAGATATGGGTTTCAAAACTTCTTTTTGGGAGTGAACTGATAAAATTGACAAAAACACGAGTATTTGCGGAAATTTTTTCCTGTTTCTCCAACAATTAATTTTTAAAACTACAAAATATGAACTTTTCTTCTTGAAAGTTTCGTCTTTTAAACTGAAGTTTGTAAAGTTTAGGTGCAGCTGACATCCTACAAACAATGCTCGGAAGTTTAGGATAACATAATTTAATCTTGTTTAAAACCCTTCAACAAATTTCTGAACGTCTTTCTTTTAAAATATTGAGAATTTTTTTTTTTTTTTTTTTTTTTTAGTCCGCGCACGACAGCCATTTTGGAATAGATGATCGGATTTTGTATAAAATAAATATAAAAATTTTGCAGATGAAGTTACAAGTCATATTATGTATGTATTTATACAGGTACGCACGTATATATATATATATATATATATATATACATATACATATATATATTGAGTACCACTTCTTAGATCAGTGTTTCCCAGCAATGGGGTACCGCGAAATTTCATAAACATGCCAAATATATGTAATTGAAAATTGAGCATTTACTCAACATATGTAAATTTCAAATGAAGTAAAATATTCGCGACTTATTACGTCCATACAAATATTATACAGATTCAGTTTGAAGTTACGTGGTGTTTGGGGTAGTGAGGGGTGGTGGGGTGACAGAACAGGATGTTAAACAGTGGAAGACAAAAATTATCATATCCGGTGTGCCGAAAAAGAAAAACAGAAGCATTTGGTGTGCCTTGAGCCCTGATAAAGTTGGGTTAGATGTTAAGTTAAAATTTACTAATAATGCTCAAACTTTCTACAAAACAATTATAGTAAAGTTACACATAAGAACTTAGCTCAAAATACAGTTTTCACCCATCTCAGTAACTTGATAGTTAAGACATCAATAAAATAAGACCTACAAATTCCTTAGAAATGGGACATTCTCCATTTTGCCATTAAAGAAGGGATATCTTCCAAATGCGGGTTCACCACTGGATTTCCTCAGTAGAGGAAAAAGTAATAGAAAGGATGAAAAGAAGGTAAGTACGTACAGAAGTAAAGAATCCTTAAAAACCATATCGACCTCAAACACGAGAGGTTTTTCATACCGACGATATCCTTAGCCGAGAAAGGAAACAGTTATTACAACGAAAACAATAATTCCATACTCTCTTTCATGTATTCGGAAGATGGCTAGGGTCCGGAGCTAAGTGGTTAACACCGTTGGGTACTGCCCAGTGCCCACTCAATGTTATTTCTAATTCCAATTCCTATTCAAGATCCGGAAGTGAAAATGGACGAAGCGAAAAATCCAGATTGGAGAAAAGTGTTTTTTGATTTGAGAAAAAATGTCACTCCATTCCATTTGCGGTGAATGGGAATGGCTAATATTTTCTAACTTAACCTAACCAAACCTATCGTAACCTAACCTAACCTAACCTAGCCGTGGATGGGAATGAGAATGACATGAATTGGGATAAAAAACCGATTTGAAAATGGCTCCTTTGTTATTCTCTCACTTTCAGTTTTTCCATTCTTGGAATGAAATGGAAATGACACTGAGTAGGATAATAGGTTAGGTTAAGTTAAGTTAATTTAAGTTAGGAAATATTAGTCACTCCCATTTGGCACCTTTACCGCTAATGGAAATGGAAATGGAAATCAAGAAATTCTTCTCAAAACTGGATTTTTCACTTTGTCCATTTTTATCCACACATTTTCCCTATAAGCGAACACACACACACACACACACACACACACACACACACACGCGCGTGCAACAACTCCAAACTCTCCAAAAGGTTTTAAAGAACAATTTTCAATTTTTTTTTCCCCCAAGAAAAAAATTCCATTTATGTTTGGAGCAAACAAATCTTACCAACTTTGAATCTGAACCAATCTTTATTATAAAAAGAACCCAAAACTCAAACAACATAAATCCTCAAATGCTCCAATCACCAACTTTTCAAAAACTTTTGAAATATTTAAAATAAAAAGTTAAAAAGTACATTTTTCTTTGTCTAAATTTCAATTTTGTACATTAAGATTTTTAATGTTTGTCTATTGTATGTAAATGTAAATTGTGAATTACATTTACGAATGTAAATTCCAAATTGTATTTACATTTCAGGATAAATTTTCAACCGAGATGGAAAGAAATTCTATTGGAAAAAATAATGCCCATTTCAAAATTCAATAGAAATTCATAATTGGTTGGGGAAAATAGTCGAATCACTATGAAAATAAGTGAATAAAATATCATCATTTATTAACGGTAATTGCGATGCCTTCTACGCTCGTTATTTCCCCAACCAATTATGAATTTTTAATGAATTTTTAAAAATTTACTTCCAAAGAATATATTCCTTCGGTGAACAAATTTCCATAATTGTAAATTCGAAACTGTAAATTTATTTATATGAAGCGATTTTTATTTAGTTTTATTTACAAAGAGAATTTGGACAATGTTTTTTTCATCTGTAAAAAATACTTTGAAAAATGTGAAGCTTTTTAAAAAAAAAAAAATTCTGTAAAAATAATTGCTATTTTTACAACTGTAAATTTAAATAAATGCTGAACGAGTGAGTCTCTTTGATGAGTCTCTTTAGAGATTACGACAAAAGATTAGGATTTGGCAAATATTTAATTTCCTTTGAACGATTATACTATTCTCTCTCTCTCTCTCTCTCTCTCTCTCTCTCTCTCTCTCTCTCTCTCTCTCTCTCGGTCTTATTAGGTTCCGGGTGTGCGTCCCTCGGGTGAAGCGTAGTAACTCGAGAGGCAGTAAGCTCGATCTCCGGCGGGCGAACTTTGTTAGCCTCAGGGATAGCGTAGGAGAGATGGGGTTAGAGGTTGGCGGCGATGTTGAGGGAGTGTGGAGTGCATTCCGGGACGAGTTTATGGTGCTGCAGTCTGCTGCCATACCCTCAAAACCGGTCACCCCTGCTTCAACGCAGCCTAAGTGGTTCAATCGTGACATCGCTTCGGCTATCCGAAATAGGAAAGTAGCGTATAGGAGGGCGAAGGCCAATCGTTTCCCACGAGAACACTGAAGCGTATGTCCGCCTGTGTAGGGAAGTGAAGGCGAAGGTTAGGCTAGCGAAACGTAACGAAGAACTACGGGTGGCAAGCCTCTGCGGGAGTGTTCACCAGGGAGGATACCCGCGTCATCCCCGAGCCAGGCGTGAGGCACGAAGGTGCTGGCCTGGATAGTGTTAGATGTACCGCGACAGTCGTTGCCGATAGAATAGACAAACTGAGCGCGTTTAAGGCTCCTGGGCCAGACCAGTTTCTCCCCAGAGTGTTGCGAGAAGTGCGCGACCAGGTGGCTCCCCACCTGGCTACAGTCTTCAACAAATCGTTGGAGATGGGCCAGGGGATCACGAAAGTCCAGGGAACTATCGTCCAATTAGTCTCACTTCAGTTGTAGGTAAATCATTAGAAGGGATAATAGCTGATAGGATCGTTGACCTCTGGATTCCTACAAGCTGCTTGGGGACTCCCAACATGGGTTTAGACGGCATAGGTCGTGTCTCACCAACTTGCTCGAGTTTTTCCACGTCATGTTGAGTGAGTACGATAAGAGTAGGGCTATTGATATACTTTATCTCGACTTTCAGAAAGCCTTTGATAAGGTACCTCACCGCCGGCTAACGGCGAAAGTGCGCGCGCTGGGTATCGGTGGGAAAATAGGTAGGTGGATTGAAACTGTGAGGAATAGGCGGCAGAGGGTGGTAATTAAAGGGGCTAGATCGGGGGGGCCTCGGTCACTAGTGGGTTCCTCAGGGTTCCGTTTTGGGGCCACTGTTGTTTATCATTTACATAAATGATATCGACGGTGGCATCGTCAGTCGGATCGCCAAATTCGCTGATGACACCAAGCTGGGGCCAATGTTGGGACGCCCGAAGCGATCGAGGAACTGCGTGCGGACCTAGGTAGGATAGGAGAGTGTCCGAAAAAATGGCAAATGCCGTTTAACTTGGGTAAATGCAAAGTGATGCACATTGGCTACGCCAATCCAAGTCGGACTAACTCGATGTTGGGTAGTAATATCGAGGTGACTGATTAGAAAAGGACTGTGGTGTGCTAATTAGCAGCGACCTTAAGTTTACGAAAAGTGTGTAGAGGTGGAAGAAGCGCCGAAACTATTGGGTTATATCAGGAGGCAATTTCAGTTTCGGAACAAGGAGATGTGCTCTCACTGTACAATTCTCTTGTTCGGCCGCACCTGGAGTATGATGTGCAGTTCTGGTCGCCCACCCTCAGGAAAGATCTACAGATCTACAGATCTACAGAAGCTAAGACTAACAAAGACCCTAAGCTCGACTCTAAGGTTAGCCCGAGAGAAAGGAAAGAGTAGCGGGTTAAGAGAAGAGAAGAGAATAAGGGGTTAAGTAAGAGCAACACCTATCACCAGTGGCGGTTCCTCATATGGGCAATATGGGCAGCCGCACAGGGCGGCATTTGTGGAGGGGCGGCATGAGCGCCTGCAAAAAAAATAAAAATAAATAAATAAAGAAATAAATAAAAATAGTTTATTTATGGCAGTTGTGCAATTTAATTTGTATTTTTCCTGTTCATAGTATCATAATTACATTCTCTTAAGTGAGTTATTCTATTTACGTGATGAAGGATTTGTAAAATTCAGAAATTTGAGTCTTTGTTTTGGTTCTGAAGTTCCAACAATTAGTCCAATAAAAAGTTATTTTGTGAAAGAGTTATGTCTGTCCTTTATTTTGGGGGGATTCGAATGTGTGTGTGTTGGCGAACAGGGGGGGGGCGCTGAAGGTGAGGTTCGCCCAGGGCGTCATGTAAGCTAGGACCGCCACTGCCTATCACTCATGGGTTAACATTCATTCAGAAAAAGAGGAAAAGTGTCTCACCATCATCATCCGCCGGCCACTGCCGACAAGTCAGAAAGATAGTCGGAGAGAATAGGAGAGGGGTGAAAGATGAAAAGAAGTAAAATAAGAACGCTTACAAACCATGCAAACACAGTCTTAATTAACTCACTGTCACACCATGCAAACTACAAACATGCAAGAAAAGAGGTAGAGACATGCAAAGGAAAAAAAAAAAAAAGAAAAAAAAAAAGTAGGTAAAGTTAAACAAAAAGTGGGTTAGTTTACGCTATGAGCTACATCTACATTCGTGTTAGTCTAATTTTTTTTTTTTTTTTAATAATTTTATTGCTGGCATCACACGCTGGCATGTCACAAGCTGGCATTCATCGTCAACAGACTCATCCTCGAGCACCACCACCAGAGCTTCCGTTGCTAACTTTGTTTTTTAAATTAAACAACGTTAATACCTTTAAAATGTCTGTCAAGACGGTTTTAAACATATTAACGCTGGTAGAATGAACGACTGACGCGGGAAGATTATTCCATTTATCAATTACTTTAAACGTAAAGAAGTTTTTAGCGATATTAGTAATAAAACGCCTGCCACGCAACTTAAATCCGTTATTGCGAGTATTACTATTATCAAAATGAACAATTTGTCAAAATTTACGTTATCGATGTTATTAACGATTTTGAAAACTTCAATAAGCTCCCCCCTTAATCTCCTAGTTTCGAGTGAATACAGGTCTAACTCTTTAATCCTATCTTCATAAGGCTTATTGCGCAATGACGGAATAAGTTTCGTGGCACGACGCTGAACCCTTTCTAACCTATCAATATCCTCACGCAAGTACGGGCACCAAACTGAACGGCATATTCTAAATGAGGCCTGACTAGGGACTTGTAAAGGGGCAATTAATATCCTTCGATTTAAATTCGAAATTACGCGCTATGAAGCCTAACATCCTATTAGCTTTTGCGCAAGACTCCAGGCACTGGTTCCTAACCTTTAAATCTTTAGTTACGCGTACGCCTAAATCTACTTCCTCGTCAACGCTCGCTAACTCCCTATCATCCATCGTGTACGCGTAATTATTGTTGCGAGAACCTATATGCAAGATATTGAGAGGCTGGAGCGAGTGCAGGCGAGGGCCACAAAGTTAATCCCTTCCGTTAAGCATATGGGCTACAATCGACGGTTACGCGCCCTGAACTTGTTTTCGCTTGAAACTCGGAGGCTGCGCGGTCAACTGATCGAGGTTTTCAAGCTCTTACGCGGGTTCAACGATGTCGATTTTAGAAGTATGTTTAGTTTAAATGATAACCCAACTCGCAACAATGGTTGGAAGTTGGATTTGAAACGGTTTATGACTAGTGTGTGTGGGAATTACTTTACGTATAAGATCTGTGACACATGGAACAGGTTACCTACGGAAGTTGTGAACAGTTCCCCTGTGGATCAGTTCAAGAAAAGGTTAGACCAAATTTTGCACACTATCTGAGTGTGTAGAAAATTTTCCGTGGCACCCGTTGCCATTGGTACCTCCTCGGTATGAGCCGCAAGGCCTTTTGAGGTACTTCTTTTCTTGTAACTCCTTGTAACTCTCTCTCCGATAATCAATTTTTTATTTAAAGTTTAGATTTGATTTGGCTTTGGACATGTCTCAAACATTAGTAATTCATGGGCAGTGTAAAATCGTGAACTAGCTGGACAAGTACAATTACACAACTACTACTACTGTTCAGGCCAAAGTGGTTCTTTGTTCAATCGTCGTCGTTCAAACTAACCACGTTCTGCGCACAAAGAGAAATGTCGAGCAGAAGCAGGAGGCCTTCTACGTCGTCTCAATATCAGTTATAGCGGGGGTGCCCAACCTTTTTTCATGAAGGGCCATATTTCAATTGATGACCCACACCGAGGGCTACTGTGGAAATTTTAGATAAAATTTATTTTAAAATTAAATTTTTATTGAAATAAAATATGACATTAGATAATTAATTTCCAGTATCCGCCAGCCGGTCCTGATACAAATCTTTGGCGGGCCGGACTCTGGCCCGCGGACCGTATGTTGAACAAGCCTGAATTATAGCAACATCCAGCTTTTCGTACAGCTTTCAAGTCACTCAGAACTTAATAGCTGAGGACCACAATGCACGGGTTGAAATGTGCGAGATTCTTCTTCATCGCTTTGGTGAGGGTTCCGAACTCCTGTACAAAATATGGTTTAGCGATGGGTCTGAATTTTACCTTTCTGACCGTGAATAAATTGGCATGAATGCAGAATCTGGGGGAAGGGAACCCAGTCTGAAGTTCGAGGACACCGGAGAGGCTCTCCGAAGCTTCATGTGTGGTGGCCACCATTTTAGTTCTCGGGATTGTAAGTCTGTTTTTCTTCAAAGGGCCTAATTTAATGGCACGCCTGGAAATGTGAATAGCAAAAATTAGTAGCAGATGCTTGAGACGTTTTTCCTGACGCAGTTCCACAAAACTGCAAATATCAATGAAGCAATTGTTAACAAGATGGAGCTCCTCCACAATATGCAACTCCATTCCGTGAGTTGTTTAGTCGTACCTTCCTAGATCGATGGATCGATCGACGGGGATCTTTGACTTGGTTGTCTCATTCGTTTGACCTCACGCCTTGTGACTTCTTCCTCTGGGGTTACGTGAACAACACTGTATATAAAACTAAGCCTCGAAATCTTCAGGACTTTAAAGAAAGGATTTACCACGCCATGAGTGAAACTAATAACAGGGTTCTCCCGAACGTTGCTCATGGATCAGTCAGACATTGGCGCAGATGCCTTAAAAATGAGTGGAAACAGGTTAAAGTCCACCGTTAAAATATGCATTCAAATTTGGATTAGATTTTCAAAAAATATATATATATACTTAAAATCTCGTTTTGAGTGTCTATCATGAGGAATCAGGGAATAAAATATTCCATACGTATGGTTACCGTTTTTCGCAGTGAAAGAGTTGAAATATTATGAAATGAACTTACTAAGAAGTTTGTTTTATTTTGCCAATAGGCGATGCACCCATCTGTTAAAGATGGACGCCTTCCTAGGAACGTAACATAATGAGAACACCTAGTCGAAACACAGAGAGAGAGAGAGAGGAGAGAGAGAAGAGAGAGAGAGAGAGACACGACTATCTAGTGATTATTGACTATGATTTAGAATAGTTTACTATAATAAATCATGGAACAAATATCACTGAAAAAAATAGAAAAATATTTGGACATTTTTTGAGAACTTAAAAAAATTCAAATGAAAAGTACGAAGCATTTAAATTTTTTTTTTAAATTAAAGACAAATTTTAAGTTTTTAGTAATTAACATCAAACGATGTTTAAACTGTTTTATGATGTAAATTTTTATTTGTATGATGTAATTAATTGAAGTCATGATGTAATGATAGAAGATTAATTACGATCAACGTATCTAGGAAACGTTTCAGATCGCGTACGACATTCGCTCAAGTTTTAGTTTAATTTTAATGTTTCATGCGTTGTTCGGCTGAAGAAAGAAATTCGCCGAAAAAAATGAAAGAAACCCCCAAAAATTAATAATTAGTTATTTAAAATATATATATATATATATATATATATATATAATATATATATATATATATATATATATATATATTTTTTTTTTTTTTTTTTTTTTTGGGTGGGGGGCGAATTTTTTTCCCCCATTCTCGCACATACGAAATCCTTACAATCGCTATTATCATTCATTTAAATGACACGAAACCGCAAGCAAATCTTTGGCTCTTTCATACTTTTCGAAACGTGTGTTTGTTTGTTTGGTCTGCAGAAGTGAGTAAATAATTCTCAAACTTTCTGTTATGAATTTCTCAGGAGGACAATTAAGATGGGGGCCCTATACATTCATATAAGAAAGGTATCCGCAACTTCTCGCGCGCGAAGACAATGCGAAGCTAGCATTCATCTAGACGAGGTACTCGTTGAAAAGGAAACCAAAAAAAATTTTTCGTCTCTCTTAATGATAAGAAGAACTACCGACGGAAGATGACCGATAATAGGACATCGATTTAACTGTTTAAATGTCCTTGATCGAAATACATTTCACTGAAAAAAGTTTAA
Source organism: Bathynomus jamesi (assembly GCA_023014485.1). NCBI lineage: Eukaryota > Metazoa > Arthropoda > Malacostraca > Isopoda > Cirolanidae > Bathynomus > Bathynomus jamesi. The sequence goes on from JAJOZX010000284.1 coordinate 318,670, forward strand.
GAAAAGGGTAGCTAAGTCAGTCGAAAACAATTAATTAATTCTCAAAGGAAATTGAGTAATAATATTTAACGCCGAGCGCATTCTGTTTTCTTCGACGAAGGAGTAACTTTAGTAAATTATATTTTGGCGCTTTTGACAATAATAACGGTGTGCGTCACTGTATATATATATATATATATATATATATATATATATATATATATATATATATGAATAGAAACGACATAAGTGTTAAGGAACGTTTCTGCACACGAGGAGGAGAGATAACGTTCCTTAACACTTATGTCGTTTCTATTCATTTATATACTGCGCGGTCATTGCAGTTATATGCGCATATTCACGATTTGCGAGGGTGCCCTCTCAGGGCATTGTTTCTGCCCTATGTGGGAGAATTTCGATTTGTGATTGAGTGAGGTCCGTAGCATAATGGTAGAGCGTCCAACCGGCAATTGGAAGGCCCTGGTTCGATTCCCGGGCGGTTCGCCTCATTTTTCATTGTTCGTTATCTCTCCTCCTCGTGTGCAGAAACGTTCCTTAACACTTATGTCGTTTCTATTCATTTATATACTGCGCGGTCATTGCAGTTATATGCGCATATTCACGATTTGCGAGGTGCCCTCTCAGGGCATTGGTTTCTGCCCTATGTGGGAGAATTTCGATTTGTGATTGAGTGAGGTCCGTAGCATAATGGTAGAGCGTCCAACCGGCAATTGGAAGGCCCTGGGTTCGATTCCCGGCGGTTCGCCTCATTTTTCATTGTTCGTTATCTCTCCTCCTCGTGTGCAGAAACGTTCCTTACACTTATGTCGTTTCTATTCATTTATATACTGCGCGGTCATTGCAGTTATATGCGCATATTCACGATTTGCGAGGGTGCCCTCTCAGGGCATTGGTTTCTGCCCTATGTGGGAGAATTTCGATTTGTGATTGAGTGAGGTCCGTAGCATAATGGTAGAGCGTCCAACCGCAATTGGAAGGCCCTGGGTTCGATTCCCGGGCGTTCGCCTCATTTTTCATTGTTCGTTATCTCTCCTCCTCGTGTGCAGAAACGTTCCTTAACACTTATGTCGTTTCTATTCATTTTATACTGCGCGGTCATTGCAGTTATATGCATATATATATATATATATATCGCATACGACATTCGGTCAAGTTTAGTTTAATTCTAATGTGTCATGCGTTGTTCAGCTGGGGAAAGAAATTCGCCGAAAAAAATTAAAGACACTCCGAAAATTAATAATTAGTTATTTTTTTTAAATATTTTTGCTATATATAATATATATATATATATATATATATATATATATATATATATATCGTCGCCTAAAATTAGATTTAAAAGTCAAAAGAGCATTTAAAGCATTAATGGCACTAGAAGTACACATTAAAGGAAAAGCTACCCCAATTTTACCTAAATTAACTCCTCCCATTTTCTCGTTGGTCCCGTTACCATGGAAACTGATAAGCCAAAGATAAAGAATAATTAAGAAGCGGGTTTTAAGTGAGTTTTAATTTGTGAGGACGTCGACCAAAAGCGGAGACGTTCATAAAAATTTATGACGTAATTAAGCGTTTTTCTCAGTTTTTTAAAATTTTAATTTTTCATTATTATTAATTATTATTATTATTAATTATTATTATTAATTATTCTTAATTATTATTATCAAAAATGTATTTAATTACTCGCAAAATTTAGTAAAACGATCCATTTAAATAGTTGGTGTTGTGTTGTGATTAATAACCCTTAGAAAATGTTGAACCTCGTAAAAATACGCCAGAACTACTTTCGCCTGACGATAATTTAGCGAGGTAGGGAATAGGCTTTTCGAACGATAAAAATCTCGTTAATTCTTCCGAGTTACCGTTCTCTAAGAGAAGAATCTCTTTAAAGGAGAGATTTTGTACAGTGTCATAACCATTGCGCGCATTGCGAGCATACTTATGGATAAAATTACGTACTAAGGCGCTCGGCATGAAACGTGTTGGTGATTAGAAATAAAGTCATTTTTTTCTTTGGGTAAGACGTAAGTGCCTTATCTAGAATTCAGGATAACCGTGTAAGATATCTATCTATCTATCTATCGATATATATATATATATATATATATATGGGTTTACTTCACTATAAAGAGAACCAGTTTATGTAGCCACTATAATTATAAAGTTGGACAAACCAACTAATTTAACCTAATTTAAATTAATCTAACTTAACGTAATCTATAACAAAAAAACCAAAAAAAAAAACCTGTTTTTAACGCAAATTTTTTTTAATTCTTTCTTGTATTTTTCCACAATTGTTTACCAACCAACCAACCAACCAACCAAGCAACACCATCATCAGATGATAAAGGGGAAACTGCGAAAATCAATATTCATCGAGGGGTTATATTCAGAGAAATTTGTTTGAATGTGGGCTCCATTTCTGTTGGCGAATAATGACAAACTCCGGAGTTGCTATACGAGTGTTTACACCACTTCTGCAACACTTACTGCGCCGTTGTTCCGCCTTTTACAAAAGACTCAACTTTGGTTTGCAACAATAACAACTGAAAACAAGGCAAGGAAATCAAGTTTTATATATATATATATATATATATAAGCACACCGGACAAAAAATTAGTCACCCCTCTCAGAATGTACCTAATAACGTGTGACGGCGCCTGGCCTTGATAACCGCACGAATCCGGCGAGGCAGAGACTCTACGAGGTTGTGCATGTACTGAACATCGATTTGCTGCCACTCGTTCATCAGCCGGTCCCGAAGTTCCGCCAGAGTCCGTGGTGTCTATTCCTGCGCTTCACTTTCTGTTTTCAGCCTGAACAACACCTTCGACGCATTCAGGATTAAAGGCTTCATTGGACCTGCGATGTACTCGTCGCCTCCCATCATTGGAGAACAAAAACGGGACTCATCGGACCAAATTACACGTTTCCAATCTGCCGCAGTCCAGTTTTTGTGCCTCTGAGCCCATTTATAACGTGCCAATTTGTGACTTGCTGTTAACAGCGGCCTCTTCCGTGGTACTCTGCTCCAGATGTCCATCGCATGCAGTTCTCGTCGCAATGTCCGTTCGGAAATTGGTCGCTGGAGAACCTCATTGGTTTCTTGGAGCAATTGTTCTCTGGTTTGAAAACGATTTGCAATTACTAGACGAGAAACATGGCGGCGGCCACTATTGTCGAGAATTGTTTTCCGGCCACAGTTACGCCGTCGATTGTCAGTTGATTGCGAACTACACCACTCTTTGTAAACTCGCTGGACAGTACGCGTTGACACACCAACAAATTGGGCTACTTCAGACATTTTGTGTCCGTGGGCTCTGCCAAACACGATGGCTCCTTTTTGCCACAGAGTAACGTCTGCCTCACGACCCATTTTGCAGACTATATCCAACACACACTTTGTTCTTCACCACCTCACGAAACAGATCTGATCCTGTGTGCTACGTCACCGCTACTTGTCACTTACCAATGCTAAATCAGCGCCCTCTGTGTGACCTTGAACTTCCTACTATCGGTGCTATTAGGGGTGACTAATTTTTTGTCCGGTGTGCTTATATTAAAATATATGTTAACCCCTCCGTCTATGGCCTGGGTTGGTTCGAAGTCGACGGGGGTTCTAGTTAGGTGGCAGCAACGGATGTGTGACTTGTAGTAGTTTTCTCCTATATTACCCTCCGAGTTCTTCTATAGTGGCTCGGAGGACTCTGGTAGACTTACTAAAATTTTCTAAAGATTCCGGACTCTTCTTATAGCGTATCGGGAAAGTTTAATGACTATGTTCTTCTGAAGAGAGCAAGGCTCGAAGGATAAGATAAAGACTATCTTTACTGTAATTTACTGCTAAAATGTAATGCTCAGCCTCTGAATTAGCTTCTGAATGACAATGGAAGATTTTTACTGGGGTTTATATACCCCAAAACTGCTAACATCATTATTATTAAATGCTAAAGAGGCTGCATTAGTTTTGCACAATATTCGAAAATAAAGTAAATTTTTTAGCTGTGGTAAGGCTTGAACGAGTAAACAAAATATTTGAAGACGAAACCATATTTTTATCTTAAACCGCGACTTTTCAGATCTGATGTTATTATGATCTGCCAAGTTAACTAAAAGTGGAAATCGGACTATGCATCTTTACACTAAAATATGCATATGAGTAAAATTTTAAGGTTTAAGATGTACAATTTAAATGCTTAGGCAAGACATGATCTCATCTTTTATAACGAAAGAGAATGTATACAAAATATGAACATTGCAAAGTTTAAGCAGGATTCCTTATTAAGCGAAATCTAAAAAAATGATTATGAGAATTTAAAAAAGAAAAGGTCACCAATTATTTGGCAAAGTAGAAAGCAAATCAAAATTTTTATCCAAACTCGCGTTGGGTGATTTTGGTCCTTACGTAAAAATGAATACACACACGTACATACATATGAATATAGGCATTATATAAAGTTAAATATATAAGAATATACAGGATTATATAAATACATGAACCATATAACACATGAATTTTAAAATGGATACAAGAACTATATAAATGAATACAAGAATTACATGAAGAATAAGATAGTATAGGAATATGGGAATTATTTATGGTTCATTTATATATATATATATATTATATATATATATTATATATCTTCTTTTATATTTTATTATTATTTATATTATATATTATTTTTTTTTTATTATATATATATTTTATATTATATATATAAAAGAGGAAGTTTGTTTATTTGTTTAGTTGTTCGCTATAGAAAACCAAACGGTTGAACTTACAAATTTTAAAATAACTTCATAATAACCAGTTTTTTACACGAAATTTAATGGTGCTATTTATTTTGTATTTGGTGTAGTATTTAATGACGAAATTGACAATTAATGATTATTGCGTCATTTTTTGTAATAAATTTTTTTGTAATAAACATACAAAACATAAAATAGAAATTTTTAAAGAATTTAGTGAAAATCTGGCATTCGTAAACTTTGCGGAGCAAATATTCCAGCGGAGCAAATTTTCCAGGACAGTGCTAAATGGTTTCATAAGTGATTTAGTAACTTTGTGAATTGCAAATTATTGTTTAGTGATACAGGTGATTATGCCACCCAAGAAACGCCCTTTATATGGAAAGTCTTCTGCCGCTAAAAGAATTCAAGCACAAAGAGCAGCTGAAACAAGAAGAACGCAATCAAAGACTTCAAGCACAAGCTGCAAGACAGGCTGCTCAAATACAGGAAGAGACTTTGGAACAACGTAAAGCTAGACTTCGAGCTCAAGCTGAAAGGCAGGCTACTCAAAGACAGCAAGAAACTGTTGAACAGCACCAAGCCAGTTACTACCTGGACAAACATACATTCACAGACATGACCTCACAGCCAGAGTGTTTCGCTCAAAAATTATTAAAACTGATGGATTTAATGACAAAATCCAACATTTTTGGCCCAGTTAGATGCCACATGTACACTGTTGAATGGCAAAAAAGAGGAGGATTGCCTCATGCTCATATTTTGATTTGGCTGACCAACAAAATTCAAGCTAATCAAATTGATTCTGTTATCTCAGCTGAACTTCCAGACCCTAACACAGACAAAAACCTCTTTGAAATAGTTCAAACTCAAATGGTGCATGGTCCATGTGGTTCTCTAAATTTCAATTCACCTTGCATGAAAGAAAATAAATGTACAAAACGTTACCCAAAACCATTTTTAAAAGACACTCAAACAGGAGAAGATGGTTATCCTTCATATCGCAGAAGAAAACCTGATGATGGAGGCTTTACAACGAGAATTAAACAAAATGAAATTGATAATAGATGGATAGTTCCTTACTGCCCTCTCTTGACTAAAACTTTTAATGCTCATTTTAATGTAGAATTTTGTAATTCTGTCAAGTCTATCAAGTATGTGTGCAAGTATGTTAACAAGGGATCTGATGCAGCTATGTTTGCTCTACAACAAAATGTACCTGATGAAGTGACTAACTATCAACAGGGTCGTTATTTAAGCAGCAATGAAGCCTTTTGGAGAATTTTTAGCTTTCCCTTTCATGAAAGATATCCTGCAGTACAGCAACTAGCAGTTCATTTAGAAAATGGACAAAGAGTTTATTTTACTAATGAAACAGCTGCCCATCAAGCTCTTGCTCCTAGAGATACTACTCTTACAGCTTTTTTTAAACTATGTCAAGAAGATGTGTTTGCTCAAACTATATTGTATCGCCAGTTACCATCTTATTACACATGGAACAACAAAAAATGGAGTAGAAGAAAGAGAGGAAGCGAAGTTGAAGGTCATCCAGATGTAAGATTTGACAGTGCTTTAGGCAGAGTTTACACTGTTCATCCCAGCCAGCATGAGTGTTTCTTTTTAAGAATGTTGCTGCATGAAGTTAAAGGGCCTAGATCTTTTGATGATCTTAGAACAGTTGATGGTCATGTTTGTGCGACATTTAGAGAGGCATGCTACAAACGTGGAATGCTAGAAGATGATAGTCAATGGGATGCCACCTTAAGAGAAGCAGCCATATACCAATCCCAAAGTTCGCAAGCAAAATAAAATTGCTGTACCAGTAGCATCTTCTGGTATAGCTGCTACACTGTTGCCTGGAGGTCGCACAGCTCATTCTGCATTCAAACTTCCTTTGGATTTAGCTACTATGATGAAGCTGTTTGTAAAATTACTAAAAATTCTGGCATGGGAGAGGTTTTTTAAAAGATGTGAACTTATAGTCTGGGATGAATGTACAATGGCCCATAAAAAACATTGGAGGCCCTGAACAAAACTCTACAATGTGAGAAACCACAAGACATTAATGGGCGGTGTAACTGTTGTCTTATCAGGAGATTTTCGCCAGACTCTGCCAGTTATACCTAAGGGAACAAAAGCTGATGAAATTCGAGCATGCCTTAAATCTTCCTGTTTGTGGCACAATGTTAAAACCTTGAAGCTTACAACTAACATGCGAGCAAGAATTTATGGTGATCGCAATTCAGGTCTATTTGCTCAGAACTTGCTACAGCTTGGCGAAGGAAAAGTTCCTGTGGACTCTGACAACAAAGTCATTATATCTACAATCAGCGCAGTGGTCCAAAGTGTTAATGAATTAACAGAAAAAGTATTTACTAACTTTAGTTATCACTACAAAGACTTTACTTGGCTGTGTGAAAGAGCAATATTGGCACCGAAAAATGTCAGTTAATTCTATCAACCAACAACTACTCCAAAATATTCCAGGGGATCCTTATATTTACAAATCAATTGATACAGTTATCGATCAAAATGAAGTTGTCAACTATCCAACGGAGTTTCTAAATTCTTTGGAATTTCCAGGATTGCCTCCTCACCAACTACAACTTAAAGTTGGAGCTCCTATAATGCTTCTACGAAATTTAGATCAGCCTAAACTCTGCAATGGTACCAGATTAATAATAAAGGCATTAGAGCCTCATGTCATTGAAGCACAAATTCAAACTGGTTGTGGCAAGGGTGAAGATACTTTTATTCCTAGGATACCTCTAATAACATCAGAGATGCAGTTTCAGTTTAGGCGCTTACAATTTCCAGTAAGATTAAGTTTTGCCATGTCGATCAACAAATCACAGGGACAAACAGTGAAAGTTGTTGGGCTACAATTACAAGAAGACTGCTTCTCTCATGGTCAACTGTATGTAGGATGCTCTAGAGTAGGAACAGCTAACAATCTTTATGTATACTCTCCTTTTGGAAAAACATGCAATGTTGTATATAAAGAAGTATTGTAAATTCTAATTTCAAATAAAGCTTTGTTTGATTAAATGTTTTTTTATTTCTCGCATCACAGCTTTTGTCTACTTACTGAATAATTTGCTGAAAAAAATACTGATCTATACATTTCAAATCTAAATTTTCACCCGTGCAACGCCGGGTAACTCAGCTAGTATATATATATATATATATATATATATATATATATGTGTGTGTGTGTGTATATATATATAGTTTAGGACCTCTTCTGTAAGTCTTTACCCGTTCGTAAGTAGTCCTTTAAAGACGAGATTATGACGCTATATGATCGCCCACCAAAAGTCCTTAATCGGATACTTAGTGGCGACTTAAAATATATAATTTTCGGTGTGCAATGAGCGCTTTCTCAGTAATTCTATAAGAAAGATTATGATAAGAGGCTTTCTAGAATTCTAAACAGCAATATAATAAATGCTTTGGGGTACAATCTCAAGGTTATATAGATAAATACTAGGGGCACTCAATATATTTTGTCCCACCTTATTTTCTTAACTAAATAATAGGCCATGGGGCTGAAATGTCTTTTGGGCCGTAAGTTTAAACTTTCTGCGCTTCACATAACCGGATTTTTCCAGTTTGAACCTCCCCTCCTTGTATAAAACCGCTTTTAAACGTTCTTGTATAAAACCGATGGTTAACGCAGTTTCGAAAATGGCGTCTCACAGTGATGTGCGTCGTAAACAGAGAGCTGTTATCGAGTTCTTAACCGCAGAGAAGGAAACAGTTGGAAATATTCACAAACGTCTACAAAACGTTTACGGAGATGCTGTTGCTTATCGAAGCACAGTTGGACGCTGGAAACGTGAGAGATCATCGGAGAGGGAGAGCCAGTCTCGATGATGAGCCACGCAGCGGTCGCCCAGCATCGGCTGTGACATCTCGCACTGTGCAACGTGCTAACAGCATCATTCTATCAAATCGGCGCGTCACATATAAGGAGTTATCACTGGAGCTAGGAATTAGTGAAGGAAGTGTGAATACGATAATTCAGCAACTGGGATACTCAAAAGTGTGTTCACAGTTTGTTCCTCGCCAACTGACTGAAGATCACAAAGCCCAAAGAAAACAAATTGCTTCGGAGTCGTTGGTTCGATACGAGGCAGAAGGGAATGACTTCCTTTCACGAGTTGTGACTGGGGATGAGACTTGGGTACACCACTTTGAACCTGAAACAAAACGCCAATCTATTGAGTGGCATCAAGCAGACTCCCCACGCAAGAAAAAGTTCAAAATGGCTCCCTCTGCAGGAAAGGATATGGCCACCATCTTCTGGGACATGAAAGGGGTGATTCTGATGAACATTATAAAGAAAGGACAAACAATCAACTCAGAGGCATATATTGCTACCCTACAGAGACTCCAGAGATATATAAAGCGAGTCCGACCGGAGAGAAAACTGGAAGACGTCCTTTTTTTGCACGATAACGCAACACCACACAACAGTTTGCAAACAAGAGAGGCCATCACAAAAATGCGCTTCACTGTGTTACCCCACCCTCCATACAGCCCAGATCTGGCATCTTCAGACTTCCATTTGTTTGGGCAAATAAAGGATGCTATTCGTGAAAGAAAGTTTCAGTGACGATAAGGTTGTTGAGGAGGTTAAGAGGTGGCTCCAGAGAAACCCAGCGGACTTTTACCAGCGAGGAATAAAGGCCCTTGTTTCGAGGTGGAGGAAAGCCGTAGAAAAGGATGGAGATTATGTGGAAAAATAAAAACTTGTAAAAAAGTATGTAACTACTTATGTACAAAATTTCTGGAACTTACAAGGAAACTTGGAAAGAAAAAAAAAGGTGGGGCAAAATATATTGAGTGGTCCTCGTAGATAAATAGATAGATGCTTTGTTAATGGGACTTTTTATCCTCATTTTAACCTTTTAACCTCTACAGCAACATCTAAGGTCACATGACGGAGGGGACCTACTGTTTTATGTGGGGTCCGAACCTCGAGTTGCTACGTAATCTGAATGCGGAAGGTAGTCTCCCATCCAACTACTCTCCAGACCCACTGTCGCTTAATTTCGGTGATTGACGGGAAGCGGTGTAATGACACTGGCCATGACGTAGCCTTGGATAAATAGGTGGATAGATGGAGAGAGAAATGGATAGGTGGATAGACAGATAGATAGATGGATAAATAGATGGATAGATAGGTGTAGTGGATAGATAGATAGATAGATAGATGTAGAAACCGATAACTAGATGACTATATGGGTGGATGGATAGTGCAGTAGTGGACAAGTAGATAGATAGATAGATAGATAGATAGATAGATAGATAGATAGAGAAAGAAATAAATAGATGGATAGATAGAGTAGATGGATATATATACAGAAAAAGAGCTAAACCTTTTCGTTTGGAAGGTCGCAATAGAAGTGATTTGTTCTGCCTATCTTGACTGTGACCCTTCCCCTTGACCCCGACTTGACCTCCATGACTTTCATCCCTGTGACCCTCTCATCCTCCGACTTTCGATTAAACTAACTAATAATCCCTTCCGGAAGGGGGCGGGGATGAGGAATATAAAAATAGCGGGGAGTGGGGAGGGCTGCATTTCATAATTATTTATTAACAAAGAATTCAGCGCCAAAGTCCTCAAAGGTTATTGGAAAACGATACTTTATTCCAGCCACTTTATTATTATTAATATTATTACTGTTACTATTATCACTATTATTATTGACTATTATTACTATTATTATTATTTCTAAAGAATTTTTGTATTATTTGTTTTAATCGCAAAATTAAATTGGTAATTTTATTGTCATTTCATGACGTCCTTCTAATCTTCGTCCAATTGATGACTTCAAAGTCATTTTCCGACATGGTTATTCTATCTATAGACATTAAGCAGTCCGGTCGCTAATCTCTGGACGAAAAAAGAACCGAATTATACGGTCAAAGGTTTGTCAATTAACCAAAAAGATTAATTCAACCATATAATTAATGATTGTATTAACAGTGATTAGTTTTATGATATAGATCAGTTATCACGTGGTTCATCGAATTATTGTGCACGTGGTTGTATTCTGTTTTTTTTTGAAAGTCCACAACAAGAAATGTTCACTCCATATCAATTAGTGTTGAATCCTTTGAGAAATTACGCAACTTGTGGCACATTATTTTATGGGCACCATCCCATCATCGACAGTGAACATAGGTATACCTAAACAGTACCAAATACCCGAAATATGATGCTTCTTGGTCGGGATCATATGTGTGTGTGTGTGTTCGACTTTAGAACAGAGAATAAAAACAACAACTGAAGATATAATATTTCAAGGGTGACAGTAGTAGATCGAAAGTAGATGAAAAGTAGAGAAAATGTTCTCTTCTTGACAATTGGAGTCCTCTGAAACCAAACAAAAAGTACATTTTCAGGGGTAAAAAAAAAAACCTTTTTTACTTTACGTTCATTGTACTTTCAAACTATCACGTGTACTGTTAAAATACTATACATTCAGAGTACATTTAGTACTTATTTTTACTCCCTTTTCTAAAGTACAAACAAAGGACAGGTTGTTTCAGGAGTATGGCATCAAATATTCATAAGAGAGATGACAAGAGTTATTTTAACCAAACATATGACGTCCAAGATTGTAACGCTTCGTACGAGACCCATTTTCTATAAATTAAAGCAAATAGTATGGGATTTTTAACGCTATCAGAATATGGAATTTTTCCCCTCACTTTTCAAAATGGAGGTCAAAATGGAGGTGAAAATAGTTATTTTATTTAAAATTTGAAGAAATTCCTGTATATGTTTTATAAATTCGTAAAATAATTCATTAATTTTTTTCTTTTACTCTTGTTTTAGAAAAAAATTCAGGATCGACTTTATTTGGGGGATTTGATGTAGAAGAGAGTTGATTTTTACTCTTATCCTGCCCTCATTGTCAGCTACGCATGGTTGGTCATGGACTTTGCAGAAGATCCTGTCCACTTCACAGTCAGTACTATATTTTATTTGTCAGAAGGACTCTTTGAAATGAGAGAATGTTGGCTCAGTTCATGTACAGCTGTTGTTGTTGTTGTTTTGGTGTTGCTTAACCCCCTTCGTAACATCAAAGTTCGCGTGACAGAAGGGACTTACAGCTATACGTAGGGTCAGAACCACAGGTCGCTACAACATCTGGACGCAGAGGACGGTTCCCCATCCAACTACAATCCAGAACCAATGTCGCTTAACTTCGCTGATCAACGGGAAGCGGTATTGACATGGTCACGACGTTCATGTACAGTTGGTTAAAAAAAAAAGGTCCAGACTCAAAAACAGCGAAAAGCAGTATCAAAAAGAAAAATGCCCCCCCCCCCCCAAATTTCATTCAAAGAGATTAAAAAAAAAAAATCCATTAAAAAAAAGTGTACGTACACTTTCCATGTACGTACACCTTCCATGTACGTTTTAAGGTTTGTTTTCTTTTTAATGAACACTGAAAAAGTTACTTTAAAAAATTCTAAACGATAAATGAATATATAAATTCACTTTTCGAAACGAAAAGTAAAACATACGCACATACGCGCGAGTGCACACGCACACGCGTACACACCAAGGACCTTATCACCTCTCGCGCTACGTCGTGGCCAGTGTCCCAACACTACTTCCCATCCATCAGCGAAGTTAAGCGACATTGATTCTGAATAGCAGTTGGATGGGGGACCATCCTGTCTCCAGATGATGTAGCGACCCGTAGTTTGGATTCCACGTAAAGCTTAGATTCCCTCCGTCATGACCTTTGCTGTTGCAAAGGTTAGAGAACCCATTAGACAAATAACCTTCCTACCTCCATATGTATAATGTATATATATATATATATGTGTGTGTGTGTGTGTGTAGCTTCCTGTTCATTTCATTTGTTGATGGAAGCTAAAATTATTTTGGAAATGACCGTTGAATTAACAACCGACTTTGGGTATTTTAAATCGCCGACATCCGCCTGGCACCTGTCCGTCACTCTATAAGCTGGAACAAATTGACCTGAAATTTTTCCCCGGTATTAAATACCGGCCTGAAACATTTAACTACCGTAAATATTATTTCCCGGTACAAATCCTTGTTTACGCGTTTTCTGCGTCTCCCTCATTTTAAAATAAATTCCGGCTTATTTATCCTTTTATTTATTTTTTAGGGGGGGTAATCACGTGACGAAGGGGACCTACAACTGTACGTAGAGCCGAACCATGCGTCGTTACATCGCCCGAACGCGGAGGACGGTTCTCCACCCAACAACTACCCGGACCCAATATCGCTTAACGTCGCTGAGCGACGGGAAGAGGTTTCGTGGCCACGAGGTATCCCGGCTTCTTTATCTACTATCGTTAAGTACTGCTGATAGATAGTTTACTATCAATACGTGTTTAATGGCTCTTAAAAGTCAAGTTAAGCAGCTCAAACTATTTATGTACACTTCGTAAATTAATCCACTTCACTCATGGAACAGAAAGTACCTTCCAAATTTTGTACTTTAGGACTACGCCAAGTAACGCATGTACAATTTTGGTGAAATTGTACTCTTGGTACTTCATTTAGTACAGTAACGCTATTGTTATATATATATATATATATATATATATATATATATATATATATATATGATAAGCAAAGAACCACTGGGAAAAGGAAAAGGAAACACGAAGTCCGAGCGCTTTCGTGATATATTTCCTTAAGCAAACGCAAAGTAGCAAATTTAAAGTGTACAAAATATTTGGTCGATTAAAAAAAAAAAGTCAGGATTGAAACTTGATTCAGAGTGATTCTGAAATATAAATATTAATAATTAATGATAATTAATTAATAATTTAATGCCGGATTGGTTTCTGTATTTGAAAGGTTACCAATATGTAGCGGTCGTCCTTTTAGGGTTAACTCGTTGTCACCCCTTTAAAAGTTTCATTTTTTTTTGTGTTGATTTCTCGTGACGAGTGTTTCTGAACACCTATTCTCGTTCAAGGTCATTCTCATCTCATTTTACTAAATTCATTTCTTAAGTCGATTTAGTTCCATTGACGCTGCGACATTTTCCACTTGAAGGAGTTAGATTTGTTTTTCACCCTCGTGCGCACCCTCGTGCGTGCGCGCAGTTGTTTTCACGGGCTTATTTTTGCTTAGTCCCAAATTTTGAATTTTCGCTTAGAACATTCTCATTTGCGGACCTCGGATAGCAATGGGAATGACATTAAGTGGGAAATAATCAGGTGTGGAGTTACTCAAATTACAGCCTGAAGTGAGGCGATAATTCTGACCTACTTTTTATATTTTAATGGAATAATGATTTCAGAAACTCAGAAACTCTACGGAGAATGCAACGAATATTTAATTAACTTTTGACACCGGAAATTTTCTTGTTTGACCGTGTATATATATTAAATTAAATTTACGAAAGTAATACATTGGAACTAAAACAGACGTTCAAACTGGTGTCTTGTTTTTGGACCTTTTTTTTTGGTTGCAGGTAGAATAACACGTAATGGTTAATACGAAAGTGTAACTCACTTACCGGACTTATGGGACACCCTGTATATGTATATATACTACATAAATAAAAGCAAAATCAATATATGAGAAAAGAGTATATTAATATTCACAATACAAATTTCGATACTTTATCTATCACCTTTCAGCGTACAATGAAAGAGCTAAGAACGGGTGAAGTCCTTAAATACTGGAGGGTTGAGGTTCAGGTGATTGAGGCGTGGCTCGTTATCATTTTTCTTAATCGTCAGACTAAATCTATATTTTCCTTTTGAAAAGTTGAAGCTTAAAAGAATTTCACTTGAAACGCACTCGACTATTTAACCTTTAACGTAATTATTTCTTTCTAGTTAAGTTAGTGATTAACTAAACGTTAGAGGACACGTTTATAAATTGCATTTAATTCGTTAGCAAGCCTGACGTTATTTTTGTATTATTTTAAATTGTTTTTTTTCCAAACTTCAATATTTGTTCGTCCGATGTACTTTCCATAACAGTTTTACTGCAAGGGATTTTTTTACACCCCTTACGGTTTTTTTAGGGGGGTGGGGAGGGTTTGCCGCTGTCTGGTGGGAAACTGAAAGCTATTTTATAATTAGTATTTCTGGGAATGCTTTAACTGTGAATTGGACATTGCCCTAAAAGCAAAATTTATAAATAAAATAAATACAGTTTTTACAATTTTTGTTTTAATGTAAATAACTGTAAAAATAAATTTAAAATGTGCTACTTTGATTACACCTTTGATTTACATTACAGCTTTAGTAGTTTTAGCTCTTTCAATAATACACTAGAGTGATCAAAGAAATCAGCATTAGATAATACTATATTGCTCGTTCTTGGATGACAAAGATACTGTTTAAAGCGTTGTTAGCGAAATTTTCCACTAAAACGGTGCAGTACGTTATATATGGAAGAACAAATGTATAATACAGAGTTAATAAAACCTGTTTACGTGTTTAGGAACTACATGCCAAGTTTAAACATTATAGCAACGATCCTTGAAATCTTTTTCGCGATATAATTTATATGATCACTCCACTGCAAATTTTTGTCTAGTAGTACACCAAGAAATTTTGCTACAGTACACTCCTTTAGAGCGATTTCATCAACATTTAGTTCATCAAGATACATATTTCGTTTATTAGTAAAAATCATGAGATTTGTTTTACTGGTATTTAGGAAGAGTTTATTGGTGGTCAACCATTTCATTACACTGATGAATTCTGAATTAATTATATTCTGAGCTAAATTAACATCATCTTTGCGAAAAAAATACACAGTTGTATCATCTGCAAACATTATGAAGTTAAAGATTTCAGATAAATGTGGAAGGTCATTGATATATAATAAAAATAACAGTGAACCCAAGACGGAGCCTTGTGGTACACTATATATGACAAGCGTTTTAGTTAAGCAAACCTTATTTACTGGTACAATATGATATTTATTGGTCAAATAAATTTTAAATCAATCACTGATTGCTCCTCTAAAGCCGTAACAATATAATTTAAGTAGAATATTATGGTCTATTACATCAAACGCCTTACTCAAATCCATAAATATTGATATCATTATTTCTTTATTCTCTTTAGCTATATTTGCATTTTCCATAAGATTTAAAATAGCCATTTCCGTTGTTTTATTATTACGGAAGCCATATTGATTTGGAGGTAATAAACTGGAGGATTCTAAATATCGCTGCATTCCACTTTTTACAATATTTTCAAAAACTTTGTTGGAACACAAATTATGAACACACCGACCTGTAATTAGCTGTTAGTGCAGATCACCCCCTCCCCTTTAAAACGGGGTGTTATACAACCAATGTTTAGTGTCACGTCCTTTCATTCAGTTATTGAAAATGCATCTATTATGTTAACCCTCAATATATATATATATATATATATATATATATATATATATATATATATATATATATATATATATATATATTTGTTTTTAATAATTGTTAGTATTCATGATTAAGATTTAGTTGAAATTCTGCTCAAGTGGATCCGAACTGGATTAGCAGTTAAAAATCCAGTTCATCTGAGGCTCGTATTAAACAATCTTCAAATTCTCACTTCACAGTTTCAAATTTCATCTTATTAACTTGTTGTTTTCCATCTTTTTCCCCTTTGGCACTCTTCATTGTCCTTTAATCCTTTACGTTCCCAACTCATTCAGGTGATCGCCCCAACATATGACATTTATGAGGGCCATGGAGTGCCAGAAGTGCCATTCTCTTCTATTTCCTCATTGGGGATCTATGTCACGCTTTTTCAGCGCTCAGAGGGTCATTCTGGTCCGCTCCAAATACGTACTCGTTAAGTGCCTCATTGGCACTCATTGTTGGCACTCATTGCCAATTAACATTAAATGATATCATTCTAATTTTGACTTTAATATTCTATATCATTAATTTAATAAATTAATTCTATTATTTGTATGATGCTTCGCCGTGTGTATATAGGGTAGGGTCTCCCTTCACGAGAACAAAGATAGTGAGTGCCAAATAATGCCATCTAAATATGGCCGTCGGAGAAACAAAGGTGGCACATTTTTTATGAGAATAATTCTTTCATACACGCACGCACACGCGCACACACACGCACACACATATGTGTGTATATATATATATATATATATATATATATATATATATATATATATATACATTTCAACTGCAAAGAACACGCAGTATAATTAACGTAGAGAACGACGCTTGTATAGAAGAATATTCCGCGCAAGATGAGGAGGGAGAACGAACAAATGAAAAAATGAGGTAACCACCCGGGAATCGAACCCGGAATCTTCCGATTGCCGGTCCGATATGATAACCACTACACCATGGTCCTCACTCGATCAGAAGTCGTAATTCTCCAACATACGCGCAGAAACCAATGCCCCGAGGGGGGGCACCTCCCGCATGCCGCACATATATATATATATATATATATATATATCCCTTGATTTTGCTTCCGCCCGAATTGTTCATTCTGACGAAGGTCAAGCTTTTCACTCCACCTTAGACCTACAGTTAACGTGGCATCCGAACCACGCCCCACCAGCAGCCCAGCGTCTTAACCACTAGGCTACGCAGGGTATCCATTTATCTACCAACCAATGTCATTGCATGAAAGGATAAACACCTGGTTGAGCTGAGCGCCGCCTGTCATCGCCGGGGATCGAACCCGGGGCACGGTGAATTCGTAATCAGATATGCTAACCACTATATATATATAATTTATATATATATATATATATATATGCGCGGCGCTCAAGAAATGATTGATTATTTTTATAGTTTAATAACTAATTTTGCTTGTGAGAGGCAACAACCACTTTTTTTTAACGTGAATAACTTTTCCACGACTTTGGGATCATTTTCTTTAACGAAAAACATTTTCACTCGGATCAACATTGATCTCAATCATTTGTTTTAAACGTGCTCGGAAAATCTGAGCAGTTCGTTCTAAAATCTTCCGCCGCAATTCGATTCGTTACAGTTGTGATTTAATTTTTGTAGCCAATCAACTGTCCTTGGATTATTCCTGTAGACTTTGTCCTTTAAATTACCCCCACAAAAAAATAATAATAATAATCTCAAGGATTTAAGGTCGGTGGAGTATGAGGGTCAAGGTCATCCATAATCAAATTTTCATGGTCAACAGTTAGAATTTCCTTTAGAACGAACTGTTCAAAATTTCCGAAAAAGCTTCGATCAAATTATTGAGTGATCATATTGAAATTGTTTTTCTTCAAAAAATTTTAAAATTACTCCAAATTATATAATTTATTGGCATAATTTGCTTATATATATATATATATGTTACACATTAACGTAAGTCTAAACACTGGATATATATATATATATATATAATATATATATATACAAGAATTTATTAGATAAACAATACCTTGATTAAATATTTTCGTAGTTGCGATTTTTTGCTCTAGATTATTTGCATAGCGAAGGGTATTTAGGCATTCCTCAAGGAAAGTATTTGGAACTTACATCATTTTATTACTTATGACTCATACATATATATTTACTAAATTTTGTAACTTTTTATTTTTGATATTTGTTTAAAATCTTAAATGTATATTGTTATTTTATAGACATCAGCTGTGATACATAAACTTGGCACCTGGCGGGTGCCACCTGCTGAATCGATTGGCGCTGTTGTCGATTTTCAAGGACTTGTCAGTGCCATTCGCTTTTCCTTTTAGGTAATTTGATTTGAATTTATCAGCGTTGGTTTGTATATATAAAACTTAAGGTTTGGTTTATGGTTATGAAGCTGTAGTTGTGGTTAGGTCTTGTGGATAAGGTTTTGTGGTTGTGGTTAGTGGGTTGTAGTTAATGAATTATAGTTATATGGTTTGGTTGTAGTCGGTTAAGCTTTGTGTTTAGTATTATGGAATTGTGGTTGTAGTTAGGGTTAATGAGGTATGGTTGTGGTCAGTGTGTCGTAGTTGTTATTATATTTACCCAGCCAGCACGGTCAATCGATCGACTGTTGATGCATGGTTCATATCGTTGAAATGTATTGACATTTGTGACAGTTCACAAATTAATATTGATAAACTGTTGATGCAACAATATATTGATATAATAAAATGCAATCAGCATTTATAAAATATATTTTCTTAAAAGATGAGTATAGTCCTATAATGTTGTTTCTCTATTTACTCAATAATGAATTTACATCAGTACTCAATTTCAACCCCACCTCAACATCGAAATTTGTGAAGTTAGATTTGCTATTTCGAAATTGCTAGATAGCACTATCATTTCAATGATAAAAAAGCGTGATCCATCGATATTTCTTCATAACCCTCGGTAGGGTTATAGGTTTGTGGCCTCTCCATCTGTTTGGGTTATTAAATAATAAAAATAGTTTTCAGCTTTCTTAAAGATTCGCGAAATTGATTTTTAAGTTTCAAATTTTAAACTTGGTATGAACGTATATCACCCATTCAAGGCTCGATTGAGTTCTCTAGTGAAAGGCTTCATTCAGTTCTGGAAGAACCGAAGCGACTACTGGGTCTTCGCTCAGTATTCTAATATTAATCCCGAAGTAGATTACCATAACTATCATTAGTCCCAAAGGAATTCAGTGGAGATACTTAACTGTAGTGTGTAGTAACAAACTGTATATAAGATTTCTTACTACTAAATCGGAGCGGAATGAAGTGATTCCAACGGAAGGTTAACTACAGTATTTTTACACATTGACACGTTTATATTACAAACTACTTTTCAAAAGAAAACGTTTTAATTAGATGAGAAACTTATAATATCCTACGTTTAGAACGTACTAAAACGTTTTTCGTAACTGCTAAACTAACAAATTCGATAAAACCATGAAGTAAAAACGAGAATTATTAGTTTTATTACGTTTTTACATTAAGGTTTTGTGTGTGTATATATATATATATATATATATAATGACCGAAAAATAACTACAGATTTAATAAAGCAAAAAAAATTTTTTGTATCACAAACTAAAAATGATTACGTAGCTATGATAGTTCGTTTAGGCGAAGAAGCAGTTTCCATGGCAACGCGTCACAGAGAGTAGAAAAGGAATACAATTTACAAACAAATTCTCAATTACTTTGTGGAATTCCTTCAACAAAGCTGAATTTCATTATGTCAGTATTCGAACCTATGCCAAGGAGGGTACATATAGATTTTTCATGGGTACGCAGTGAGCTGACGAAATACGTGTTTTCTCATTTTATTTTCATTTGTAAATTAATTTTTCGAAACATTTCAACAATGCAAGTTAATATATATATATATACATATACACACACTCGTGTGTGTGTGTGTGTGTGTGTGTTGTGTGTGTGTATGTAATACCCTGACTTTTGCAAAGGGTACACCGTGGAGACAAAGTTGGAAACCCCTTTTAAATGAAATGATTAACCTAACCTAACAACTTAACGTTGTCTCGTGTTCGACGTTGCTTAACGTCCTTAGTTACGATAACTGTCACGTGACTGAGAGGATCTAATAACTTTGCGTGAGATCCGAATTTTTGAACGCGGAGGACGACGGTCAGCCACCCAGCAACGGAGCAGACCTAACGTTGCTTAGCTTCACTGATCTAACGGAAAGCGGTGTGTTGCGATATAGCCAAGAGGTAGTCTTCGATCTTAGGAAAGTTTAGATTTTGGGAGTCGACTTTACGCAGTTCGGCTTTGCTTCTCAACCCATCTCTTTGATACGGACCAGCGTCCATGTTGGGTCAGTAAGTAATACCGTTTCCCCCATAAGCAAAGTCTGGGATTCGACTCCCAATACTACTGGTATTGTTAAGCTGAGCGTTGTGCCATTTTCTGGCTCTCATCGTTCATTATCGTTAAACACAAAATAATTGTTTAGTGAATCTTAGGAATCCTACGAATGTCATTTCTAGCTCTCATCCTTTCCCAAGACTATATACGTACACGTATATATATATATATAATGCAAACCCACAAGGAAAAGAAAAACGATTCCAAGGCTTTCGTGTATTCAGAAGTACACCTCGTCATATATATATATATATATATATATATATATATATATATATATATATATATCAACTGCAAAGAACACGCAGTATAATTAACGTAAAGAACGACGCTTGTATAGGAGAACATTCCGCGCAAGATGAGGAGGAGAACAAATGAAAAATGAGGTAACCACCGGGAATCGAACCCGGGATCTTCCGATTGCCGGTCAGATATGATAACCATTACACCATGGTCCTCACTCGATCAGAAGTCGTAAGTCTCCTACATACGCGCAGAAACCAATGCCCCGAGAGGGGCACCTTCCGCATGCCGCACCTATATATACATTTCAACTGCAAAGAACACGCAGTATAATTAACGTAAAGAACGACGCTTGTATAGGAGAACATGCCGCGCAAGATTCCCGGGTGGTTACCTCATTTTTTCATTTGTTCGTTCTCCTCCTCATCTTGCGCGGAATGTTCTCCTATACAAAGCGTCGTTCTTTACGTTGATATATATATAAATTATATATATATATATATATATATATATATATATATATATATATCATTCATGTAGGGCTCGAGACCTGTCTCGAGACCTTTTTCCTAGTCTCGAACTCGGTCTCGGTCTCGGGTGCTCAGGATGGTCTCGATTACATCACTGATATATATATATATATATATATATATATATACACAAAATTTTAGTGGCATTCATAATACAATTAATTAAAAAAATAATTAAAAACAAAAGGGTCTAAAAAAAAAAAAAAATACAAGTAATAAAATAAGTTAATAATTAAAAATAATAATAAACACTTAAAACGGAAGTAGGACTAAAAACTACGAAATAGAAACAATGATAATACGAATATTTACCCCTAAAAGGACGACCGTACATATTGGTAACCTTTCAAATACACGCATTTATAAGTTAACCCTACAAACAATTCCGGCGTTAAAGGGTTAATTGTTAAGTGAAGCTATAACCCCCCCACCCCAACTCATATCAAGACGTTCATAGTCTGGAAGACATAAAACCGGATTGATGAATAGCTTGGACAGTGAGATTGTCGGAGTTTTTAAGTGTGTGTGTGTGTGTGTGTGTGTGTGTTTGTCGTGTTCACTTAAAGAAGAGAGAATCTAATGATATAAGTTTTCTAGTTTCATTATTTATCTATCTATTTATATATCTATTTATTTAGTTATTTAGTTATTTATTTATGTCCTACAGGACATACATTTCCGGTTCTAGAATTGTTTGGTAAAATATCTTCCCAGAAATTATACTCGGGACGAAGGGGTAATTATGAGAATTTTACGTATAAACACGCTAATTTAAAAGTCTTAAACCGGACTAAACTGGAACCTACAGGTAGCCCACAAGTCCCAATCGATTATTATTAAAGCGAAACTACAAAAAAAAAGTAGAAAGTTTATAATAAGTTTCGAAATATGTACTGATTTTCTTTCCACCCTGTATATAATAATCGTAATCGATGACGTCAGTGTGAGCTCCGCTAGATGGACTTTCGATTTAATTATAACCGATTGAGACTTATGGGCCACCCTGTATATAAAAAATTCCCAGTTCTAGCTATTCGTAATAACTGCGAATTAACTATTTAAAATCTGTATAAGACAAATTTCTTGATTATAAGTGTTCCATTATCAACCAATTTTCGTGTCGCCATATTCCATATACCATTTTCCTGCATCATCCTCAACTCATCCTAACGTAGAGGTAACCAAAAGGTATTACAAAAATGGCTACTTATACACGAGATACTTATAAAAGAATGAAATTAGGGAAGATAAACCGATAAATTCATAAAGAAAATAAAGCATAAATATCAGTTAATCAGAAAATAAAAAATTCACACACACACACACATATATATATATATATATATAAATGGGTACCCTGGGTAGCCTAGTGGTTAAGACGCTGGGCTGCTGGTGGGCCGTGTTTCGGATTCCACGTTAAATTGTAAGTTTAAGGTGGAGTGACAAGCTTGACCTTCGTCAGAATGAACAAATCGGGCGGAAGCGAAACCAAGGTAACCAAGGTATATACACACACAATTATTCTTTAAAATTATAATGTATCACTGAATTGGTTACACAACAGGCGAAGGTCGCGTGGCAGTGAGAGTACAAACATTGTACTTTTGCGGTTTTAGAATTAAAGTATGTCTGTGAATGGTCCGAAGCTAAGATTACAAAGCTGCCTATTTAAGCGAGATTTGAAATTGGAGTGGGGTGATACTAGCTTGATTCGAGTAGGAGGGTTATTCCATAGTGAGGTAGCAACTTGTAACATTATCATTCCACCAGCATGAGATCGTCTAATGCTTGTTTACGGGTCGTCAGTATTTCTGAAACTCGTCGTGTTAGGATGACGTTGATATTTTGAAGGAAACTGCAACCATCAACGTCATCCTAATAAGAAGACGACTCGTAAACAATTGTAGGAGACGATTCCATACTGATAATATTTTTCTTTCAATTAATTTTTAACAAATTTACTAAAGAAAGACTTTAATATAATTTAATTTTTAATTTTTTAATTTATTATTTTTTAATTTATCTTCTCGTTTAATTATCGTCAACGATATTATTGTATTATTTTATGGCATTTATATCCTGCCAATAAACCTTCTCATTATTATCAGATTTGTCGAAATATCAGTGTTCCTGATGGAGGGATAACTACAGACTCGTGTTTAGAATGAGGGTACAGGCTTCCCTTCTCATTCAAATTGCATCAAATTTTCAGGATAGATAGATAGAATTTGGGGTCTAAACTGAGGCCTCATAACATTTACCAATTACGTTTACTGTAAATGAAGGAATAACTATTTTAAAAAATTTAAAAAATTTAAAGTAAACTTTGAAAATGTTGATATTAAAATAATGTAATGGTTTCAGAAAACTGTACAGAAAAAGTCCTTCTATTATCTAGCTATGCAATTTGTTTCTGTTACCTAATGATACTCCTGAAGGATACCTTTAAATAAGTAGGAGGAACCGTATATAAAGCGTAAAATATTAATTATAAAATCGGATACTTGTGCTATGGAGACAAGGGTAGTTGTGCTAAGTAGACAAGGGTAGTTGTACTATAGAAACAAGGGTAGTTGTACTATAGAAACAAGGGTAATTGTGCTATGGAGACAAGGGTAATTGTGCTATGGAGACAAAACGACAAAACCATTTCAAAGCTTTGAAAGTTTAAGTTAAAAAGATATAAAGTAAAGAATGAAAAATAGTCCCCTACATATTACATTTACTCAACAAACATATTCTGGTACTGATTTCGTTCTATAAAGTAGGGATATGGTGCTGTTTGGTGCTGATTCCAAAGTGTACTCGTTCCATGCTTCTCTTCTTCTGAGAAGTGTTAATTCTGATATGTTAAATGTTTCTCATATATATATATATATATATATATATATATATATATATATATATATATACAGGGTGGCCCAAAAGTAGGTATACAGTTGAATTTAAAAAAATCAACATACGAAACTGTATACCTACTTTTGGGCCACCCTGTATATATATTTATATTTTTATATATATATGAAATTAAGTTGACTTATTCTTGCAAAATTGCTCTCTAGCGATTTAAACTTTGTCATTTCTCTTTGAACTAAAAGTTTAATTTTGGTTTTATTTAAACATTTTTTTTCCAATCTTCTTTACATCCAATTTTTTACAGTTTCGTGCCCCCCCCCATATACCCTTTTTATTGTAACTTTATTTTCTTAATAGTGGTTTTGTGGTAGACACTTATTTCACCACTTTTCACCACTTCAACCACTTCACTCTCCAAGTCTTCTGTTCACTGTATCTTTTGATATGCAAACATTTGTTGTTAAATAGAAATCAGGAGTAGTATGAGTGCATACTGGAAACGATCAATTTTAGATTTTTGGTACGATAAATCTTGTCTTCTCCGTCACGAGTCTTCCTTCCATTTTTGTTGTTGACGTTTCACGAAAAGAAAAAATCTTGAGGGCGAATGTTCCATTTCTCAACAAGATAAAGATCCTAAGCACGGATCAAAGCTCAATCAAAGATATCTTTAAGATCAAGAAACGTAAGCGGTGTTGAGAAAAAATTAAATGAACGCATCAATCGCCCAATCGTGAGGCTACTAAATTGTTGGGGGATTGCCTTGACAAAAGAGTAAAGAAAGGCGTAACCACAGCAATTATTCTACAGAACGAAGGGAGTAAAATTCGAAGTGAAACACCTCATAAATTAGGTTACTGACCAGCCCCGCAAGACTCTGGGGAGGAACTGGTCGGCCCAGGAGCCTTAAATGCGTTCAGTTTGTCTATTCTATCGGCAACGTCTGTCGCGGTACACCGGACACTATCCAGGCGAGCACCGTCGTGCCTGATGCCTGGCTCGGGGATGACGCGGGTGTCCTCCCTAGTGAACACTGCCGCAAAGTATTCATTCAGCACATTAGCGATGTCCACGTCCGAGGTCCGCAGCGCGCCACTGGGATCCTTTACCGGGCCTATCAAGCTTCTAATAGGCTTTCTACTATTCTTCTAATGGGCTTTCTACTATTAGAGAGAGAGAGAGAGAGAGAGAGAGAGAGAGAGAGAGAGAGAGAGAGTATTTATCTATTTATTCATACCTAAAAAAAATTAGTTCCACCAAGACGTATAGATTTCTTTTAAAAACAGTTTGAAGATAACAAAAAAATAATCTTTTCCTTTCAGATCTTTCAAAGTTTTTGGAAGCCTTTTGGGAGCCTTCCAAATTTCCATTTTATTTTCGTTCTCTTTCCACTTTCGTTACTCTTAAATAATATTTTCTTTTTACTGAACTCAAAAATATTTTTGTTGGACACGAGTACAAACGCCATTTTTACTCTTAAGATATTTCACCGGTGAATATAACACTTTATCTTGTGTTCCTGACAATGCTCAAGAATAACCCCTCGCTGAGATGCCGGGGAAGGTGGAAATGGGGCTGGACATCCCTCAGACCTCTCTTCAGGAAAGGATTGGCAACAGGAAATGCTGAATCGAGTCGTCTCATGGTTAAAATCCGTAAATAGTATTAGTGTTATTCAAACCTATAACGGCTCCTTGATGCAAAAAACGCTTAAAAACTTTCCTCTGTGTCTATTTTAGAAAGGACAGTAAATACGAACTAAATGTAGTCTGAAAAAAAAATTTATTTCGATAGTACGCTGATAACAAATCAAAAGTAGATGGAGAGTAGATGAAGTGACAAGCGTGTCCTCTGAAACTAGATAAATTATATTAAAAGTTCACTTCCAGGTATTAAAAACACCTTTCACATTCTCCCAACGTACATTCAGCTTACCACGTGTACTCTTTATGTATTTTATGTTCAGAGTAAACTTAGTCCTTTTGACCTTATAAAGTACACTTTATAAGTACTTTACAGTCAGAGTACATTTCGTCCTTTTTCTTTACTCTCCCTTCTAAAGTACGCACAACGGACAGCATTTTAGAATGAAAAATGTAATGTCATGAGAGTGTATGTGGGCATTCAAATGAATAAAATCCGAAACTTGGATCAGACGGATTTTCGCTCTTACAGGATTTTATGAGAACTTGAAATATCAAACTCAAGATGGTGCTGGATGAAATTCAACCGGATATTAACGATTAGTTAATTCAACCGGATATTAATTATGGTTTATTACCAATGGAATGGAATTCACTTATTTCAGAATTAAAATTTATTCAGTTAATTATAATTTTATTAACTAGACTCGAGTTGATCGAGTAATTAGGCAAGTTTTGTTAATTTAGAATACTGTGAAGCATTATTATTATTATTATTATTATTATTTCAATTTTACCTCTGATAACAAAGATTTTAGAAAAATTAAATTTCAATAAACTGTATAACTATTTTCATATAAATTTTTTGGTGGGTATGTATTATAAAGTGTTAAGGTGGGTATGTGTTATAAAGTGTTAAGGTGGGTATGTGTTATAAAGTGTTATGGTGGGTATAAGTGTTATAAAGTGTTAATTAAGGTGGGTATAAGTGTTATAAAGTGTTAATTAAGGTGGGTATAAGTGTTATAAATGTTATGGTGGGTATAAATGTTATAAAGTGTTATGGTGGGTATAAGTTAAGTTTTATAAAGTTTAGTTTTAAAATGAGGTAAACTCATACTAATGCGGCAAATCTTAACTTGGAAAGTTATTGTTATCGTAGTTTGAAAAAAAAACACTTAAAAATCCTTTAATTTTTAATATTTTAAATCTCTAATTTTTTCTTTTTTTTAATCCTTTAATCTTTCAACGCACGTTATGAACGTGTTAAAAGATAAAATGACGCATTTTTTGAAGAATTTCATTCAAGAACGTCCACTCGAGATAACCTCTCTCTCTCTCTCTCTCTCTCTCTCTCTCTCTCTCTCTCTCTCTCTCTCTCTCTCTCTCTCTCTCTCTCTCTATTAGCATAAAAGCCATTCCATTTTACTCATACAAGAAAAAGGGGGATATTACTTCCCGGGCAGAATATAAAATCAACTTGTTTCGATTTATATATATATATATATATACGGTATATAATATATTTTTTTTTATTGGGGGTTGTTTAACTTCCTTCGCAACGTCTAAGGTCATATGACGGAGGGGACCTACAGCTTTACGTGGGATCCGAACCACGGGTCGCTACATAATCTGGGCGCAGAGGACGGTCTCCCATCCAACTACTACCCATACCCAATGTCGCTTAACTTCGCTGATCTCCGAGAAGCGGTGTTACGACATTGGCCACGACGTAGCCCGTATATATATATATATCAGAGAGAGAGAGAGAGAGAGAGAGAGAGAGAAGCAATATTGAGTCCTCCTGCAAACGTTTTATGAAAGCAAATGGGGAAAATGTTGAATTTTCTCTTTCCGGGTTCTATGTCTCACCTGGGAAATGAAATACATCTTTCTTTAATTTACCTTCTAGTTTATATACATATATATACTCGTACATGTGTGTGTGTGTGTGTGTGTGTTTGGCAAAATCTATATATACAAAAAAAAAAAAAAAAGAATTTGGCGATCTTTTGTCGCCAACAACTCGACACAATATCGCTTCGATATTGACAGACACTATCGGAAAAACGTCTCGGCAAATGTTTTGCCTTTATTGAGACCTATATTAGAAAATAAGCAAATACTACAAATACATACACGATATATATATATATATATATATAATATATATATATATATATATATATATATATATATATATTATATATATATATATATATACAGAGAGAGAGAGAGAGAGAGAGCTATTTATTTACATATGTGGAAATAAATTTGCCAAAAAGAATAAAAATTCAAGAGTAAACAAAAATTTTTATTTATTAATTTTTGGGTCTTTCTAAAATCTTACCTCCCCCCCCCCCCCCCCCGCATCTGAATTTTTAGCATTTTGGTGTTTCTTTTCAAATATGAATTATTTTATCCATTTTATATTCAAATTTTAACACTACACAGGTAAACACCGTTGGTTAATTTTAGTGGCATTGTTCATTAAGGCAATTAAATTCAAAGTTAAGTAATATTTAAAATGATAAACAGGTTGGCCACAAAGTCTGAATCAATGCATTGAATATACTTTACAACTGAAATACTTTTTTCCATTGGTTCCCAAATTTGTGGTCACCCTTCATTGTAGTAGTTGTCGACCTTTTTTTCTAATAGCGGCACCACTCAAACGCTTCCAAATTTCTTGCGGCACCTAATCACCCAATAATGAAAATGGAATCCAGATACTGGATTACTTTATTGCGATATCTGAGCATCTTTCCCAGTATAGTTTCCAGATACTTCTTTCTTGCGTAATTTTTCTTTAATTTCTGTTGAATATATATTATGATTCATTGACTCTTTCTTGCTAGGGTACCACTGCGACCCTCCCGCGATACCCGGGTTGGGAACCATGAAAACAAAGACTGTTTGGAGCAAAGACTGTTTATTCTCACGCTGTTAAAAGAGGCAAAATAAAAGATATTTGTCTTTTGGAACGAGTAATTAAATTTGCCGCAAATGAAACAAACGTGGTTCAAGAAACTTAGATTTAACCAAAGTAAGAGAGAAGAAACAAAGACTTCCCTCAACCTTCTTTACACAGAAATATATTATTTTCTCTTGTCTCACATCACTCCAAAAAGAAGTTTTTAATACAATTTCTTCTATCTGAAGAAATTATGTATCATTAAAAAGAGTTATTATACCCTCTGACAAGAAGTTTTGATACCCCTCAAAAGAGGAAAAATTTCCCCTAGAATGTATCTTCAAGAAGAAGATATAACTTCTATATTTAGAAGGTTTTCTGTTGAGTGTAGTAATTCATACTAGGAAAATAGAAGTAACTGTGAGAATCTAAATAATAAATTTCATAAGGGTATATTTCACAAGCACAGTGACGATTCGGAAAATCATACTGTTCCCACTATACTACTTTCATAGTGAAAATTAACGCAAAATGAATTGGAGTATAGTTTGAAGACATCTCATTGCTGATTAACCCTTTCATGCCGTATGGGCGCAAATGAGACCATCAAATTTTATGAGATTTTAGTCATTCTGGAGATATAACACAAGTGTTTTTTTGTGGCATGAAAAGTAAACGAAAATCAGGTATGAAAGGGTTAAAAGTAATAAAGAGTTACTTCACAAAGTTTTGGTAAAAACGGTTGCTAATCTTTGGCACAGAAGGACGACAGTGCCACTAACAGACTCTATAGAAGAAGACATTTTGGACACCGGATTGAATCCACGATCTGAAGAAAACTATTTAGCAAATGTAAATGGATAAGTAATATTCAGCCTTTTGAATTACAGTAAATGACGAAGTTCAAATTTGTAAATCTCATTTACGTTAAATAACGGTCCCATTTATGGACAAAATCAATCCCCCAAATTGAATTACATTTATATTGGCAGAGGGTGAAGTTTGTGTCAATGCCAGTGTTGCATTTGCCGTTTCTTGCGTTCCTTCTCCCATATCAAAATTGATATTGATTAAAATTGTTGAAACAATGGTTTATAATACCATGAAAAGTTTGAATATACGAAGATTACACTGTTACAATCTTCTTCACTTTACCTGTAGAGTTTAATAAATAATTATTGATCATAATTTTACTTCAATCTCTCTTGTGACATCTGGCACTCCCTTTAACAGGCCGGAGGTATAATCGCACAGAGGAGATGACCTTGAAAAAAGCTACGCAGCAACGAACAAACGAACGCACGACACCTCCGCTGACAGCTAACACGAGAAGTTAAAAATTACAAATTCATGTAACATAATTTAATATTGAAAGTAGGAATGAGATTTAATAAGTGACGTAATATTTCCTCATTCATCATTCATCGTGTCAGAAGATGTATTACGCGGAAGAGCAGAAATAGCGAATGGAAATAGATCAACAAACGCAAGTATTTCCACCCCTTCCTTACACCGATGGGAGGGCAATCAGGGTATCCCTAAAGGAGAGAATAACATAATTTTGCTCACAGCGACGCCAAACAACTGAATGGGGTAAGGTAACAAACAAACATGGATACATACAAACATGGATACATACAAACATGGATACATACTTCACCTTCTTCCTGGAGTATATGGCGGAGTTGAATTCAAAAGACGCTCAGACTAATAAATTCTAATTGCGTCTTTCTAAGACGCAACAAAAAGAAAAAAAAGAGACAACTGACCTAAAACAACAGGTCAACATCCTCACTAAGAAAATATCCACACTGGAAAAATGTGTTGATCATAAGACTGAAAACGAGAAAATCTACAGTGAACAAAGACAAGAATCCTAAACAGATACCTTCTTCCTTGAGGAACCCGGTATCCCGGAGGAGAGCCAAAACGAAAATTCTAATACAGTAGTCACAGAAGCGATAAAGAGATAAACTTCGTTTGAACATCCCTCAAAATATCACTACCGAAGCGATCGCGTGGGAAGACTCGACAATGATGGTGATAAAAGACTAATTAAATTTATCCTTTGTGATCCTCATTGGGGAAGTCTGAGATTAGAAGTGTCCTCGTACAAATTAAACCCAATATATCATTAATGAATCGCTTTATAATTAAAAAAACGAAATATATAACAAAGTACTAAAACTTAAGGAAGAAAAACTCATAAAGACCCGTTAGTGAGAGAAGGGAAGTACGGTGAGACAAAAAAAGTCATTACTTGTACTCTAAATCCGAATACGATAATTTCCTACAACACCCACAAATAACTGAGCCTTCCGCGTAACTCGAGGTATATTCCGTGGTGAAATAATGTTATAGCTATGACCCTACTGAGTTATTTACATAACATCAGTTCTTGCTTTATTATATATTTCATTCTTTATTAGTTTTTCATTCCTTATCGTCATTTTTCAATATTATTTCGTTGTTATTCTTTCTTTATCTTAATTTTAAGCTTTCTTTTTCCTTTTCTAAAGTATTATTATTGATTTTTAATTCTGTTTTCACCGGTTTTTATTATAATTTCCTCTTTGATTAACACTTTACTTACTCTTAGATCTGTGAAGGAAATCACCGAATCTCAAAATACAATAAATAGCAACAATGTGTCAGTGGATACCTTTATAAACGATCGACCCAGTAACGGAAACATATCGATTTTGAACTTAAATATTAGAAACCTTCCAAATCATTTTGATCAGTTGAAGGCTAATCTAAACTTGTCACAATATAAATTTACGTGTATCGTATTAACCGAGACCCTGTTAAATGAAAATAATAAGTCATATTTTAATATACCGGGGCTACACGAGCCACCATATATGATCAAATAATAAGAGAGGTGGAGGAGTAAGCATTTTTATAAACACTAATCATAGAAGTAAAAATATTGAACAATTAACAAGCATAAATAATAATCATTCTGAAACTCTAGAAGCAGTTGAAAGTGTATATAAATAATATTTCCTATTCAATAATAGGCATCTACCGACCACCAAATAGTAACTTGCCAACGTTTATTGCCAGCATCGATATGACTTTAACTTCTAAAATCATATCAATAATAACTCCATCATTGAGAGGGAGATTTAAGTATCGATCTTGTTAAAATAAACTCTAATAATAATGTTAATTTCTTCTACAACCTCTTTACCGCAAATGGCTTTAATTTAACTATAACTAAACCAACAAGGCTTCATAGTATCATGGAAAACTCACTTTGTTAGACCAAATCTGGGTGCGATCTTCCTTTGACTGTACTCAGGTATACTTCCATTACACATTACGGACCATCTGCTCACATACACAATGCAAATTAGCCATTTACAAATACGGGAGAAAATAAAAATTGATAATAGACCCTATAACTATAATAATAAATTGAAATTTATCAGACAAGTGTAAAGTTTCGACTTGTCGATAATAACTGAAAGTTACTGTGAAATACAAACAAAATTTCAGACATTCTCAAACACACTAATGGATATACCATTAATGCTAATTATCGTTATTTAATGTTAATTTAACTATAAAGTCGAAACTTGCGCCAAAAAATAATTATAACTAGCGGATCACACCAGCACTAAAAGTAAGCATAAACCATAAACATTTTCTCTATAAACTATGGAAGAATGATATTATCAATGAAAAAAACATAAAAAAAATATTGGAACAGATTAAATTCGCTCATAAAAGCCGCAAAAGTGGGGCATTGTTGTCCTAAAATTACCGGACAAAAATCTAATCCTAACGGATTTTGGGTTACTTTAAGGGTTTTAGTTAGCGCCAAAAATGAAAAGACAAATCCCGTATCTTTGTTATCACAGGACGGAATTTCCTCAGTGATCCCAAAGATATAGTTAATTTATTAAACAATTTCTTTTGAAAAATAGGAAGCAGTATAGCAGCAGCCATTCCAGAATCAGACAGCCACTACCAACAATATATGTCACAACCCACACCAAATACATTCTTCTTTTGAACCAATTCTTCCAGACGAAACCTCAGCCATATTGAAAAGCTTAAAAAATAAAAGCGCAGCTATCAGTTCAATTTCATTACAAATACTGTGTATAAATTGATATCAGATGATATAGCAACCTCACTCACAAGACATGAATAAGTCAATTGTACAACGTGTATTCCCTAATTGCCTGAAGATAGCCAGGGTTTGTCCAATATTCAAATCAGGCAGCTCTGAGTCTCCATCCAATTACTGGCCAATCTCCATATTACCAACTCTTAGTAAAGTAGTTTGAAAGAATTGTATACAAGACTAATCAAATTCTTAGTTAAATAAGACATCCCAACAAAAAGGCAATTGGAATTTAGAGAAGGCCACACAACAGAAGACGTTATGAACATGCGATTAGAAAATATTATAAAAACCTAAATTATAAAAACACGATCTTAGTTTTCCTCGATCTATCTTTGATCCGCTCTCACACGATATCTTACAAGATAAATTAAATACATATGGCATAACGGGAAATATACTACATTAATTTAAGTCATATATCTCTTTAATCGTCACCAGGATGTTAAAGTAAATGACATTTTATCAGAATAGGCTGTATTGGAAAATGGGATTCCGCAAGGATCTATCTTTAAACCCGTACTTTTCTTAATGCATGTCAATGATTTTTACCGATCAACAACATTAAGAGTGCAAATAAGTTTTTACTGAACTTGACAAAGTCATCACTATGATTGTAACTAAACAAAAACCTGTAATCGCGCACATTCCATTAACAATTTGAAACACTCCTTTTACAAAAGCAAATGGAGTTAAAGTTCCTGGCATCAAATTAGATGAAAAATTACATTTCAAAAGCCATCCACAACATATCAAATCGAAACTATTTACATTTCTTTACATAATATTTAAAGTAAAAACAAACAATTCTCCAAAATTCTCTCCTCACACTGTATTACCCATTTATTCATCCACACTTATAATATGGAATCACAGTATGGGGTAGTACAAAGAATTATACTCATATACGATATCCGCTAGAAGTAATCCATAAAAAATGTTTACGAACACTCTCAAACAACGATAACAGGCAATGTCATACCTCTTCAATGTTCAGAAATGTTAATATTCTAAATCTAAATGATTTGTATAAACTTACTGTCGGTATCAGACTATCAGTATGTACAAAGTTGTTAATAATAGAAACTATACTTCGCCCATTCACAGGGCGATTAGCCCCCATCAGACCAACTATAATCATGATATAAGTCTTCCTAATGATTTCATACATAAACCAAATTATTCAATACAAATTGCAGGAAATACTCTCGCCTACAAAGGGGCAGATATTTGAAACGCTATACCTATAAATGTCAGACAAACAACATCATTAATTAGTTTAAAAAATCACTAAAGAAACGCTTTATTAACTCCTATTAATATATGTCTGTGTGTGTGTGTATATATATATATATATATACACACACACACACACTGCAACTTGTAAATATTACTAAACAATGAAAATCACCTATTATTATATATGAAAAATTCACACTCTTAAAGCGGGTGCAGTCACAAGCTACATAATTGATATGTCAAAAGTTTTCATTATATTACGTCATAGTTATAATGTACCTCATTTATCTGTATTTTTATAACTTTAAGATTATATCATTATTTGTAATTTGTAATAATAGAAATTAATTAATTATCGCTATTTCAACATGTTCTATTTACCATATTGGTTACTATTTTTCTTTTCCATTATTTCTATTATTATTTCTATTATTATACCGTATTGTTTACCACTTCCTTTTCTATTATTTCTATTATTTCCATTATCTCAATTTTCATTTATAATGACAAAATTAACTAAATGTAACTTTATTTTATTTTTTACTAATTCTATTATATTTCTTACATATTCCTTCCTAAAAATAGAAATGAATCTCAAAGATATTTGCCTGAAAAGCTGTTATAAATGCTTCCCAACGGCATACTCGGATAAGAATGCTGTAATTAGGCTACTTGCCACTAAAAATAGAAAATAAGACGTTAATGGCAACACTGCTTAAACCTATATGGATATGACGCATATCTTATGTAATGTGTTCTTTTTGAATTATTATTATTATTATCACAATCACTCCTAATCGAGTTGATAAGACCCAACCATTCTCCTCCAACAAAGAATACGATAAGAAACTAAATGCACGAGTGATATAGGTATCTGTCAACTAATTAAGACGCTCCTATTAATCTGAACTGCCTATAGTTCTATATAAAGGATATAGTAACTTAATGTGATATTAAACCACACTTTTCTTTTAGGCACTGGCACTGACCAGGTATTTAATAATTTAATAATATTTTAATAATTTAATAATACCTCTGCAGGTATCTAATAATTAATACCCTCAAAAACGTGACACAACACCCTCCTTACAAAAGCTGATAATTATGAATGCCATTGTTTGGAAGAGAAACTAATTACGTTTGGGGCACTAAGCGTCATCGGAAAGAGTATAGTCTGTATATTGAGCAGAGAGAAAGTCACTAAGGGAGATATGTCAGAAAATATGTCAGAAAGAGATATGTCAGAAGATATGTCAGAAAGAGATATGTCAGAAGGAGATATGTCAATGACATACAGAATAAATATAAGAGAGACACGTATCATAAATGCAAGCGTATCCAAATATGTTGTATTACCAGTGAATGTTTGGGATTGATTAAATAGATACAAAATTTAAATACATTTGTATTACATCCAAGGCTGGAATCGAGTTCCTCAAAAGACACGTTTTGAAAAAATAAGTAAATAAATATATATAAAGTTATATCTGGGAACACCTTTTGGATCCCCCCCCCCCCCTGATTAATAATCAACAAAATCTCGACTCTATAATAGAATCGTCCATTTTAAAAAAAATGGAAATTCGACAAATTTCAAACAGGAATAAATTCCGGACTGAATGATCGAACGGGTTCCTCTACCCCCCCACCTCACCCCATTTCTCTCCCTCAGTCAATCAGAAAATTTTAATAAATTAATTAGGTACGGAACATGTGAACAACAACGGACAAGAACAAAAGACGCAGACGAAGACCTAGATAACATGATTATTATTTATTAATCTAGGTGTAGGCTGGGAAAGAAAATTAATCAGCCCGTTATTTACTTCATCTAAACCTATTATGGAAATATGAATAACAACTTAAAAGATGTTAATTTAACAGGAAGTTGTCATTGAACTATCCGGAAACTGGAACTTACCCATAGATGTTCTCTCGTTTTGTCAACAAATCGATGTTTCTATATGTTACAGTTAAGGTCTCACTGATGGCAACTGAAGGAAAACTTGATTGTAATGTTGTAGTTTTCTTGAGATGCTTTGTGGCGTACCCAAATGTCTTCCGGTCGATTGTAAAGTTGTTTCATGTTTTTTCAACTTGGATTTCTTTTCATAGAAGTTAACACCTCGCGTATATTTAAAATTGTACATAGGTTTTCCTAAGCCAGAGCTCTTAAGTCAGTGGGTAACGCGGTTTCCGTATAAGTGAAATGAAGACACCGATGTCGGGAGCTCCACTCTCGACGGTGCCACTAACAGTACTCTGGGAGTTAGTAAAATATGTCATATTAATCTGACACTTTTCACTGACTACATCGAGTCTCCTGACAAATAACTTTGTGTCAACTGAAGAATATTAAAAAGAAGTGTAAACGAACCAACCAATCGAGAGAGTTTGTCGTATCCTGTAGGCATAGGTTCACTATTGGATGAATTGAGTGTGCCAGGAGTCCTTCCGAATAGTCCTACTTTGCGCAACCTCAACAAACCCAGAGTTGCCAACGTGGATATATATAAAAAAAAACAGTAAATCAAGAACGAAAAAACAGTATTTTGGACAAAAAAAATTGTATGATTCAAGCTTCAACAACGCAAAATGTCACAAAAAAATACAAAAAATTTTGTAAAACCTGAAAGCAAACAGAAACTAAGAAGCAAACCACACACAAATACTAAATTTGGCGCATTTCTTTGTTATGAGCTCTATCTATCTCTAATAGATTATGTGAGAGAATTCAGTCAATTTAGTACGTCGATTTTTTTAGTGAAGATTCTTCAAATTAGTGTCAGAGTTACTTATTTTAGTGCGTCAAATGAAATAAAACGCGGATATTTCATACGCATACACGGATTGAAGACGGGTATGTACGGCGCGAGTAAACGGCATTTTTAACCTTTTCCGAGCGACTCGCGTCACGTGACGTACAGCACCGGATGAGAATTTTTTGACACGCCGATACGATTAATTAATTTCATTTAGACAACACTTTTGGTCATCATTACTTTATTAATTTAATGCGTTTAAATGTTATACACACACACACAACACACACACATATATATATATATATATATATATATATATATATATATATAGGGTAGGTAAAAAAAGTGACCCCGCAAGAGGTAAACTGTCATATTAAAAAAAGTAAGGAGACTAGAGCTCCCAAACTTCATACATGCTTACCTTAGCATGTTGTTCGTCTAAATTGAGAAGTTGCTCGCTGTGTCCCCCTTCCTGCTCAACGCAGGCCTCCAAACGTGGACGCCACTAATCAATACACCTGTTTACATATCATTGAGACACCTTCTCCCAGCCGAGCAGAATTCTTTCGCGTAGTTCATCTATGTCTCTTATATTGGTACCAGGGATGTAAACTTTGGACTTCAGGGCTTCCCAAACACCATAATCTAGTGGTGAAAGATCGGGGCTACTAGCCGGCTACATATTGGGTTCGATAAAATCCGGTGTTTCGTTCTCAAGGAATGTGACAATTTGGCGTGATCTGTGAGCAGGGGCTCCATCTTGTTGGAAAGTATATCTTTCACTACTAATTCGTCGAATATCAGTTAGATAGAGTGAAAGATATACTTTCCAACAAGATGGAGTCCCTGCTCACAGAGCACGCCAAACTGTCACATTCCTTGAGAACGAAACACCAGATTTTATCGAACCCAATTTGTGGCCGACTAGTAGCCCCGATCTTTCACCACTAGATTATGGTGTTTGGGAAGCCCTGAAGTCCAAAGTTTACATCCCTGGTACCAATATAAGAGACATAGATGAACTACGCGAAAGAATTCTGCTCGGCTGGGAGAAGGTATCTCAACGATATGTAAACAGGTGTATTGATCAGTAGCGTCCACGTTTGGAGGCCTGCGTTGAGCAGGGAGGGGACACATCGAGCAACTTCTCAATTAAGACGAACAACATGCTAAAGTAAGCATCTATGAAGTTTGGGAGCTCTAGTCCCCTTACTTTTTTTAATATGACAATTTACCTCTAAGGGGTCACTTTTTTTTACCCAAAGGTTATATATATATATATATATATATATATATATATATATATATATATATACACACTTCGAATATCAAACAACACTACGAGAAATATTTGTTTCTAAATAACCAACATTAGTCATGACGATCGCATGCATACTCGTCATCGTAGCGCGTCACGGGAGGAACCATGACGAACGCGTACTCGTCATAGTAGTGAAGGGGTTAAAGGTTTATTTGGAATAAAACAAATATTTTAAGATATCGGAATTTATCATGAAAAAACGGGAACAACACGAAATTTGACAGTCAAAATCGGGACAATTCCGAGGAAACGGAAAAGTTGGCATGCATGCAAACATATTTCCATTCTAGTCATAGCTTGGAAGTTATTAATATACTAAGTAATAACATCATTCAACGAAGATAGTATGAAACTGTATTGCGCTTATATATGAGAAAAGCACAGTCCATCAAAAGAATTCAAATATTTATTAACAGAGTCTGGCTGTCTCCTTGAAAAGGGACGAAATTGTTACTTCTTAAGACTCTCTCTCTCTCTCTCTCTTGAGAAAGGACACACTTCTAATAAATATTTGCGTTCATTCAGTGCATTAAACACACACACACACCATATATATATATATATATATATATATATATATATATATATATATATACACATTTTAACTGCAAACAACACACAGTATAATTAATGTAAAGAACGACGCTTGTGCAGAAGAGTGTTCCGCACAAGATGAGGAGGGAGAACGAATAAATGAAAAATGAGGTACCACTCGGGAATCGAACCCGGGATCATCCGATTGCCGGTCAGATATGCTATCCACTACACCATGGACCTCGATCAATCAGAAGTCGTAATTCTCCTACATACGAGCAGAAACCAATGCCCTGAGGGGGCACCTTCCATGCCGTACATATATGCATTTTAAGTGCAAACAACACACAGTATAATTAATGTAAAGAACGACGCTTGTGTAGAAGAGCGTTCCGCACAAGATGAGGAGGGAGAACGAACAAATGAAAAATGAGATACCACCCGGGAATCGAACCCGGGATCATATATATATATATATATTCACTGTATATGAAATACGATATGAAGTGAATGTAGCAAGCATCTATCGAGAAAGTTGAGGCATCTATCGAGAAAGTAAGAGAATGATCAAAATTTATCTGAACTCTGGTACAAAACTTTCAGTAAAACTTTTTTAGTTAAACTTCAGTAAAAGATACATTCTTCAAAATATAAACAAAATCTGAACGATAAAGTTTGTGAGCAAACACAAAAAAGGTAAAAATAGGACAGAAACTATTCCATACGTAAATAGCCACCAAGCGAATTAAACTATGTCTTAACTCACGTTATTGTAATATTGACTCTGGTTTAACCACATTTTTTACCTACACCGAAATCACGATTTTCTCTTTACGAATAATATAGTAATAGTAATAGGCCCAAGTAGTTTTTCGAAATTACTATCACTGACTGTTACTGTGTATAACTACTCTTTCGAGCTGAATTGTTTTAAGGTGTGTGTGTGTGTGAGAGGGAAGAAATTGTGATTTTGGAGCGCTCTCTGCGATACCTGAAGGAAGTGAATTGTAGACAAGGCAGTGATAATAATGTCAAACATTTTATATTGGTCATTACAGAGTGAAAATAGAGTTGTGTACTCCCTGTAAACATGACCTTGTTATAAACGGATCAGGTCATTAAAAGGTAATTGAAATACACAAACACAAAATTATTACAGGCGACGTCATGGCCATGTCACAACACCGCTTACCGAAGATCAGCGAAGTTAAGCGATAATGATTCTGGGCATTAGTTGGGTGGGGATCCGCCCTTCGCGTCCAGATGATGTAAAGACCCATGGTTCAGATGTCACGTAAATACGTAGGTCCCATTACTGTTATGAAGGGGGTTAAACAACCCCAAACAACAAGAAGATTATTAAACTCGCGTATATTTTAACTAATCTTTTTTTTTTTGCCTACCACCCTGTATTATATACAGTGTAACACTTCCCCTAAAGACGTTATTAAGAAGCGAATCCAAAACTTACTTCAATAACTGACGTACATCTTTACTCATAGTCACCACTCGCGTCACCACAAATAGAAAGGTGACACAACAGGTGTCATTAGTGACGACTTATAGCGAGTTCCTTAGAAGAAGTGTCTTTGAACTCACTGAGAGCATTCCTCAAGAACCTTTGAAACAATTAATTAACAAGATATAAGCGTTCGTTTAGGAAAAACATAACGTTGAGTAGAGTCACCATCAAGTGACTCACTCAGGCGAAATTAATGATAACAGAATACATTTTTTACTTACCAAAGAATGACAACAGTACCCGCGAGTATATAAAAAATAGATTTCCAACACAAACCAACATCAAATTAATTATTTACACGAGAAACTCAAATATTCCAAGTCCCAGCTGCATTATTCTCTGCGGCCGCAAAAGTGAATTTAATGTTATGGCTTTTGTTTGACTCTTTTAAAGTAGCCGCATTGTGTTCTAAAGTAGCCGCATTGTGTTCTAAAGTAGCCGCAGTGTCTTCTAAAGTAGCCGCATTGTCTTCTAAAGTAGCCGCAGTGTCTTCTAAAGTAGCCGCCTTGTCTTCTAAAGTAGCCGCATTGTCTTCTAAAGTAGCCGCATTGTCTTCTAAAGTAGCCGCATTGTCTTCACCCGCATTACGACGCATTAGAACAGTAATCATTGACATACACAACAGCAGGAATAAAAACACCAAACAACGAAAATACAGTTTTAAATGCTCATTTTATTCCTGCGCGTTCTATAACTTCTGCAACGGACAGGCAAATTATCCCAAAATGATATAACAATAAAACAAATAAATTACCATTCTTTGCCTATATACAGGGTGGCGCAAAAGTCGCGCATCACAAGAATTTTCAGTGTTGATTATAATATATAATTTTTTTTTTCTTTTGATAGGGGATGGCTGCGAAATTAACAATAGACGAGAGGGTGAGCTTGGTTTTAATGCATGGAATACCGGTACTACAAATGGATGAATCGGTGCAGAAAATTTGTAGTACCTTGTACTACCTATTTGAGAGTCTCTTCAAACTAGAGACACTTTTTTTTGTCTCATGAAACAAGAGAGCACACACCATTTTGAAACAAAATACTCGTAACTACTTTTTTTATCTTTCGATCCGCGCGAAAGACGCACGCTTGCAAAAACGAAAGAAAGCGCATCAGTCGAGGCGAGAGAGAGTGAAAATTTCGAAAGTTTCTCCACTTTTTGGTCACAATTCAAAGTTTAAAAAAAGAAAAAAAACAATAAAAGTCGAGTGTAAATGCAAACCTTCGTAATCAAATTTTTGGGGGGTATATTTCAAAAGTTCCAAAAGTTGAATTTTGGCTACGAAGAACTGATTGATGATAATTTCTAATTTATGCCAAGTATTAGTTGGTTTGAGCCTCTGTGCCAGTTTTAATGACATCTGTGCAATTTAGTTGGTTTATCAGCGACACTGAAGAAAATAGAATTTTTTAGACGCGTTCTTAAGTTTGCCAATTAAATCGCCGGTTTTTTTTTGTGTGTGTGTCGGGGGGCGGATGGTAAAATTAAATTGGATTTGGTTAAGTAAATCTAGCATAGTTTAGGATAGATTTGGTTTGGTTAGGTTAATTCATTAATGTGGACAGAATATTTCGTTGGCCAAATGCGTGTATATATATATATATATATATGTGTGTGTGTGTGTGTGTGTGTGTGTGTGTGTGTGTGTGTGTGTAACTTAAAATGTTATGTTTGCCGAAGCAAGCCCAAAATGATTTTTTTTTACTGTTCCCCAAAATCTGTGACGAAATTGCATATTTATTCAAATTTTGTTATTATTTTTCGATCAATAAAGAAAATATGACAAAATTTCTTCAAGAATCTTCAAACTTCATTGATTGAATGACCAGAAATGTTGTAAAGAATCCAGGGATCCCCCTAACCTTTTTTTTTTTTTTGAGGTTGCCGTACCACTTTTTACCATCATGTTTTTCTATGTACTACCATCAAGGAAAGGAAGGTAGTACCACCTAACCACACTCGTATTAGGAGGGAACTAAAGTATTTAATCTTGAATTTTCAGCCGTATTTAAAACGTTATATTTATTCAAATGATATTCATCGACATTTGTACTGAACCAAAAATTTTTATTTTGGCCTTGCACTTATTTTCGTTAAAGAATTTAAAATTGGATAGAATGCAAACTCTCAGTCGGAAAAGTTGCCGGTTAGTCATTTACAACTAATATTACTTTTGAAAACAATATTTATCATCAAAATAGTTATCAATTAGCAAGCTGCGTATTTATAACCCTCTTGCGTTCCACCTAAACGGGTACTATCAGTGGTAAGCGTACCGCAGGTTGGGAATCGGTGGTATAGACTGTTTGTTAGTGCAATATCCGATTAAATTTCTTTTCCTCACCCATGTGCCTGACATTTAGGCCTAAGACGACAGTTCACCCGTGATCTAAAACTTCGAATGCACATAAGTAACAAAACGTATATGTAGCCAATGTTCATCATAAAGTTAAGAATGTAGTATGAGCATTGTGCTATTCCCGATGCTGATATATATATATATATATACACCATATATTAGTGGTGTATCGATGAATCGACATCGGCATTGGCACTGGCAGAATCGGCCATTTTGGGGGCATCGGCATCGGCCAAATTTAGCCGATTCTCTCACCGATTATTTAAAATTTTCATTACAAACCAAAATTTATATTTATAGAAAATTGAACAGACAAAAAACACTATTTATGATAATTTATACTCATTTCAAAGCGTAATTATACAAAAATATTTCACATTCACGAAAAAAGCTTAATAAGTTAAGCTGTCAATAAATTTACATTTTCTCTAACTAGCTAATCTCTAAATATTATAAACTATTGTAATCTCCTACTCTGTGTTAATAATAATTCTGTTATTAAGTTGTACTTTATAATTTAAATATTAAACCATCTTATTACGTCGACTTTATTTTAAGTATTTTAATAATTTTATAAACCCAAATTATACATACATTTTTTATTCAAATTGTCCACCAGGGACTTGAAATTTTAATGAAAAATTTTGTCGTTGTTGACGTTGTTGAAGAAAGAAAATACCTTCAACATAAGGACAAAAATTACTTTAAATATTAATATTCAATTTATGAAACTAAATTGAAATTATTTAATCATTTCACTGAGTAATAAAACTAATTAACATCATTTTAGCTACGGCACACGAGTAACAAATTCTGGTGCTGGATATTGTGGGGCGAACTAAGGAAAAGCATTTAATTTTAAACAAATTTGAAATGTAAAAATATGAAAACTGAAAGTTTTCACATTAGCTTTGTAAAATTTATGAAGGAAATTGATTTTTTTAAAATATAAGCAAAGAATCGGCATCGGTATCGGCAGTTTTTCATGGAATCGGCATCGGCTAAATTTTTGAATCGGTACATCACACTTATATATATATGTAAGTGTGTATATATAAGCGTAATTGTATATGGTTTGTACGATATAACATGATGAATCACTAAAAATTATGTTCATGTCTATGCAATTCTTAAAACTTTTAAAAAATAGGTTTATATATTAAAATGCATATAAATATGATATACGACATGAGGTATAACCCTCCCCCATCCATTCTCTCTCTCATATCTATTTACATTCCCTGGCGTTGTCACTGCAGTATTGTGGATTCGTGCCCGGAGGACCACTTTTGTATCAGTGAAAGCCTTCCACTATTATTTCGGGAAGCCGCTGCTTCTTCTTTCTTCTTCTTCTTGATTTTCGCCTTCTCCTTCTATTCTCTCTTTCCTCTTTATTCTCTTTAGTCTTCTCTTATCCTTCCGTCTTCTTCAATGCACAACTTCAGGTCACGAAGTGAATTCTCTCTGTTAGCAACCAGTAGAATTCACTGTCACTAACTAACATACAAATGACCTCACCAACAAAGTTTTAAAGTCTATACATTTATTTCAAATAATTCTTACGGCTTTCATGGTTCCCAAGCGTGTTTTAATCCGTTGGTGACGGGTTTAAAAATGCTCTTATTTCATAGGTATTTTGCTTTCGCGCCTTTACGACATATTGTATCTTTTCATAGCGTCATACTTCGTACATTATTTCCCGTCGTCCACACGGTATCAAATGTTTATGCGGTCGTCTTCTCAACGGGATCGTAAAATTGGAGTTTCGCTCAATTGCCATTTTTGCGAATCAAAACAAATCTTTTCATATCAAATACACAGAAATAACTTAAGTGCTTCTCGTATTCATTTCTTTTCGATATATTTCTCATCTAAGTGTCGCGATCAATCTTCATAAGCAGTGAG
The DNA here is from genome assembly GCA_023014485.1 of Bathynomus jamesi. NCBI lineage: Eukaryota > Metazoa > Arthropoda > Malacostraca > Isopoda > Cirolanidae > Bathynomus > Bathynomus jamesi. Next base: position 363,215 of record JAJOZX010000284.1, read on the forward strand.
AGTGTCAAGATAACGAATTTATCTTTGGCATAAATGAATGCATTTACTTTTTTAACACAAGGACGAGAAATTTCCGGTAGGCACGCTAGAATTATCATTTTTTTTTATCCTACTCTTGGCAGTCATTTCGTCCTAAAATTATATATATATATATATATATATATATATAATATATATATATATATATATATATATATATATATATATATATAATATATGAAAATTATTTCACGAAAGTGACACGTGAAAAATATTTATGATGAATAAAACCACGAAGGGAAAAGAAACACAGACTGGTGCTCAAGCGCTTTCGTCTAATGACATCCTCAGGAACATCCTCAGTGTTCCTGAGGATGTCATTAGACGAAAGCGCTTGAGTACCAGTCTGTGTTTCTTTTCCCTTCGTGGTTTTATTCATCATATATATATATATATATATATATATATATATATAAAAGCTAAACTTTAATACTGATTTTAATCTACAGAACTACAGGCTAACAAAGACCTTAAGATCCCCTCTAGGTTAGCCAGAGGGGGGGGGGAAAAAGAAATTACCGAGAGAAAAAGATGGCAAGGAAATGTAACTCGAAGTTAAAAACCAAACTTTCATACCGTGCATACACTTATTAACGCTTATTAACGCTTATTAACACTTATTATCCCTTATTAACGCTTATTAACACTTATTAACACTTATCAAAGCGTAAAACATGCAAACCAGACTGTGAAGTATTCAAAAAAAATATTTGGAAAAAATATTTTCCAAAAACAGAGTAGAGTAATAAATATTTTGACCATTTGGTGTAATACTCGAATGGTTCTGGTTTGGAAATAATTATTTCGGTTTTTAATTTTTTTTCACTCAAAATACATCTCAAAATTTCCAAAATTTGGGTTCGGTCATGTATTTGTCAACACCCCAATTCATGTCGGCATCATTTCCTCAAATAATCTTCTCAACTTTCAACCCAAATCGGTAATTTTCTTCCATATTTTTGTTTCTTTATAAACCTTTATTTCTGAAGGCTAAATGAAGCCATTACGTTTGTGTATATATATATATATATATATATATATATATATATATATATATATATATAGGGTCTGGTTTCATAGGAAAATTTATTTTAAATTTAATTTACGAAATTAATAAATTAGAACTAAAAAAAATGTTCAAATTGATGTCTTGTTTTGGGACCGTTTTTTTTTTTTGTTGCTAATCTAGAAGTGAGTTACACTGGTAAGGAAAAGGCGGAAGTGTGACTCACTTCCATATTAGCACTGCGTGTTATTCTACCCGCAACAAAAAGAAAAAAGGTCCCAAAACAAGACATCAATTTGAACATTTGTTTTAGTTCCAAGTATTCCTTCCGTAAATTTAATTTAAAGTAAATTTTCCACTGAAACCGGACTTATGGGACACCCTGTATATATATATACTCTGTGTGTGTGTGTGTGTGTGTGTGTGTGAGTGAGTGAGTGAGGAACTTACAGTCAAAAAACTTTTTTCACTCAACTGAACAAATTAAAGTCGACTACAAAAATGTTTAAAATTACTTTAATTTTGTTAAAACTTTGTTAATTCCAAAGTATTCGATATCCTTCTTCGACAAAAAAAGATCTTAACCTCACTTACGATCCAGTTACCTAAGTTTTGGCAAATCAATAAACACTTTCCTCCCTCCCCAGCCACCCCCCAAAAGGTATTATTATTATTATTATTATTATTATTAAGGACGCAGAGCGAAGAAAATGGCCTTCGTCACCAATGACGTTTTTTTGTTCGTTGAACTCCATAAAGTGAGGTTGACATTTCGCCAAACATTTCGCGCCACAATCAACGCTTATTGTATAGAACCATCCATTTACTCTAAATTGAGGTTGACACTTGACTGAACAGTTCGCGTTATACTAAAGTGAGGTTGATACTTGAACAGTTCACGTTATACTGAAGTAAGGTTGATACTTGATTGAACAGTTCACGTTATACTGAAGTGAGGTTGATACTTGATTGAACAGTTCAGTTATACTGAAGTGAGGTTGATACTTGACTGAACAGTTTACGTTATACTGACGTGAGGTTGATACTTGATTGAACAGTTCGCATTATACTAAAGTGAGGTTGACACTTGGTTAAACAGTTCGCGTTATAATAAAGAGAGGTTGACACATGGTTAAACATTTCCTATATCATAGTATAAACATGTAAAATGACCAATGAATCACATAAAACAACAATAAATCAACAATTTAAATGTTTAGTATCCTACAAAATGTTTAGCTAAATGTGAAGACTTATTCAATACAAAAAATTACTTCTCCAAATTCACGCTGTCCAGCGAGGACTTTATTCTCACTGCCCCTCTGGAGAATTATAGTAAATATTTTCCTATAGATGTTTTAGGAGAAAAGTAAACTTTTTACCATCTTTATATTCAGACTAACTTTGTGGGAAGGAATTGAAATACAAAGAGAAGCAGTCTTTGATGAATGTTCGGTGACTTTTTTGACCAAAGTATACTATTTACAAGTAGGGCTGAATCTGACATCTGAGGAGGTTTTGGACACTCTTACATAAACAGATTTTGTATAATACATTTCACAGAACCTTCCACATACATAAACACAATATATATATATATAATATATATATATATATATATATATATATATATATATATATATATATATATGCTGCAAACCCACAAGGAAAAAGAAAAACGATTCCAAGGCCTTTCGTGTATTCAAAGCTACACCTCGTCACCTTGAATACCTCGTCACCTTGAATACACGAAAGGCCTTGGAATCGTTTTTCTTTTTCCTTGTGGGTTTGCAGCATTTATTCATTTCACGTGTTTTATTGTGAAATTAATCCCATATATATATATATATATATATATATATATATATATACAGTGATGGTCTTTTTTAATAAATTAACTACTGTAAAATCAAACTTAGTTTACGTAAATTATTATTAAAAATAATAAAAAACTAACGGACATAACGGACAATTGCTTTTTTCGATACAGTCAATGACAAAGTTGAGATAAAGTTTGTCCTGAGCTCTCGATCGAGAATTTTTATCTGGCGTTACTCAGAAAAAAAAAAACATGCGCATGTTTGCCTTTCAGAATTTTATTTATACCTTGCAACATTGCAGCGGCTCCGCGAGTTCATCTCTCCTCACGCGAATGTCAGGCTGGTGACCCCCACCTCTAAACTTGACTTGATGTAAGAGAGAGTTGCTTTCCTTGGCGCTCCATCTCACATAGAGTCAGACGTCTAGTATTTTTTGAAGACTTCTGCATTAAACTTGATGGTATATATATATATATATATAATATATGAAAATTATTTCACGAAAGTAACACGTGAAAAATATTTATGATGAATAAAACCACGAAGGAAAGGAAACACAAAATGGTGCTCAAGCGCTTTCGTCTAATGACATCCTCAGGAACACTGAAGTACATAAAAGGGTTACAGCCTATATATAGGTTACAGAAAGAAAAAATAAATAAATAACATACATACATACATACATACATATATATATATATATATATATATATATATATATATATATATATATATGCAATAAACGGAGAAGTAAAAATAAAAATTAAAGGATTATCAGAGAGGCATACAGATTTGTAAGGAAAAATATCGATTTTTAGCACAAGATCAAATGAATTATAAAAATACTCTAGCAACATTGTTAATAGAAATATTCTTGAGTCTGCCATTATCCAACTTTCAAATAACTTCAACATAAGCAAAGGTCTTTTTCAACTCGATCCTGTTGTTTTGAATTCCTTCAAAACAGATTTAGATAAGAAGGGTAGAACGCTAAATCTTTGGTAAACTTGTATGCTACTTTATTAACTTTTAATTTTCATTTTATTTTTATATATATCGAAACTTGACCATAAAAGGCAGAGTGTTAAAACCCGGGCAGATTTCCAGTATAAATTTGTATTTTTATAATTCATTTGATCTTGTGCTAAAAATCGATATTTTTCCTTACAAATCTGTATGCCTCTTTGATAATCCTTTAGTTTTTAATTTTTATTTTTACTTCTCCGTTTATTGCATATATATATATATATATATATATAATATATATATATATATGTAGATATATATATATATATATATAATATATATATATATATATGTTATTTTTTTTTTTTTCTTTCTTTCTGTAACCTATATATAGGCTGTAACCCTTTTATGTACTTCAGTGTTCCTGAGGATGTCATTAGACGAAAGCGCTTGAGCACCATTTTGTGTTTCCTTTCCTTCGTGGTTTTATTCATCATATATATATATATATATATATATATAATATATACACGTGTGTGTGTGTGTGTGTGAATATGTAGTTGAATGTGTGGGGTTGGTGTGTATGCCATGTGAACATATGTGTATACCCCTATGTAAAAACAAAAGAAAATCGCCACAGCTTAACCTATAAGAACGTTAAGAACAAATTAATTTTTTAAAAATATTTAACCGGACAAATTATTGGTTAAAAAGTAAAATTAAACTAAGTTTAAAATGTTAATTTGGTTAAATTATTAATTCTGTTTCTAATTTGATTGGGTTGGAAACATTTTTTATAGAAATTTGGATAATTACCGGCAAGTGTGTTAATATTATACACGAGTAAATTGAAGGCACGCATGGATAAGAGGATGGTTTGAAATTGTCGAGATCCCGATTTCTTAGTCCAGTTTGTGTAGAGCAGGACTGAGGTGATATGACTGTACTCGAAATGGGCGCATTTGTGTCACCTTGGGGAGGAAACACAAACTTGTGGCGTATCTTGCTCCTGATGATTCATGCACCCGGATGTATAGAGCAAGGAGTGTCTATAGTACACACTAACGACGCAGGCACGTAAATAATTACGCGCGTGACCACACATTTATTATAATAATACAGAATATTGTTGCTTCCAATCGCCATGAACCATGTACGAAAGGATTTTCAATACGTTGACCCCTCAATATACTTGACACTGCAGAGCTGGGCATTTGCGGCATATTTTGCGGTACTGCGGTACTGCGGTACTACCGCAAACCGCAAACCGGAACCGCATAACGCAGTACCGCAAAGGATCGCTGAAAGTACCGCAGTACCGCTACCGCATTCAAATTTCCGCGTACCGGTTTGGTGCCGGTTTGGTAGTTTGGTAGTACCGCAGTACCGCAGTACCGCAAAATATGCCGCAAATGCCCAGCTCTGCTTGACAGTGATGTTGCGAGCTACTCGTGCTCTGAATGGATCAATGGGCGAAGCGATTTATTTGTATAAAATAGTGAAACCATTTCCCAAACTTGAACTTAATCTGTTGACATGTCTTGAACGTTGATAACACACACACACATATACGAAAAACAAGACAGGTGCACATGTGCATAGATGTCAAACTCTGTTTACTGTAAACAATCATTAGATTTTGTCAACAAACATTCAGAGCAATTGATTGACTAAATATTTGAGTAACGCCATTCATTCTCACCATTTATTCGACGTAACTCAAACAAACAAATGTTAGCAAACAAGATTATTTTTTTTTGTTTAACTTCTTTTAATGACCGAAGTTTTTGTAGGATTGTTATGATTGCGTGTATGGGAAACGATACATATTCGACCCAGTGGTCCAAAAGAGGTTAACTTCATAACTTTGTTTTATGCAAGAAGAGGAGGTCAAGGGCGAACGTCCGCAAAGGTGGCCCCCCACCCCCACCATCTGAAGGAGAAGGTAAAGGAGAAAGAGAGGGCCAAAATCAAGGACCAGAGTTTTCGAGATGTCTGGAAACTGCGCGTTTCAAAGATTGGAAGTCATAGACAGGGGGTAAGATGGATTGAGGAAGATTGTTCCAGAGTTCGCCGGTTGAGTAGCTAAAAGAGTGAGAATACCGATTAACCCTTGCGCTCGAGAGTTGGACAGAAAAAGGATGAGAATGTGTCGAATGTCTAGTACTGCAAGCTCTCCTTAAAGGAGAAGGCATGCAGTTACAAAGTTCAGAAGAGCAGTGTCCGTTATAATAGCGATAGCAAAAGAGAGAGTTAGGCACCATTGCGGCGAAGAGAAATGGAGTGAAGACAGTCAGTAAGAGACGGGGAACTGATTAGACGAAAAGCCTTTGATTTCACCCGGTCAAGTAGGGCTATATGGGTTCAGCCACTCCACACGTGAGAAGCCTGTGGGCGAACAAGACTGTACAAAGACGGCAACTGAATGGGAATGAAGAAACTGCGGAGGCTGTACAACACACCTAACCTCTTAGAAGCTTTTTAAAAAGAGAATATATGCGATCTTTCCAGGAAAGATCGCGAGAAAAGGAAACGCCAAGAATGTTAAGAGAGGAGGAAGGATCGAGTTGTGTATTGTTGAAGGGACAGGGATAGTCGTGTGGAAGCTTGTGTCGAGTAGACAGAAGGAACTAGGTTTTTAAGGCATTGAGAGCCAAGGTTTTCTATGTCCCAATCAGACATAGTAGAAAGCTCAGAAGTAACTGTTTAGAGCAGGGATGACCAATTTTATTTATTTACAAATATATACAGTTTTCATAAATAAATATAATTTCATTATTAAATACAGATGGTGTGTATACAGTTGTAAACTGACTTTAGCAAATGTGAACGTTTTACAGGCTCAAATCTACTAATTAATTAGATATAATTCTAATAATTATAAATATAATTAAAAGATTTTATAGATTTTTATAATAAACTTAAAAGAATAAAGAGAACTTACAGACAAGGTCATATTCTTTTATTACACGTTTACTACAAAGAATAATGAGATGTGAAGTATGGTGAAAAGTGATAGGAGAGATTTTTAGAAGGAAGGATAATGAGAATTTAGCAAGGATCAAAAAAGGAGTATCTTCAGTAACTTTGTAATTTGTTAAGTTCAATCGACAGTGTTTTGAATTTATTCGATAGATTGTTTCATACTACATTGAAGAGTATAGTTAGCCTTTGAGATATATTTACTCAAAGTGGACCAATCTGGACCAATCTGATTATTCATTATATTCGCGATTAATATGATCAGAACTAATTGCTTAGTAACTCTGAACATTTGCGAGCGCATCCGTGTTTCAAATATGTCTTTAAATTTTAATATACGCACTTGTTTGAACATTCCTGTTGTATGACCATAATAATCTCTCTTGTTTATTTTTCTAATAATAATTCTCTTCTGGTTTGTGATTAAAAGGTTGATGATATAATCACATACACTCCCATACGCGATAATAGTATGCTAGATATGGATAAACTAGAGAAAAGCATAGCGTTTTAAGTGTATTTGTTGGAAAGAAATATACTTTTGTTTATATAAACGAGAATTTCGATAGTTTATGATATATATCTACAATATGTTGATGAAAGGAAGGATAAGGTTGCCATCAACCACAATTCTTAATAATTTCCCTTCAATGACGCGCGAAATCAAGTGACAGTCGACATTAATAATAATAATGAAATCTGATATTAATTTGTTTTCTTTTTGATGATTACCAGGAGGTTATTTCATTGTTTTTATTCATTGTTTTAATGTATTGTTTTTATTTCGATCGGAGAGACAACCCTAAAAGGACGACCGCTACATATTGGTAACCTTTCAAATACACGCATTCATAACCTAACCCTACAAACAATTCCGGCGTTAAAGGGTTTAAAAAGGTTGAGCTATACAATCGCCGGCCATTTAGACTTCACAATAATAAAGTTTGTAAGTAATTACAACTTAAAATAAAACTCAACTAGTACATCTACAGGGTGTTCCATAAGTCCGGTATCATAGGAAAATTTATTTTAAATCAAATTTGCAAAAATAATATATTAGAACTAAGACAAATGTTCAAATCGATGTCTTGTTTCGGGACTTTTTTTTGTTGCAGGAAGAATAACACGCAATAGCTAATATGAAACTGAGTTACACTTGTGAGGAAAAGGCCTCCGGAGTTATGGGACACCCTGTATATATTTAAATTTTAAACAATTTGTTAAACAATTTCCCTGTATTTGGCCTATTTTTTCTAAAATTTCCCTTAAGAAGTTTGTAGGGTGCGAATTAAATAATAAATCCATGTCGCCGTTTTGTCAAATGACAACTCGCGGGCCGTTTTATTAATAATGTCTAGTCGACAGCGCGGGCCGGATTACATCTTGGGGCGGGCCGTACTTTTTTGCCACAGCCCCTGGTTTAAAGGGACGTTTTCTGAAGTGGTAGATAGTCATATACACTTGTGCTTAACAATCCCTCCAGGAAGCAAGACCCCGACGGCAGTTTAGCTCTCCTGGGAAGCGATAGTAGACCTCTTGTAGTGAGCCCAACGAGAGGCTTCCGCAAAATTCCTTTCGAAAATGTCATTTACGAAAAGGCTTCGAAGCACTATTTTCAAAACTTTGGGGTACATGTAGAATTTTGAAACAAGGCATATGGGTATGAGTATAAAATTGCCAAAAGATTTTTTTTTTAAATTTCTGTTTAAGTTTCAATTTGAAGTTATGGTTTAAAGTCAGATTTGATTCGTTTAAAAAAGCTGTTACAGAACACGAGACTGCTAAAGTTACATAATTAACACTCCCCCCCCCCCTTTTTCGCGAGAGGGGTGACTTTTTTCTATAAACTTTCTTGTTCGTTATATATATATATATATATATATATAGAGAGAGAGAGAGATTTTATAATTTAGACCAGGGTTTCCCAACAGGGTATAGCGCAAAATTTCGTGTAAAGGACAACACTAAGTAATTGAAAAGTTAGTGAACATTAGCAGCTTTCAAATCAAACAAAATATGCACCATTTATTACGTCTATACGGATACTGTATAGGCTGTTTGAAATTACGTGGAGCTAGGGATGGAGGAGGGGTGGGATTGGATGTGGAAAACGGCGGGAGACGAAAACCCTTCGGAATGCCAATAAAGAAAAACAAATGGCACTGGGGTGCCTTGAGCAAAAAAAGGTTGTTTTAGAATCTTTATTGAAGGATTTCTTTTTACATTGTTTTGGAGGTCATTTGATACCCTTAGTCATACTGTAGTAGTAATAGTACTTCTTCAAGTCACACTAGTTCCTCTTTCTCCTGAAGAGTAAATATGTTCGTAGTTGTTTAACCTCTTTCGTAATGGCAAAGGTCACGTGAGGACCTACAACTTTACTCGGGAGCCAAACCACGGGTCACTTCATAATCTACACGCAGAGAAGGGTCCCCCAGCCAACTACTACCCAGACCCAACGTCGCTTAACCTCGCTGATCTAAAGGGAAGCGGTGTTGCAACGTAGTCACGTCATAGCCTGTCCATTTTTTAATACGGCATCATATATGTACTGCACATATTAAACAAATTAAATACTATTATCATCATCATCATTATTATCATTATAATAATAATAATAATAATAATAATAATAATAATGACACTGAGAATCGTCGATCAATTTACTTCCCTATCCGTCATTTGGTGACTTTCCCAAATGAGACACGTCACATCTCACCTGACGGCCAATCAAAACCTTCCAATACTTTCAAAAGCTTTTAATTTCTCTCCTAAAATGTTCCACACTTTACCACACACACACACACACACACACACACGTGTGCGTGCAGGTATATAATATATATATATATATATATATACACTGTGAGTTGTATCATGTTAAACAGACATGTTAAGTGCCTTGAAAGTGGATGCTCAAAGTTGCCGGTTGAGGTTTAAGTTTTGGATGTTGGCTAAAAATACAATAGTTATCCTTTCCTTTTGATGTGAATTCAATCCGACGCAAATACGAGTCTCTCGCTTATATTGAGGTTCTGAATGCAGTTGTCTCGGTTAGCGTTAAACCTTACGCCCTCCCAGTTCTCCGTGTATCTCCAGTCCTATTCCGATCTCCTCTGGATGACCGAGCACGAAGAGGACAGAGGTCAAAGAAGGGGCATAAAACAGTTGAAATGTAAACCTGCCACAATAGACTGCAGAGGATGTTCATCTGAGAGTTCTGTGTTCGACTCTGACCTCGGATTTCATTCAGATTTCAGCAATTAAGGCATTTCTTTAGGTCCCCTTTGGTGGGGGTCGTGGTTCGAATTCCACGTAAAACGAGTAGCGTATTCTTTGCAGTAATTCAACTGTATTTATCTCGCTATTACTTACGGAAAAAAATAGACATTTTATGGATTGCAAACATTTGGAAAGCCGAACATCTTAGAAGTCAGTGTTTATAACATTATAGACGTGTTATTGACAGCTCATCCAAAACTGTTCGGAAGACGGAATATGTTGTTTGGAGGATATATATATATACACGGTGAACCAAAAGTAGGTGGACAGTAGGTTGAATACGGTTTGTGTTATATTATATTATAACTATGGTGTTCATTATAACTATGGTGTTTGTGTTTTATTATATTAAATATTATAACTAAATTTATTTAAATTTTATTTTGTATTATAGTATACAAAAAAATTAAATATGTATTCTCAAAATAAACGTTATCATTTACTGTCCACCTACATTTGGTTCACCCTATATATTAGGGTGGTCCAAAACGTTAAAGCATCGACTAAGTTCTCTCCACAAGGTTGGTTTTATGCCTCTTGGTGTGGACAGTATTTTTGCAAAGTTTCACGTTATTCGGTTAATATTTAGGGGTCGCCCCACTTGCCCCCTTTTTGAAAATTTGGGAAAATATATAGACAACTGAATAACTAAATTTTTTTTGGTTCTCAAAGAATATGAAAGAAAACAGTAAGACAATAGGACATGATAATGGGTGTATCTTCATTATTTCTTCTGCATCAGAGTCGCCTTGGATGGTATTGGTATCTGTTTTCGGGGGCGGCTACGAGTTGTAGGAGGTACTGCTTCTGGTCCTCGTTTCGTGTCAAAGTGTCATTGTAGCGTTGTGCGAGAGCAATACCTCGCTCGGCAGCATCTTTGACGACTTTCATCTTTAAGGCGCGATCTCTAAGTTCCCTGTAGTTCTTGTCATTTGGCCATTCCCGTGGATCTTTTTGAAGTAACTGGCGCGCTTCCTCCTTACCTCCAACTTTCAAGGCATCAAAGAGGGTCAATGTCCTTTTCGTGACGAAGGATGCCACATCATTTTCAACACCAGCTTCCGCCATGTCGATTCGTCGGGGCAGCCATTCTTTTGGGGATGTTGGAGGTGTTGAACCATTCTCCTTTTGGTATCAGGATCGATCCTATTATCGAAGAAGGCCAGTCCAATCAGATGCTCCGACAAGTACCACAGGTGGCGTCTTAGAGCTGTCTTCGCCGCTTGTGCAGCTCCTCCGTGTGGATATTTTTCCAGAAGATGCAGCATTTTGAGATCATTGAGAGGAGCTTCTGTCCCCATTGGCGCTTCATGCCAGTACTTGACGTAAATCAGACTGACAAATAAAGCCAGCTGAGTCACGTTTCGTTCTTCGCGTGCTGTGAGCTTGAATTGATAGTGAAAGAGGTAGATTTTGAGCGCATAAATCGCCTTCGCCATCCATCTCGCGTGGTGCATGGGACCCGGAGCTCGGATAAAGAGTTGACCACCAGTCTTTCCCCCAGGAAGAGCAAAGATAGTTCAAGGAACTCCTTGTAGTCGTCACGAGGTTGGCTTGCCTGAAGAGCGTTAGGTAAGTAAGTGAGCATCTCTTTTCTCATCTTTTGGAGTTGAGGGTTCTCGAACAAGCTGTCCGATGCTGAGACAAATGCTTCGTGGGAGAGAGATGGCCATTCCTTTTGAAATCGCTTAAAAAGGCCTGTTTCAGGACTTCCTTTGAGCCAAATATTGAGGCAAAGACATCAGCAAGTACGACTTCAAGTATATGATGTCGACAACCGATCCAAACTAGCTCGTGACCCAATGCTTCTTCAATCCTGACACAGGCTCCGCGATGTAAACCCGTGTTTGACGCAGTGGTATCGAAGACGAGACCTCTCACATGCTGTTCCACGTTCCATAATTTCATAGTTTGAAGGCATGCCTGGGCCTGTGCTTCTCCAGTTCCTTGTTTCATCTTTGGGAACAAGCAGCTTCTCCTGTCCATTGAATGTTATAAGGATTGCTATCCGATGCACATTCGTCTTCTTCCTTCAATGCCGGGGAGAAGCTTTCCGTCCCAATGGAGAAGGACAAGGTCTTCTAGAGAGAATGATTCTAGGTCTTCTCGAGCTGCCTGTTCTCGCCCACTTTCTCTGTAGCGATGAATAGAGCTCCGAGAGCACGTCATCCCAGACAGATCATGCCCCGCGGCCTGTAATACAGCTCCAGTTACGAAAACAGCATTCCGGTCAGAAAGATTGGTGCGATCCATTGCTCCAATGACTTCTGGAGATTGGAAAATGTTCGTAACCTTGTTCTTGGGACGCTTTGGTGCCGGAGCTTCAGACGAAGAAGGAATCGGAACCGATGGTCTATAGTCGTCGTCGTCTTGCGAAAAAAGGGAAGAAGAAGAAGAGGAAAGATCAATTGATGACACTCCTGCTTCTTCCAAATCTTTCTGTGTTGCTTCATGCCTTGCCTTCCTCTTGGCTTCCTTCTCCATTCTGGATCGCTTTCTGTCCTCTTGTGTAGTCGTTTCCTTATCAATGCCAGCCATGCTGCAAGAATTGACGTCCTTGCGCTGCATGACAGGAAATTTCGGTCCTCAACGTTGACGATTGTGCTCATGGCATCACTGGTTGCGATGTCAAACAGTTCCTGGATGTCCGCTTTGAAGATGTCTTCATTCATTCTATCGCTGGCACGTTGCCTGGTCCTGTGCTTCTTGAGTGTTTTGTAGCGGTCTAAAAGCTTTGAAAGCTTACGGACACAGGAGTCGATCCGTTGAGTTGGGATCCGCGCTCGGGTCCAGACTTCAATCACCCTCTGGCATGCCTGGTTCAGACTGTCGGAGGTGGTTTGCTTTTGATTGATTGTGGTGGTATTGCCCCAAGAGGAGGGCGTCAAGGCATGTAGGGAGCCTTGACGTGGATAAAGTTCCAGTTGCCATCCCTAGAAGCCAAACTTTTGGAATTGATCGAGTTTGAGCCATCGGACCTACGGAAGAAAAAGTACAATATAATATATATATTCAGAGTGGGGCGACCTCTAAATATTCACCAATCACGCTGCAATTTTGCACAGACCATGTGAACACTAAATGGACAAACACCACACTTGTGGAGACTATCTAAGACAATTTTGAAATTCCCCCCTATGGATTTGGACCACCCTAATATATATATATATATATATATATATATATATATATATATATATATATATATATATATAATATATATATATAATTAATTTGCGACATTTTATTTTACTTTTTTTTTTTCTATTTTCGTCCAATAAATTTAGCAAAAGATTTAAAGGATAATTCTTACGGATTTAATCTTTCACGAATGATGGATTTGGGATTTACCCGACATTCATATGCATTTAACCCACCCACCTCTCTCTCTCTCTCTCTCTCTCTCTTCTCTCTCTCTCTCTCTCTCTCTCTCTCTCTCACACACACATATTTGCGCATCTCGGACAAACGGGGTATTGACTTATTTTATATTCATATATCTAAAACACTATTTAAACAAACCTATTTTAACCTAACCTAACCTAACCTAAGTGCCATTGAACCGAGAAGGGTTTGATAAGTGTTTGGAACGCAATTGAGGGCTCGAAGGTTGTTTTTTAATGAGTCATTAAATAGTGAGGTACTCGCTAATCTAGCCTAACCTAACCTATCCAAGCCATAACTAACCTAACCTAATCAGAACTAACGTATCGTTACTAAGTAAAAATTTTCTAGATGCTTTTTATATATTTTTTTTAATATTCCGAGGTACCAAAAATGTTACCTCACAAAAAATTAACCCACTACATCTGTGAATTACCATACACTCAACCTCACTTATGCTAAGTTGCCTACGCACTCGCTTCTCCCCAAACACACACACGAGAGAGAGAGAGAGAGAGAGAGAGCGAGAGAAGAGAGAGAGAGAGAGAGAGAGATGAGCAAACTCCTTATCAGAAAAAGAACCGAAACTAAAGTCCTGAAAAAGAACCTGAAAAACCGTTCTGAAAAAACCCGCTCTTAATCAAACTAAAACGAAAGATAATAAAGTTTTAAGATCCCACCTATTCCGGATCAAAAAATATTGCCATTTATTGGAGATAGTTTCCAACTGTATGTGGTTGAGTGCTATAAAAACCGGATATTGCACATACGATTCGTTTCATATACACATACAGTGTAGATATATATATATATATAATATATATATAATATATATATATGTGTGTGTGTGTGTGTGTGTGTGTGTGTGTGTGTATAGCTGCTGGAGAGGGTTCCCCCACCCCAGGGAAATAATATCTATGGAAATAGGATGAACATTTCAAAATTCACCAAGAATTTATAATTGATTGTAAAAGTTTTAAAGTAGTCAATGATTAAGTAATAATTGACTACCTGTATATGATAGTTTGTTCGGCAGTCCCCCCCCATTCCCCCCCCGCCTTTTTTTTTAAAGTTAGATTATTTTCTCAACCATTATGAATTTCTGGGGAATTATGAAATATTTAGCATTTTTTCCATAGATTTTATATCTTTTTAGGAGCATTTTCCCTCAAGCAGCAGCTGTGCAGCGCGGCGGTTAAAAAGAGACAATATTTAATAGCCAGACCTGATGGAGTTTCGCCACAGGACGTTTTGGGAAAAGTTTTCATTAAATTCTAAATTTAGAAGTGAAAACTTATTGGAAATTAAATTGTTATATTCCCTGTAATTATATCTCGTATTTTCTATTTGAATATACGTAACATTGACTTGCATATACAGGTGTCCCATAAGTCCGGTCTCATAGGAAAATTTGTTTTAAATTGATTTTATAAAATTAATACATTATAACTAAAACAAATGTTCAAATTGATGTCTTGTTTTGGGACCTTTTTTTTGCGGGGGGGGGGAGTAGGCCTTTTCTTCACGAGTGTAACTCATGCCTTATTAGCCATTGCGTGTTATTCTACCTGCAACAAAATAAAGCTCCCAAAACAAGACATCAATTTGAACATTTGTTTAAGTTTTAATGTATTACTTTTGTAAATTTAATTAAATAAATTTTCCTATGAGACTGGACTTATGGGACACCCTGTATATATTTTTTTTTCTTCATTAAAATGTTCCCCGCGACAATTTTTTGTAAAGCTTCTTGTATAGATGGTCTACAAGTGTCATACTGTACAGAAACTGGTATTTCCACCAGTTCGAACAAGAGGTTGAGAGAGATTTGAAAGATGTTGAAATTAATGAGAAGCTTTCAGAATGTTGATAAGAGAGTGACAAAATGTTTTCAACATTTTGGAGTTTCAAAACTTGCTAAAATAAGTGAAAGTAGTTTGGATAGTCATAACGTGTGTCAACATGTTATCATTATACCGGTCTGTTCTCGTAAGTTTCCTTCAGTCGAACTAGATACTGTACTTGACGTTCGTGTTTTCTGAACCGAGGTGCCACAGATGCCCCTAGGAGTGCCATAAAGTTTCATAAAAAAGATAAAATAAGTACCTGAAAATTGAAAAGTTGGTGAGCTACGCAAATTTCAAATGAACTATATTATCCGCGATTTATACGTCAAAGTGTTGGTGGAGTGTGGGTGAAGTGGATTTGAACAGTGGGAGGGGAAGTCCTCCGGGTGCCGCGAAGGAAGAACAGACGGCACTGGGGTGCCTTGAGCCAGAAAAAAGTTGGGAACCACCGCTTTAGGTAAGCGACGCACATTCGTTTCAAACAAGATTTTCATTATGCGAAATATGAAACCAACTAACCAACCAACCGCTAAATAAACTTATAACAAACGTGGTTTGGAGCTTCGTTTGGAAACTCCTCCGGAAGACATAGCCTTTATGGCTTCTCCCCGGAATTAGGTGAAAGACTCATACTCCAACCCATGGCTCCTTTTGGCCGTGCTCAAAAAGTACACAAAGCAGGTGCCCACAAAACCACAAAATTTTTAATTTACCCTTCAGGGAGAGTATTCGTCTTCGAAAACTTCGAGTATGTGAAAAAAACATCCTTTGATATAACGTCCATTCCAGTCATAGAATTTTAACTCAGACACGAAAGAGATCTATGAATATTTTTTTTATATATTTAATTAAAGAAAAGAGATTGAGCTTTTCTTTCATAATAAATCAACGAAGTTATTATACTGCCTGAAGTGTCACACTGAAACATCATTAACACTTCAAAGAAATCAAAATGAAAACGCATCACACTGAAAATACCAGAGTTCATTCAAGCTGTAACGATATCAGAGGTGTCAAAGATAAACTCATGAAAAGAAAGATTTAATTTCCAATTTTTTTTAACCATATTACTGTAAGTTATTTGGACACTTACAATGGTGTTTAATTCATTGCGTATGTTAATGTTTTAATATTAAATTATTTTCATAATTACTGTTTGATAATTTTAACTACATCTAACTCGTATCCAGAACACGAGACAATGTAAAATTAATATAGAAATACACTAGCCCCTTTCGAGTCAGTCTGACAGTCCGGCAACTTGGTAGTCTGGCACTTTTCAGTTGTGACATAGTTTCCAGTAATCCATTACTCCCAGTGGTGTAGTGCTGTGGGAACGCGTGGGAACGGTGTTCCCTTACTTTTTTTGGTAGACGGAACGGCGTTCCCTCACTATTTCAAATAAATCCGAACTTACAAATCTCTAACGTCATGAAATTTGAATTCCCACCCCTAGAAGAAATATGAGAAAGAATCATTAACTGTTTCATTTCTTTTAGCTTCGCCTGAGGCAATGCTAGCCTATAAAGATCTGGTGAAACAGTCACCACGGCGTACCAGTTGTTAACTTTTTTTTAGTTAATCATTCCAGTTGTTAGCTATTTTTATTGATCGTACTGGATGTCATATATCTAATGACACTGGAAATACTGCATCTTCAACCTTGGAATATATCCTAATATCCAGTGCATATGACCAAAATATCCCTGAAATTAGTCAGATTTCAAAAGATTTCCCGGGGGACTTACAGTGCCCCGGGACCCCCAGCTGTATGGGCTCGCCGCGCTCGCCATTGTCCCCCCCCCCGCATCTGAGTAACACTTTCAAAGTGCGTTCCCTCACTTCTTTATTTAGCACTACACCACTGATTACTCCCCTCTAATAGTCCGGCACTTCGTAATAAATCGTTAAGGTATATTCATTCATACTTATCGTACCCCGGCTACACAACCACACTACACTTCACTTCCCCCCAACAAATGAGGTAGAGCTGGGCACTCACTGGTGGGCAGGCAAAACCCGAAGCAAAACCAAAGCTCTTCCCAACCTTTTCAATTAAACTGGTCTAAGTGTTCTGAAGAAGAGAAGCAGCACCAGTGTTGCCTCTTGCGAATTAGCTTAATAGGGGTGTACCATTGATGCATACATACTACTGTATGTTGTATTGGGGAGGCGGGGACACTGAGTAGTCCAGAAAATTTACTAGTCTAGTACATCCGGAACCAATCATACCAGACTAGAAAGAGGCTAGTATAATGACTTTTAATTTATTTTTAATTTTTAACTTGGGGGGGGTCCCCCCCAGTTCTAACTTCACAATATAACTTTGTAAAAATAGATTGATATTAAATCTATGTCTTTCTGATAATTATTGTTAATATAGTTTAATAGAGAAGATTAAGAAAAATAATTAAATTTAATGGATCTCACCTGGGAGAATTTTTGTTTGGTAAATAGGCTATGGATTGCGTGAGAAAAGACCAGCGTCCGTGGTGGCTCAGTGAGTAGCACCGTTTCTCTATAAGTGAAGTGAACAAACATATTAAGGTTGGGGGGGTTCGACTTCCATTAGTAGTAGTTAATAATAATCCAAGAATTATTGCTGCAATAGGCCACGTTTGCTGACCTGAGCGCTGTGTCAGTTTCTGCCACTTATCACTGATTATTTCGTCGTGTATGGCCATGTTACAACACCTCTTCATGTAAGATCAGTAAAGTTAAGCGACGTCGGGTCTGTTCGATAGTTGGATGGGTGATTGTCCTGTGCATCCAGATGATGTAGCGATTCGTGGTTTGGAGTCCACATTAAGCTGTTGGTCCCCTCGCTTTTATAACAGTGGCTGCTAATACGGTTTCTAAATCCTGCATATAATAATAATAATAGACAATTCAGGCTCATTGCGCACAATGACTAGAACATAGTTTTTTTGTTTTGTTTCATGCGCATGCGCGGAAGATGTTTCCCACGTATTACAGCGGAAGTGACGAAAATGAGACCTGGCACCCTTTGGCACCGGAAGTAAACTTTGGCTTCCGTGATGCGATTTCACAGTAAAGCCTTCGAAGATGAAGCTATAATGGACATCATGGAGGCACTCTTCCAGTTGAAAAACCACACAATGAAAATAGTCATAGGAAAGGCTTAGGGGCAGGAGTGATACGGAGCCCCTGCTTGAGAGAGAGAGAGAGAGAGAGAGAGAGAGAGAGAGAGAGAGAGAGAGAGAGAGAGAGCTTTTATTATCTATGTTCCGATTAGGATAAGTTAGGTCAGCTTAAAGAAAAGTTAGATTAAGTAAATTTGGTAATTTAAATGGTGAGAAGCGCCTTTGCTTTGCGCAGCTAGAGATAAAAATAATATATATATATATATATATATATATATACCTGATTCAATACAATCCCAGTCAAGTGTACCTGACTGTGTGAAATGGAGATATATATTATATATATATATATATATATATATATACATTCAACTGCAAAGAACACGCAGTATAAATAACGTAAAGAAACGACGCTTGTATAGGAGATATTCGCGCAAGACGAGAGAGAGAGAACGAAACAAATGAAAAATGAGGTAACCACCGGGTTACAAGCGTCGTTCTTTACGTTATATATATATATATATATATATATATATATATATGTGTGTATATATATATATATATATGGTGTTATAAAATTATGTTTCATAAATTGGTATACATATTTAGAACATCAAAGTGAACAAAAATGTTCCTATGAAAACGTAAATCCGCAATGGCTTCGTTTCCGAGATACATTTGCTTGTTTGCCGAGGACGATCCAATTAAAATGAAAGTCATTAAAGTTTATTAAAGGTTTATTTTAACAGCAAGTGCTCAAAATGGTTTCCCTGCATCAGAGTACATGTTTCAACGTAGTCGACGGTTATTGAAAGAAATGTAGGCCTCGATGGTAATCGCTTATTAGGATACCTTTCGACATACCGGCGCGGCGTTGGGCAGCAGCTATACGTTGCCTAGCATTTCTCTTAACACGAGATGCGTATCAGCAAGTTCTTCAAAAGGAAACTGCCCCACAACGCTCTGTGACATTACGCGAGAGTGACACACGAAATGAAGGAAATAATTTTGGTTTCTAAATGTCAATAACAAAATACTATCAAAACAAAATAATATATATATATATATATATATATATATATATATATATATTAGTGGGTTCCGGTTAATTGGGACATATCGGGACTAGAATACTCTGGCCCAATTATACGAAGTTGCACGTAAAGAGTTAAAAAGGTATACATAAGACAAAGGACAAACTTTCCGTTTATTGAGTAACAAAAATACTTACTGTATATGAACTGAAACAAATGGTGCAAATCAGAGAAAAATATTTACCCTGAAAACAAATTTGATTCATGTACGTATTAAACACGCGTGTAGTTCTTAACAGTTAATGACGTTGGAGGAATTTATCGAGTGTACCCTGCCGTGTTCTCTTGATTGACTGCAACTGAACAAAATCAGCGCAGGTATCTAGTGCAGATATAGGACTGCCTTCATTGCCTTCCTGCGTGAAATAGCGTCGTAATCCAACAATAAATTTCCTGGCATCCTGGTTAGTCACTCTTTCAAGCTCAGGTGTGTCATCCTCATCGCTTTCCTGGTCTTCTGATGTCTTCTGGTGTTTTGCCGCAATTTGTTCAACAATTGCATCCTCACAATCTTCATTTTCATTATAACATTGAAGACTATTGTCGATGCATGCAAACTCTTCGTAGTTTCTGATGTGTTGCACTTCCAAAATGGCGTCATTTTCACTATCGACCGTATCTGGCATCTCCAAGCCTGAGTGTTTAAAACCACAGTGAGCAAAGCAGTTCTGAATGGTCTTGGTGCTTATTCCTCGCCAACTATCGGCAATAAACTGTACTGCATGTAAAAGATTAACCCTTGCACCGACTTCCTTAGCTGTTGAAGATGATGTCATTAGATTTTCTTCAATTGCTTCAAGGATGTAGTTTACGAACTTTCCGCGATACAAGGTCTTCAAATTTTTTATGATTCCCATGTCCATTGGCTGCACCAAGGATGTGGTGTTGGGAGGCAGAAATTCCAGTTGGATTTTTTCAAAAAATCTAAATGAGGGTGTGCTGCACAGTTGTCAAGAAGCAGCAGAATTTTTCTCGACTTCTGTTGTAATTCCACGGCCCAATGTAGCAATTACTGGCCCATTAAACGGCATGGTGTCCCAAATAAGCGAAGCAAATTCTGGTTATATTCTCGATTTGTTTTTGTTCTTCAAGATTTATCCCAAATAAACAGCTGCCCCGATTAACCGGTGGCCCTATTAACCGGAATCTACTATATATATATATATATATATATATATATATATATTATATATATATATATATATATATATATATACAGGGTGTTTGAAAACTTTCTGTACAAATTGTAATGGGGGATAGGCAACACCAAGACAAACCCTTTTCGTCTATAAGTGTATGTCCGCTGACGTCACCATTCGGCGCGAGAGGGCGCCGCTGCAATTGGCTAAAAGGTGAAGTGGGCTAGACTCGCGCTTGCCGCGGGCATTCTTAAATCGACGTAGTACGCGTAACATGGAGCGCTTCACGACTGCTGAGATGGCTGACATGCATATGGTGTATGGGGCTGCCAATGGAAACGGAAGAGCTGCTGTGAGGTTGTACCGACAGCGCTTCCCAAACAGACGTGTGCCAAACCACCAAACGTTTGCGCATTTGCATCGGCGACTGCGAGAAACTGGAACATTCCATGCAAACATGCATGACACTGGTCGGGAGAGAAACGTGCGCACTCCTGACATGGAAGAAGAAATCCTACGGCGATTTGAGGACAATCCAAGCGCAAGCACCAGGGCCGGATTAACCATTAAGCAAAATAAGCCGTGCTTAGGGCATCAAGGGAAGGGGGGCACCACAGAAATTTCAGTGCAAAAAAAATGTAAAAACAAGATTCAGTCATGCTGAACTTTATAAAATAATTGTAGAAGACAATATTGAGTGTGCCTTCCCAAATGTAGAAATTGCCTTTCGTATATTTTAACATTAATGGTCACAAATTGCTCAGCTGAGCGTTCATTTTCTCAGTTGAAGTATATTAAAAATACCAACAGAACAACTATGCAACAAGGCAGGCTGGATGCCTTATCTCTACTAAGTATAGAAGCAGATGTGTTACGTAAGATTAGTTTTGAGGATCTGATCAAAGACTTTGCAATTAAAAAAAGTAGGAGAAAACTTTTCAAATATAAATGAAGTGGAAGTATACAAAAATAAACATTATTTTCCATCTTACTCTAAGTTTTGTTTCATTTCAAAAAATAAAATTTTATTTTATGGTTTATTTTTGTTTATATTTTGAATTACATATATATGGGGCACCAAAATCTTTTAAGTGCTTAGGGCCTCTAAAGGTCTTAATCCGGCCCTGGCAAGCACGCGAGGTGTTGCACGTATCCTCGGTGTGAACCACGACCTAGTCTGGAGAGTGTTGCACGAGCAGCAACTTGCCATGGACGATACCCGCCCAAACATTGACGGCGAACCGTTCTTGATGAGCATGCACCCGTGTAGCATGTGGATTTGCGTGCGCCCACACGTGAGAATTGTGCATGTTAAACACACCCTCACGTGTGAAACAGGCCTCATCTGAGAACAGCACATAAGCCGAAAAATTAGGCTGCACCGCTGTCTGCTGCAGAAACCAGCGTGCGAATTCCACACGAAGAGGGTAATCCCGAGGTTGTAATGCCTGGACTCTCTGACGATGAAACGGATGTAACTGCTGCTCGTGCAACACTCTCCAGACCAGGTCGTGGTTCACACCGAGGATACGTGCAACGCCTCGCGTGCTTGCGCTTGGATTGTCCTCAAATCGCCGTAGGATTTCTTCTTCCATGTCAGGAGTGCGCACGTTTCTCTCCCGACCAGTGTCATGCATGTTTGCAGGGAATGTTCCAGTTTCTCGCAGTCGCCGATGCAAATGCGCAAATGTTTGGTGGTTTGGCACACGTCTGTTTGGGAAGCGCTGTCGGTACAACCTCACAGCAGCTCTTCCGTTTCCATTGGCAGCCCCATACACCATATGCATGTCAGCCATCTCAGCAGTCGTGAAGCGCTCCATGTTACGCGTACTACGTCCGATTTAAGAATGCCCGTGGCAAGCGCGAGTCTAGCCCATTTCACCTTTTAGCCAATTGCAGCGGCGCCCTCTCGCGCCGAATGGTGACGTCAGCGGACATACACTTATAGACGAAAAGGGTTTGTCTTGGTGTTGCCTATCCCCCATTACAATTTGTACAGAAAGTTTTCAAACACCCTGTATATATATATATATTAGTGGTGGACTGGATATCCGCATCATTTTTAACATCCGCATCCGCACTTCTGACTGCGGATGTTATGCGGATATTACCTCTAATAAATTATGCAATTTACAATTAAAGTAACTTATAAAGTAGCTTATAAGGCCCAGTCATGCACATTTCATGTAAAGTATTAATTATTAATGAACAAACAAATATATAAACCTCAAAATATAAATATCTGGTAACACAGAAAATTGAATGAAACTTGTTTCATTGAATTTTATGTCGCTGAAACTCTTGAGAAAGTATTATTTTTATCATAATGAAACATTAATATTAATTTTAATTCTTATGCATTGCCTCCCATAATAGTAATATCACGAAATTTGAAAAATTATGTCATATATTCATAATTCTATGTTATATTGATAGATTAACTAAATATCCGCATCCGCGGATGTTGAAAAATGACATCCGGTCCACCACTAATATATAATATATATATATATATATATATATATATATATATATATATATATATATATAGGGTGTCCGAGAATTATCTGTACAATTTTTGGCTGTTATTAAAAGTCAACCATGAAGTGCAAAATTCCAGTGTTGTCCCATTTTACAGAGAAACTCATTAAGTTTTTTCTGATAACAAGTTTTGACAAGTTTTTCTTTTTCAGATATTCATACACACCCTCATTCTTAATGAATCCACAGGAGAAAGCACAGTGTGTTGAATGGTTTATCGAAACAAAATCAGATACACAAGTTCACGAAGGTTTAGAACTAATTACAACAGAAACCCTCCATCAAGAGTAACCATACGAGCTTGGTATAAAAGGTTCAAGGAAACTGGAAGTGTAGAGCATAAGAAAGGAGCAGGGCGGCCTCGAACGTCTTTTGAAAATGTCGAGCGCATTCGAGAGGCTTTTGTTCGCAGTCCACGCAAGTCGACAAGAATTGCATCACGAGAGTTACAGATATCTCGTTTGACAGTGCATGATGTCTTGCGTAAACGTTTGAAGTTGCATCCTTACAAGTTGCAAATCTTGCAACAGATTACGCAAGAAGATAAGGTCTCCCGTAAGGAATTTGCAATGACTCTGCTTGACAGAGTCGACCAGGACAATGCGTTCTTGGCAAGAATCATGTTTCGGACGAGGCAACTTTTCATGTTTCAGGCAAGGTAAACAAACAAAATGTGCGCATATGGAGTCACAAAATCCACATTGCATAGAAAAGCACATCAGAGACAGTCCTAAAGTTAATGTGTGGTGTGGCCTGTTACATGATCGCGTGATTGGACCATTTTTCTTCGGTGAATCAACAGTGACCTCCAATACCTACCTGGACATGTTGCAACACTTTGTCTATCCGCAATTGGAAGCACTGCATCCACGCATCATTTTTCAGCAAGATGGCGCACCGCCACATTGGGCCTTGATCGTCCGTAAGTCCCTGAATGAGACATTCCCAAACAGGTGGATTGGCCGTGGAGGTGCAATTCATTGGCCGGCTAGATCTCCCGACATCACACCCTGTGATTTCTTTCTTTGGGGATTCGTCAAAGATCTTGTGTACAATACGCGGGTGACAGACATTGATGATTTAAAAGCAACAGAATCACAGCTGCTATTGAGCGAATTGATGTGGATATGCTGCAGCGTACATGGCAACATTTGGAGTATCGATTGGATGTTTTGCGAATCACTAATGGTGCACATATCGAATGTTTGTAACAACGTTACTTTAATAAAAGAAACTTTTGAAAATACAGATTCTAAATAATCTTGTTTAAGAATTTTACGTGTGTTATCAAGAATTTTATTAAAAGATGAAATTGTACAGATAATGTTCGGACACACTGGAATTTCTAAAAAACTTGTCAAAACTTGGTATCAGAAAAACTTAATGAGATTCTCTGTAAAATGGGACAACACTGGAATTTCTACACTTCATGTTGACTTTTGATAACAGCCAAAAATTGCACAGATAATTCTCGGACACCCTGTATATTATATATATATATATGAAAATTATTTCACAAAAGTAACACGTGAAAAATATTTATGATGAATAAAACCACGAAGAAAAGGAAACAGAATGGTGCTCAAGCGCTTTCGTCTAATGAGGATGTCATTAGACGAAAGCGCTTGAGCACCATTCTGTGTTTCCTTTCCTTCGTGGTTTTATTCATATATATATATATATATATGTGGGGGGGGGGGGGTAGGAAAAGGTGGGATGCGGGATTAAGTGGGAAAGATGGGAGACGAAAAGTGTCTCGTTGGAACAATAGGGGCGTAACCCCTCGACATTCGTTGGCACTGTGTCAGTCTAAACAATCGAAATATTTTACATACGGTGCCACTACGATTTATGAGCTTTTAATGTATTATTATTATTATTATTATTATTATTATTAAAAGTGTCATGATAATCGACTTCCTGAATGTTGGTTTACTTTTAATGAATTTTAACTCCTGAGGTCAGGAGATCAGGTCACTGCATGATTATTGCCTGCATGAAAACGTTAATTTCCGTATGATTGTAATGTCATGGTGAGTATTGCTTCCAGGAAGGGATATCAACCGTTAACAGCTGTAGGGCTGCTGTTCCTGGGATTCCGGTTCGTCCTCCCAGTCCTCCGTGTATCTCCAGTCCTCTTCCGACCTCCACTGGATGACTGGGCACGAAGAGGACAGAGGTCAAAGAAGGGGCATAAAGCGGAAAAAAGCTTATTGGTTCTATTTTCTCGCGATACCCTTGAGGTGCTTGACAAACTTAACGGAATAGACTACGTACGATAACAACACGCACTACCTCGAAGAATGAAATTTCCCATTCATACCCCGAAATACCCAGTTAGGAGAACCCTTCCTTTATATGATAATTTCACTTAGCAAATATAAAAATAAATATAAAATAGAAAAAATATTAAAAAAAAATAAAATTAGTGCAATATTATTTGCTCGAATTATACAACAAAGTTTTAATGGCAGCCAACCTCTGAGCAACAAAGTTAGACTGAACTGATTTTATTATGTATATATATATTATATATATATATATATATATATATATAGTACAACTTACAGGTAAATTTCAATTTTTAATTTTGCGAGGTTAACTTTTCATTAGCGATTTCCTTTTCATGTTTTAAAAAAGTTAAAGAAAGTTTCAATGTCCAGTTAAAACAGAAAATGTCCAGTTAAAAAAGAGAATTTACTTGTGGCATTCAATTTATGGTTCAGAAGTACCAACTGTATGCGAGTAAGTACCACCCAAACACACAAACATACAAACGCACAAAGGACACACATTGAAAAGATTAAAGCACCAAATTGCGAAAAAAAAAATTATATATTTGTTTTTTTTAAAGGTTACCTTAAAATATATGTACAGTCGGGATGAAATTCATCGACCATATTTTGAGCGAATTTGGCAAATGGTTTTGCCAGTGATTCAAATTCGTGTATAGTGTTTAGCATTGTTTATTAGCTCAAATCTGCTTGTATATATACATGAGTAAGTGCAGAGTGATATTAGAGTTGAGAACTATGTCATGGTATGCGTCACAGCTGCATTTGACCATATATATATATATATATTATATATATATATATACTTCCTATAGAACTCCACTAGCCTATTCTTGACCACTTAATAAATGAAGGAATTAGAATTAAAAATTCAAGTTCCAAGTTCGCTCTCAAGTCATTTTTTAGGCCCTCGTCTGAAGTAGTGAACGAAGAATTTAGCAAGATGTCGAAATGTTTCATTTGTTTTCCCAATAAGTTTCGATCGATCAATTCGCTCCTAAGTGTACCTAGAACGTTCGAAACAATCTCTCTCTCTCTCTCTCTCTCTCTCTCTCTCTCTCTCTCTCTCTCTCTCTCTCTCTCTCTCTCTCTCTCTCTCTCTCTCTCTCTCTCTCTCCTCTCTCTCTCCTCTCTCTCTCTCTCTCTCTCTCTTTAGGAATCTTGAAATCTTGAAACTTTCTGTCCTCGAAAATAAATATTTGAAACTCAAAAGAAGAAAAGTTTCAAATATTTGAAATTTTATATTTCACAGCCAATTATTATTATTATTAAGTTGGAGGAGGATACGCCAAAGTTGGTGTCAGAAGAGAAGTTTCATGAAAGCTTCACACACTGTACATATAGTGATAGTATAGAGTGCATCAAAAAATTGTTTCCTTTACTCTGTAGAATGGTTACTTCCCGTAAGTTTTGTTAGTGTCAATAGTCACGTTTATCAAGAGATTTTAGAATACTTCCTGCTGGAATCTGCGGAACAGCTATACGAACCATTTATTATTCAACGTGACCCGACTCCAGCTCACGCGGTTCGTACAACATCTGCGTAATTTGATGCTCATGAAATTGAAGTACAGGAATACCTCAAAATTCGTCGTTTCGAATTTCGTCGTTTCCCAAATTTGTCGTTTTTTGAGGAAATTTGAAAAAAAACGATCGAAATTGACGAAATTCAACTGTTTACCAACGTAATCTACATTATATTTTGCCGAAAAACGAGTAGAATTTGATTAATTAATCTGTTTAATAACATAATACAGTAAAATGTTTTCTCATTGAAACATGTTATAATCTACTTCGAATTTCGTCGTGTTATTCCGGAACGAATTAACGACGAATTTCGAGGTATTCCTGTACTCCCGTGGCCAGCAAATTCTCCCAATCTTAATTCGATAAGAAAATCTTTGGAACATTGCTAAGCAGAAGGTCCAAAAGCGTAAACCAGGAACGTTTAGTGAACGGAAGAGGAGTTTCGTGACAACCTGACAATCGATAACTCCGAAAGAATGTGAGAGGCTCATCAATTCGATGCCACGTCTACTGGATCCAAAGGTGGATCAACTACAGTACCTAAAGG
Source organism: Bathynomus jamesi (assembly GCA_023014485.1). Classification (NCBI taxonomy): domain Eukaryota; kingdom Metazoa; phylum Arthropoda; class Malacostraca; order Isopoda; family Cirolanidae; genus Bathynomus; species Bathynomus jamesi. The sequence continues at coordinate 390,787 of JAJOZX010000284.1, forward strand.
TGGATCAACTAAGTACTAAGAAACAGAATTAAAATGTCCTTGAAAGAAGTTTCAATATTATTCAATAAACATAATAAATTTATTCTAATTTTTTTAATAACACGTGACAAGATATTGTAATAATATTTTGGTATGTCGCTATACATTAACTATTTAATACGATTTTTGCTATTTTTTTTTTAAACTTACACACATAGGCGTCTTTTTATCATAATGACGTCACAGATACTAGATATTCTTCATAAAGTGTATAACGTAAAGGTGTTATCAAGGTCATGAGCGCATTGGAGACAGTAGTCTAGTATTTTGGTCTGGAATTATATATATATATGTAGAGACCGACCGGAAATTCCTTTCCTCGCCGTTCTCAAACATCATGGAATCAAAACACAAAGGCTATACACGTGGACATGAAACAGGCCCACGGAGGAAACAGATTTTGTGGTATTTCCCGAAATGACCACCAGAGGACGTCACCAAGGCCTATAAAATGCGGGTTCTTTCTCAAATCACTTTCACTTGCCATTTTCTCGGTTTTGTCGTTACATCTCGCTCTCAGCGTCTTCGTCAGTAACACCATCGTCACGCCACCCGTTCTCCGGCCTTCGCTGGAGAGCGGCCCGCTGTTTCCTTCAAGGCTTCGGTCGAGCATACACGAAGTCTATCATCAAGTAAGGTCCTCTACAATTTCATTCTGCGAGAAGCAGCAACATCGCTGCTGCAGGAGTTTCCGCTGGCCCCCTTTTCAACAAGTCTCTACCGGCCCTCAACACTCATCCTCTCGCCGGTAAGGCCAGTCCGCCTGCAGAAGCAATCCTTCGAAGCCCAGGTCCGTAAACCTTCTAGTAAGCTACAAGTTCGTGTTAAGCAATTCCCGCGTAGCCTACATAGTGTAATCGCAGCCTAGCGAATAGGCTATACCCAAAAGTGTACGCAAACAACCGGCAAACTAACTCTCTCATTACGACTGCGGTAGGCCTGTACAATTATTTTACAGTATTCACTTATCTTACTGTATTTGTATCCGCTTGTTTATTTGCTCATCTATGCATTTCATTTTAATTGCAATCCATTTACCGTACCATACCGTACTTTCATTATCTCAGTTATTATTGGCTTAATTACTTATTGTGCGTTCACTGCTGCATATCTCATTAGCCTACCTAAATTAGCGTTATAATCATTATACTTAATTAAGGATTATACTGTGTAACCATTTCGTATTGCCAATAATCAGTCATTTGTAATATAGCACAAATACCGTTATAAAATTGTTAATCACTGTAAACAAATAATTCATTAATTTTTCTAATTAAACACAAAACAAAGTGATTTTTCTCTCCTTATTAAATATTGTTTGTTTGGGCTGTAGACCCAAGCTGGTGATCCGTAGGCCACAATATATATATATATATATATATATATATAAAAATCGGAAATCTCAGAAGTCGTGAACTCTGTCCCACAAGGTACAGTATTAGCTCCCTTGCTGTTCATAATAATGATTGCAGATATTGATGCAGATATTAATGACAGTATTGTATCATGTTTCGCGGATGACACAAAGATATGCGAGGAAATATTGAACGAAGGTGACATAGAGAAATTACAAAACGACATTGAAACATTATTCAAGTTGGCAGACGACAACACTATGAAGTTCACCGAAGAAAAATTCCACCTTCTACGATATGGTTATAACGAGGTGCTACAGAATAAAGGGTACAAAACTCCGCAAGCCAAACGGATAACACCAAACCCACAAGTCAGGGAGTTTGTAGTAATAATGTTGTCGGATGCAGAATTCAGAGAGCACTATAACATCATAATTACAACGGCTAGAAAAATAATGGGCATCATGTGGAGTAGCTTCCGCAGCAGAAAAGCAAATATCATGCTTAAATTATGGAAGATTCTAGTCCTACCAATAATTGAGTATTGCTCAGTACTCACAAGCCCATACAGAAAACGAGACATTGCGAACATTGAAGCTATACAAAGGACTTTTACGTCTAAGATAGAGGAAACGCAAGGTGAAGACTACTGGTCTCGACTACAATCCCTGAAACTCTATTCTCTGGAAACAAGACACGAGCGTACACGATAACATACATATGAAAAATACTCGAGGGTTTTGTCCCTAACCTTAGAAATGAAATAGAAACAAACTGGAATGAGAGAAGATGCAGATTTTGTACTGTCCCAGCTGCGGTGGGGCAGGGGGTCATGAAAACGAGAATGGAAAATACCCTCTGAATACGAGGCCCAAAGCTTTTTAATGCCCTCCCAAAAGAAGCGAAGAACCTCCACCACACCTGTATAACTTTAAGAACCAGCTGGATAGATTCCTGTGCAAAGTTCCTGACCAGCCGTGCGTGGCTGGCTACGAGGGCAAGAGGAGATCGGAAAGCAATGCCCTCCTTCACCAAATCCTGCAAATGAGACGGGATGCTGCAGAGGGGCCGACCGAGGTCGATTCTGAACGATCATTCAAACCCTCATAAAGTATATATATATATATATATATTATATATGTGTGTGTGTGTGTGGAAACGTTTTGTATGCAGTACGAGTAGAAATTAAACATGACGTCATTTGTATCCGTTAATTCTGGTGGATTTTAGTCTTCACTTACGAAAAATGTGTATATGTTAAATAATAACACTATAATCTTTATGATTATTTAACATCGATCGTAACATCTCACATAAAAAGTTTAAGATTTTTCCCAAAGTTAACCCATATTTTCAGTGGATCGAATATGGCTGATCGAAGGAATGGTTAAATTGGCGCGCAGTGATCGAAATCACCCCGAATTTCTTACGTTGCGCATTGGCAGAGAAGTAACAAACACTGTTCCCGATATGCGCCATGAATCTTCTCCTTCAATGGCCGTATCCGCAAATTCTATTTATATTTCAGTCGCGTCGTGATCGGACATGAACTCAGTTTAATGGCATGCAGATGTTTCACTGAAGGGGGGTGTGGTGTCTCCCCCTAGCGCCCCCCCTCATTGTCTTTTGCATACCACGCAAGGGGCCACAACGACTTCTGTCGTATCTCTCTACCCCGACAGCTCCGCAAGGAAAACGAGAAGCGACGTATTTACCATTTATTTGGAGATATAAAATTCCTGCGCGCGACTAATGTTCTGAATGGTCTGAATCACAAAGATTCCTCCCGATTCATTCGACATAATGTCGAAGGGGTCACGAACCCGAAAGAATTCCAATGCCACAAAGGAGCCGTTCCCCGCATGCCCCCGACATCCCACCCCCTCACCCGCACTCCTTATGCATTGCAATAAACGGCTGAACACCCCCAAAAAATGGATTTAATTAACTCCTGGGTGGAACTTGCATTAGAATACGTTTTGCTACGAAATGCGGGTTGAGAACTGGAAAATCGATAATTACAATTAATGTAATCGGTAATTATGGTAATTTTAATTAATTCTTTAATTAATTCCTTAATTAATTTCTTAATTAATTAATATAATAATTGTATAAGTCTGGAGAGAGAAAATGTTTTTTCGGTGAAATTTGGTTAAAAACAAATTTATCCGATATGAATAAAGCTAAAATACAGGGTGTCCATAAATTATCTTTACAAATTCAATTAAATTTAATTGACTTTGTAAAGATAATCTATGGTCACCCCCTTATCTATTTACGAATTGGAGTTTCCCTTCAAAGAAATGGATCTTTTTTGGTTTGAAGCGAAAGAAAATAAAAACAAAACAAAAATATTATTTTTATATTTGTTAAGAAAAGTACATTTTACGATGGAGATATGAAATACAACCTAACCTAATAACTTTCTTACGTGTACCAGGTTTGTGCTGAGACAATTCTAAAACATCTAATGAAAATCGCAGGTCCAAAACTGTACAATTGAAAAAGATGAAACATTTTGTAAATTCGTTTGGCGCCGAAAGAAATGCAAATAAATATCTATTTCGCAAAAGTTGACGAGACATTTACCAATTTTCAATTTATTCTATTTCAACTATTTTTCATTTCACCCAATAAAATGTACTTTTCTTAACAAATATAGGCCTATACATTTTTGTACCTACGAATATTATTTTTTCTTTTGTTGTTTTCACAGTGCTTCAAACCGAAAAGACCCAAAGAAATTTTCAAAAATTTTCGAAGTATTGGGAATATATATATATATATATATATATATATATATATGAAAAATTATTTCACGAAAGTGACAAGTGAAAAATATTTATGATGAATAAAACCACGAAGGGAAAAGAAACACAAAGGGGTGCTCAAGCGCTTTCGTCTAATGACGTCTAATGGAGTGTTCCTGAGGATGTCATTAGACGAAAGCGCTTGAGCACCCCTTTGTGTTTCTTTTCCCTTCGTGGTTTTATTCATCATATATATATATATATATATATATATATATATATATAATATATATATATATTATATACACACACACGTTTATTTTAATAGCTATAATGGAATTTAATATTTGCACATAGATATGATCTAACTGATGTCAGGATTCAAGCCAACACAAACACATCAGTTATCCGAATGTAGAGTAATAATTTATTAAGATAAAACCCCTGTTCCAAGTTTATGTCTGGACTGCAATATTTAATAAACGCAGTTTGTCCTTGTCTGTAAGTCCCCCTTACTATTTAAGCCTTTGTATGAAAATTTTATAATTAGGCCTCTACTCAAATAGTACAGGCAGTTCCCGCTTAGAGCTCTTAATTGGTTCCAAGAAAACCGAGCGTTAAGCGAAACAACGCTAAGCGGGGCCTATTTTCCCATAAGAAATAATGTAAATAGGTTTAATTCGTCACCATGGACCCCTCTTTGTGCTATTAAATGACACTAAATGTCAGAAATATAATGCGATTGGTTACACTGGGTATTATTTATTGCTAATATGTTACAAAACAATAATTTACACTACATAAATAGGGCCTAACTAAAGTATAGTGTGGAGAACTTACAGTATGATTGGTTACAATGATGAAGTTAAAGGGCTTTGTTCAGCGCAAAGACAACGCTCTACAGACCTCAGATTGGCGTTCACCTACTTTAGCACGCTTAATTACATCCAACTTAACTCCAGCGTTAAGCTTTTGCGCTGTTTTTTTCTCAGCGCTCTATTACTGTAAGTTAAATTGCAGTTTCGTACTCAACTAGATTAGCACCCAACTGGTGACCCCATTTGTGGGGAGGGGGTCTAGTGCAATTTTTGTCTCCTTTTTCCAAATACGGAATCCAAATTTTGTTGCAAATAAAAATTTTGCGCCTGGCAGCGTTGTTGCGTTAGTTTTTAGGATGGACGGTGTTGTGAGCATCAGCGCCCAGTGTGCCAAACTCTACGAACTAAAAAAGGTAAGGTTTTATATTGATAGTCATATTAGATTAGCTTAGGTTAGGTTAGGTAAACTTTAAATGCTGAATTTTTTATTATTTATTTGCGACAAATTTTTATTCCATATTTGGAAAGAGGAAACAAACCTGCAATAGAAACCAAAAAAAAAAATGGGGTCACCAGTTGGTACTAAACTGCAATTTTACCCAATGTAAGAGTCTGTTGCACGACTCATGATACTTGATTTCAAGGGGTAAAATCAATTGCAAAACAAAGAGTATAATTAGTTTTCAGGAACCAACATAGCGACAAAAACAAACTGGCGCTAAATTCAGGGCTTCCACACCACCGAAAAATATTACCCTAGATGGAAAGTTCAATTACCCTAAACCTAATTAGCAAAGATATAAAAGCCATAATTTTCCCTATACCGTCTTTGAATAGCGAAAATTATTAATATCCATACATATACTGAATTACCCTAAAAAGTAAGGATTTAGACCCTACCCTAAATTGTACCCTAACGCAAGGCTGATTACACTAAAATAGGGTAATTACCCTAAAAGTAGAACATTGGCTAAATTGCATAGGATGGCTGTGCAGCGCCGATTCACTGCGCCAATCGCATACGATAACTCTGCCTAGCGTACGATGCCGAAAGCGTTAGAAGAATAGCGCTGAGCACTATAGCGAAACAGCGCAAAGCGGGACTGCCTGTATAGAGTTGAGTATGTAAAGTGTGTCCGCTTGCTAAAGGCAGTTTACAGTTGTATACAGGGTTATATATATATATATATATATATATATATATATATGTGTGTGTGTGTGTGTGTATGTGTGAAAGAATTGATTTGAATTACTAATTATAATTCACATACAATTGTGTGAAGTTCGCTGAAAATTGAGAAAAAAATATATATCAACAAAAACTCATAATTGGTGCGAAATATAATTGGACCAATAAGAAAAAATAACTATGATCAATTAGAATTATAGTGCATTAGGCACCAATTTTTTTTTTTTTCTGGTTGGTCAAGACATTTTTTCAACCAATTATAAATTTTTTTTGAGTTTTGAAATTTTCAGTCTGTGAAAGAAAATTAATGAATTAATGAAAAAAACAAATGAATAAAGAAAAGTCACGTGACCTCGTGTTTTGGATCGGTTGAAAAAGTTAAAAGGGGTTTCCAGATTCCAGAAAAAATGGAAAGACTGGCCTGGTGAGTGTGTAAGCCAGGAAGGCCCAATGCCCAGTAACGTTGACCGCTAGACTTACGCTTAACGAAAGTCCGGTAACTGGTTTGAAAAAGGATAAGTCTCACTATTTCCACTTCCCTTTCGCTTTAGACTGGCATTTCGGAAGAGACTTCCTTCCCACTTCAGTGCCTTTAAGGTGTCAAACATATTTGACACTGGTCATAAAGAAACAAACTGACGTTCAGAAACTAGTACACAATGGCACTCCAACTCTACACTCCAAAATAAATAATAATAATAATAAATGCAAAGAAAATTTGTTTCAAATCGTGTGTTTCAGTAACAGTGATAGTTAGATAATAGTATGACCTGTAGTTAGATAATAGTATGACCTGTAGTTAGATAATAGTATGACCTGTAGTTAGATAACACTGCCCAACACCAATTTTGCTGATTTAATTCTAACACCTGTTTTTAGGTAACTTTGGTGTGCTGATTTAAAAAATCACCTAGTTTTTGCCTATCACGTCAGGTTTTTCGAGCAATCAAATACGGATATTTTGGAGATATCGCATTTTGGCAGGGTTATGCCCAATTTTTTTTCTTTACAAAAAATAAGTTTTTACATACTCAGAATCAGCATGGAAACGTAAACAATTGTGCAGGGAGTGAACTTTAATATACAATGGTAATATTGACACATAAAGTGATTAAGTGTTTAAATAAGCAAAAAATGAATCCATATTAAAGCAAGCACGGACCAGTTTTCTTAACATTGTCTTTTTCTTGTTTTCTTACTTTTCAGTGCTGATAAATTTTCTCTTATAGGACTTCCTAGAATGAGAGATGTCAAGACAATCTCTTTGCAGGCTCCAGCAGTAGTCAGCCATCATATGGGTATCCCATCTCTTCCTTGGTATCGTTCTTCCATCACTTTGATATCTTGGTGGAACCTTTCACCTTGCTCTTCACTAACATCACCAAGATTTTCTGGAAATTTATCAGATGACTGTTGAGATAGTGAACTTTAATGCTCATGTTGCAACCCAACTGCTGAAAGTTTACAAGTAAATCCTTTACAAGATCTTTATAATTTTCAGACTTTTTGTTTCCTAGGAAGTTCTTAACTACTGCCACAAAGCATTCCAAGCTCTTGCCTCCGTTTCGGTCATTGAGTTACTGAACTGCGGATCTTTCATCAGTTTTCTTATCTGGAGACCATCGAATATACCAGCTTTAAGCTTCTCATCACTAAGACCTGGAAAGGCTGCACATATGTAATTAAAGCAATCACCTTCTTTATTCAAAGCTTTTACAAACTGCTTCATATTGCATATTGCATTGCACGAAAACCTGATGTGATGGACAAAATCTAAGGTGATTTTTGAAATCAGCACATCAATATTATCCAGAAACAGGTCTTAGAATTAAATCAGCAGCAAAAAAAATGTTTTTTTGGGTCGGGCAGTGTAATCGTATGACCTGTAGTTAGATAATCATAAATGACTTTTTTTTCCATGACAAATAAGTAAATAAATGTCTGGGGCTGTTTGACCTTCGTATGACGGAGGGGACTTACAGCTTTATGTAATGCCCGGACCATGTATAAAGAGTCGCTACGCTATTTGAACGCAGACGACGGTTACCTATCCACCTACTTAACCGCTTAACTGCTTAACCGCGCTTATCGAACGGGAAGTGCTGTTGCGACTTGGCCACGATGCGATCTTAACTAAAGCAAATTCCATTAAAAGATAAAAACTTCAGCGAACAGAAATGGAAGGCATCGATTTAATTATTAATAATTGGTTTAATAATTAGTAAAGTTTGTCTAAGCTAATGTCTAATTTTTGAGAAACTTCCTTTTTTACGTAATTACAAGTTAGATTGCCAACATAGACGATAGATTTATACTTAAAGAGTGTATTAGCTGTTGATTAAAATACTCCGTTAATGTGGCCTATTCCCCCCCCCCCCATTATGATTTAACCACAAATTTAAAAAAGATTGCCCCTAACCCTTTCGCCTTTAAGAGGGAATAAGACATTATTCCCAAACAGAAAAAAATTAAGGTAAAAATAATTTATATATTTTTTTTTTTGAGCTGAAAGGTAACATTCTAACTAGGGTTTCTTTACCGGGATCCCGGGATCCCGGGATCCCGGTAGATTTGTAGCTAATTTAAATTTCCCGGGAAATTCTCCGTCCCGGGAAATCCCGGGATATTGCAATCACTCTTTCTGAAGAAATTCAAACTGAAGATGACGAACATAATGACAACATAGATGAAGATGGAGAAGATTTCAATCATAGTATTGATTTTGAAAGTGTTTTGTGTGAGCGCTTTGATGAGGATCCGTTCGAGATAGATATTTCATTTGGATCGCACGACACTGTAGGTAAAGAAATCAACGTGTCTCAAATCATCAATAAAGTCAGAAAAATAGCAAAAAAATTTCGCAAATCACCTTTAAAGAATAACATCTTACAAGGATATGTTCAACAGGAACAAGGAAAAAGTTTGCATCTATTGCTGGATTCCAAAACCAGATGGAATAGTCTTTTAGCCATGCTGGAGCGATTTATCAAAATAAGGTCATCCGTATCGAAAGCTCTCATCGACTGCAATAAAGATATGGACAATTTTGACCTTGACAAACAAGAAGTTGCTGTAATTCGTGACATTGTGGCATCGCTGGAGCCATTAAAAGTTGGAGCAGAAAAGCTGGGCAACAGAGAATCGACTTTACTTTCATCAGAAGGTGTTTTTTCTTTCATTTTGAACGAACTAAATCAACTAAACACCCTTTTTCAAAAAAACTAAAGGAGTCGTTCATTCGACGCATAACAGAGAGAAGAAATGAGAACTTGACTGGCCTCATACAATACCTCAATAGTGGAAAGAATTATAAAAAGGTCGCAACTTTCGCAAGTGACAGAAGTTTGCCAGCCTTACCAACCAAGTCTATGTTAATTTCATCAGCAAAGCAGATGTTAGATCGCCTTTTTGGAGTACCTGCTGATTCTACCTCTAGTGAGACAGATGAAGATAATGATGTGCAAGAATCAGCTGTCCCTCAGTCATCTTCGATGACTCTAGCTGAAAGGCTTGATGCAGCTATTAAAGCAGCCGAGGTAGAGAATCAAGAACACTAGACAGCAAAGCAAGCGCTGCAAAGCACCTTAAAAAGGAACTAAGATCTTCGAGGCTACGGGCGAAAAAACGCAGAACATCTCTCTTCTCTTGAATGCATTAAAGACGATTCCACCCACGTCAATAGAATCGGAAGGGCATTCTCAGCAGCAGGACTTTTCGTGACTAAAATGAGAACAAGATTGAGTGATCGAAGTATTGACCATCTTTGTTTTTTGAAATCGTACTATAAAAATTCACAGTGATAAGTTTTTTTGGTTGAATTCATTGAAGTTCTTTGCAATTTGAAGGTAATTTTTATTTTTTCTTTAAATTTTCTAAGCAATTCAAAGGCAATTTTTTTTTCGTTGTATTCATTAAGTTTTCAATGAAACGGAGCAATTTTTTTATTTGTGAAAATTTTCTATGTAATTCAAAGTATTTTTTTTAATACATATTTTTCACAGCAATATTATTTTATTTTGCCCATCATGGAGATTGCAGAACTTATTAAATGACTATAAAAAAAAATAAAAATAATTATACCCCCTCTTTTTCTAGGTTAATTTATTTTATATATATTTTAAATATAATTAATTATATCCCGGGATTTCCCGGGATCCCGGAAGGGAATCATTTTTATCCCGGAATCCCGGGATAAGCAAAAGGCCGGGAAATGAGAAACCCTAATTCTAACGTCATCTTCACACCCTCTTGACGAACTTGGCCTAAAATACCAACTCCTCCCCCAATACCAAAGTCAAAAGCTGGGAATTTATTAAACCAAATGAATATTGGATTCTTTTTAGGGATGCGTTGCCTTTCAACACTATACAGATAAAGGAAAAAAAGTCCCATCAAAATTCATAAAAGATAAAAATGGCGAGATTATAATCTTATTGAAAATAGTTTTCAGAACAGGAACTGAAAAGCGAGGATTCCAATGCATTAAAAAGAGACTCGAATGAGTTCCAATTACCGCGCAGTATGATTTAAACTTTTTAAGAATTCACACTGAAAAGTTCAAGCTGAAAAAAGGTTCGCATTACAATTAGACCAAAGCTGAAAATTAACTCTTTACGCAGGAAACAAGTATAATACCGCCATATTTGTATCTTCACCAAATATGGCCTAAAATGAGTATCATTTTAAGACAAAATACTAATACGAGATAATAAACATAGTAACTTCACAATCGTATAACTTCACAACAAGGCACAGCAATTAACAATTTAAAATACAGTTTCCACAAACATCATAACTGGTATAAACTGCTTATTTGTTATTCTTTGAGTAATGTCGCTTATTTTCTGCTGAATATATTTATGATAATTCTTATTTGAAAAATATTAATATTACACCCATTAATTATTAAAAAATAACTTAATATTATTTTGTAAAATAGTTTGACAGTTGTTTCTGTATACAGGGTGATTCAAAAGTCAGGTTACATAGGGATATACTGTATTATGTAATGATACAGGGGAATAGTCACATCACATGTTCGATATGGCCACCGTTAACGGCAATGCACTTGTGCAGCCAGCTAGGAATATCACATCAATGCGCTCCTCCTTCGATAACATCTCATAACTCATTTACCTGCAAAGAACAGAAAAGCCCTATGTAACCTGACTTTCGAATCACCCTGTATTTTTAGTAGTGTATTATTATTATTATTATTATTTTTATTTAATAACTGAGCTAAATCACATCAATTTTACCTAAAATGGTTCCATGCTTCTTAACGGCATATTCACTTAAGAATACATTAAATATATTAACGACATATTTGATATCTAAATTGTTTGTATAGAAAAATATTGATATTTTTTTATCTGAAGATATTGCAAAATTCTATTTTACTTCTATATCAGGAAAGGTTAGGTTAGGTTAGGTTAGGTTAGTTGAGTTGAGCTCTCGAGTAGATTTATAGAGCCTAAAAGAACTTAGCCTAATTGAAGGGTATAGAATAACCCACACGAAACAAATGAAACAACGCATTTTGGCGAATAAGTTAAATTTGGGCACAAACGCTTATTAAACCACCTTTTCTGTATTTGTACCAAAGTCCGCTATTGACATTCTCGAAACGCGGTCAAGAGGTCAGCAGCATTTAGGCACGCTTTGGGCAGTGCGAATTTCACACTGTCTTTTACGTTCAGCCTTATGAATATCGACCTAAGGTTCGCATTTTAAATGAAAATGTTTAACCTAACTTGACTGACTTAGCCTAACAGATCAACCCGCATGAAGCCGAACTTTTTGGCGTTCGGCTTTATAAATGCAGTTCGACTTTGTGTTTGTACCCCCCCACTTCATCGTTAACCTCGTTATTGACCTCGGGGCAGAGAACCCTTAAAACGAGGTCACTTGTTAATAATACGTTGACGTCTCTATAAGAACTGATACACTTTTGTGACATAAAAAACGAAAGAAGTCAGATCTTCGTGAGTTAGGCTACGAGAAACATTCAGAATTTTTTGTAGATTTTAATTGGCAATTCGAATGAAGCTTAAAGCTACTGTATATACAGAGGGTTGACAAAAGTAAATAGACACCTTTGGGTTTTCCCCCCCTCCATAGTTTTTGATTTAATAATAAAAATTAATAAATAATTAAAAATATTATCGAATATTTAGTCATGTTGCTTTCCCCTTTAGTAAGATTGACACACACACACACGTTCTGTCATTCCATTGGTGAACTTTGCCATTTCTCCTCAAAAACAATCATCATTATTTTTGTCAGCCATCTGTAAAAAGGAGTCTTTGGTTTAACTTACAAAATAATCTACTTTTAAAGTTAGTTTTCATTTTGAAATTATTACTTTCCATCTGTAACCTTTTACAGATTTGGAAAACAGCTTCCAACTGTAAAAAACTGTAAATAGAAACTTGAAAAATTATATCTTGGCCACTTATGTCTCGAGTGAATTACATAAAAAACTTAGTTGTTGTTTGTTTGGTTGGTTGGATGGTTGGATGGTTGATCCAGCTGACATCTTCAATAAAGAAGGGTCATTGAGATGGAGAGTATTGACAACAATTATCCGAGAAAATAACCCCAATATCTGAAACCATGAGTGAAATACCAAACAGCGGGCCCGTTTTTGTTTCCCCTATTATTCACATAAAGCTTCGACTTTTATCACCACACACACACACGAACGCAACACTGTATACGTCATTCCGCACCCAATAATGGACTACCTCTACCAACTGATAAGGAAATTTAAAGTTGACACCTCCACAACTAATAGCGGCATGATAGCCGTTTAAATTCTTTCAAAGTAAACTTTCCTTCATACGAGACGTAGAGAACCCCCCCCCCTGAAAGGAATCCATTTTGGATGTATTTTATTGTTAACTGTTTTCATTAAATTGCGCGAAATCGTGACTCGGCTTAAATATCTCTCGCAAGAAGAAGCGCCTCCTTTCGAGCCCTTTTTAATTCAAACAGACATTCGTGTCAATATTTACTTCCCCTTCCTTCTCTTCCCCTTAAAAGAGGGGAAAAAAAATATATATATATAGGGTTTAATTAGAAATTTTTTGGGGTCCGTATGGCAAATATATTATGACGAAGGTGATATCACTGAAATTTGTGAAGGAAAATGAACTCTTTAAGACATTTATGAAGCAAAGTACTACTCGATACATCCACATTGAGTGCCATGTTGCTGGAAATATAAGGGAAAGTGTTAAAAATGGGAAACCAAAGTGGGAAATAAAGAAGATTAACGATGACGCGGATATTTTATAGCTTTAGGATGAGAGTGAGAGAGAGAGAGAGAGAGAGAGAGAGAGAGAGAGAGAGAGAGAGAGAGAGAGAGTAAAACGAAATGTAAATCTAACTGAATAGTGTGATTGGAGACACACTCAACAGATGCGTGTGGCACTTTAGCTAATCTAGAGTGGATCTTAGGGTATCTTGTTAGCCTGTAACTCTGTAACTCTTTGGGATTGATCAGGATTGATTATTAAATTTCTTTATCTCGATTGCAACTGAATTTAGAGATAGATCTGCATTTCTTTTCTCCAAAAACAATGAAGGCACGAGTATGGAGCTGTAGGCTTGCCTAGGCGTTTTATGAAGTATTAATTTTTAATTTCTAACGGTTTTTTTAAATTTTTTATTAAAATCATCACTTCCTATTTCCGACATCTTAAGGAAGGCTTATTCCTAAATTTTAATTTAGATATACGAGGGCTGATCAAAAAGTTTGGTGACAGATGTATTTATTGCAAAACTAAATGTCACATACCCAATCAAATTTGTACTCCTTCAAAGTAGTCTCCTTCTGATTGTAAACAGTGATTCCAGCGGTCCAGCCATTTACTGAAGCACCTCTTATACTCTTCTTTCGGAATGTTCTTCAGTTCTCGTGTCGCATTTTGTTCTAACTCTGCTACTTCCTGAAATCTTTTCCCCACGAGGGTTTTTTTCAGCTTGGGGAACAAGGAAAAGTCACGGGGTGCCAAATCCGGCGAATACGGTGGTTGAGGAACCAGTGGAATGTTGTACTCCGTTAAGAATTCCGTTATGGAGAGTGGTGTGTGAGAGGGCGCATTATCGTGAAGCAACATCGACGAACCCGACGCCCATTTTCCCCCTTATTATTCACATAAAAGCTTCGACTTTTATCACACACACACACACACACACACACGTTTGGCTACTTTATGAAACCGTGACACTTTCACATTTCAGGAAGTAGGAAAGATCGAACAAAATGCGACAAATGCAAAATGCAATAAATACATATGTCCCGGGAACGTTTTGATCAGTCCTCGTACGAATCATTTGAACGATCAAATCGCAAATTAGGTTATTCGGAATTACTTTCATTCCAACATCAGGTATCTATCTCATATAGGCCTACCAACTAACGCTGATACAACTTTCAGCCAAGGGTCGGTATGTGTCCTACCCCAAATGCTAACGTTGGCCCAACAGAGCCTCGCTCGTAAATTATAAATTACATTTCAGATAAAACAATGACATATTAAAACAAATATATTTAAATTAATAAATATATCCATTTCTTGAGATATTTCCCAGATGAAATACAAAGAAATATACAAAATTCCGCCAAATTACACACTTTGAACGAGAGAACAAAATTTAGGCCAGATTTTTTTTTCAAAATGTTGAGAAATAGTTTTTTTGGAGAATTTGTACTGTCGAGAAAATTTCTAAAAGTAGTTTCTACAAGTACTGGATTACGATTCTATGATTTGGTCAGTAGTTCAAATAAATAAATTATTGAATAAATACATACATACATACATACACACATAATAATGACATATATATATATAATATATATATATATATATATGGGATGAATTTCACAATTAAATACGTGAAATGAATGAATGATGCAAACCCACAAGGAAAAAGAAAAATTAGTCATTTTTTTTCCTTGTGGATTTGCATTATATATATATATATATATATATATATATATATATATATATATATATATATATATATATATATATTACTTTAAAATTTGCAGCTGTTCCGTGTGTCAATCTCTCTTCACACGTAGTTCAGGCTGGTGACCCCACTTCTAGACCTGATTTGATGCAAGATAAGAGTTGCTGTCCTCTATCCCACATAGCCAGGCACACCCGGTCCATCCGGTACCGTCCTGAGCAGGCGTCTAATCGTCTTTTGAAAACCTGAGCTTCGACACCTGTGACTTTTCTGATGTCTTTGGGTAGATGCTTTTTGTCGTTTACTAATTCTTTGTTTTTCACATATGGTGACGTCAAGACTGAGCAGTATTCCAGCTTTGGTATGATCACTGAAATTAAGGAAATCATTACTTTTTCGTCCCTTAGTTTAAAGGTTCTCAGTATTTGTTCCTTAATTCTGTTTGCCCTGTCTATGGCTACCTGATTTTGTGCCTCAAATTTCGTACCGTCGGTTATTATAACTCTTTAAATCTTTTGTTTTTGTGTTCTTTGGATTTTCTGCCTATTTGGGGCATAATATTCTACTGTAATTGCTTCAACTCCTCATATTTTCCATATCTTAAGAACTAAAAGTTCTCGGTATTAAATTTCACGTCGTTTTCTTCTGGCCCTCTGTATATTTATAGTGTATTTGCGTCCGGCTGTAAGGATTTCACGTCATCTGCATTTCAACTTTTCTGCTGATTTTTGCATCGTCCTAATACTGTTTCTCGTGAAATTGAGATACAGTACTTCCGTTCCTCTAGATCAGGGGTTCCCAAATTGGTGTTCCGCGGAACACTTGTATACGGTGAGAAGTGTTCCGCGGACCACAATTTGGGAACCCCTGCTCTAGATGATTTTCCTTGAATTTTAGCAATTTGCTGAGGTTCTCTGAAGAAATTATATATCCATTTTCCTCTTTTGGTCGTTATTCCGACAGGTTTCCTTTTATGTACTACAGGGTGTCCCAAAAGTCGCTGTGCACCTCTGCAAGTGATTTGGGCACTAGGTGCACTGTGATTTTTGGGACACCCTCTATTATACTGTGATCACGCTTGACGAATGCTTTAGCCAAATTCGTGTATATTACAGCTTCGTTTTCAAGTGCATCAATTTATATATATATATATATACTCAATATAATATATATCGTATATATTATACTTATGCCTGAGTTTGGCGTACTTAATGCCCCATTAGGCATATGCTAGGTTAGGTAATTACCGTATTTCCCGGCGTATAACGCGCACCCTAATTTTGAAGAGAAAATTTAGGAAAAAGTATACCTCCTACCTCACTTCACATGTACAATTTTAACGAGTTAATTTTAACGCAGGGTGATTTTTGGAGTATTTTGGGGGGGAAAAAAGTGCGCGTTATACGCCGGGAAATACGATAGTATTGATCTGGTCAGATCTATTCTAGTTTTGTTTCGTGGTGAAAAAGAAACTATTAATAAATTCGAATAGAAAAATAGGATAGTCTTTCGCATTTTTTGTTTTTTTTTCTCTTCGTAAGCGCAGCTCCAAATATTTTTGTCGCGAAATTTTGGATCCGCCAAAAATTTGGTCCGTCCCGTCCGTCAAAAAACAATTATTTTTATTTTTTATTTTTTTTTTTTTTTGTCTTTCAAAAGGTCCCATCACGGTTCGAAATTCCGTGGTACAAATTCAAAAACCGCTCAAATTCTTTCAAATAAAAAACCGCTCAAATTCTTTCAAATTATATCGAACAAAAAAATTGTATCTTCTTTGGGAAATTCGAGTCCCGTTTTTCGTGTCTAAAAATATCCAGGAACGAACTTGAATGTTTCGTTTTCCTTAATATTGGTCGAGTAGAGCCCGGATGTTTAGGCACTAAAAACCGTTAAAAAAAAAGACAGGCAAATAGGCAAAAATAAACATTCAAAATAGGCAGTATAAAAACCACCCCAAAAAATGGGAATTTATAAATTATTTTTCAAAAAATGTTTAACCTAGAATAATGCCTTTATATACGCATAATACATATTACAACGCCCTTACTGAACAAAACAGTAGGTAATGTAAATATTAGTTACGCGTAATAACAATGATTTAATTTCTAAAAATAAAGTTTAATATAAAATAATATCATTAAACACGTAGAAATAATAGATATTACAACGCCATTAAAGTGAACAAAAGAGTAGGTATTGAAAATGTTCATTACGCAAAAATGACAAGGAATTAAATGTCAAAAAATGTTTAATATAAAATAATACTGAAAGGAGGAGATTGCTACTTCACACCAATCGACCAGGGAAGTACCCGTGGGGGGAGAGGGGGGACGTTAGACAAGATAGGGAATGGTGGAACTCCCGTTTCTCCAGTCACTGTCCTCTCAGTTGATCTGATTCTCCGTGTTCATCTACCCTGTGAGCGGTCCAGCATGCTTTCAAACACACGCACACACACTTCTCCCACTATTCCTCACTACACACTATTCTTACACACTACACAATCTTTTCAAAATTTATATTAAGGAAAAGAAAAATGACATCATTGAGCCTTGGAGACCTTGTCTTTGGCTCTCTCCTTCTTCTGTGGAGTGGTCACTTTTGCTGGCGTTCGCCCTTAGCTCCCTCTTTACATAAAAAGAAATGCACGTCCAGTTTTATATATATATATATATATATATTATATATATAGATATATATATATTTTTTTTTTTCAACTGCAAAGAACACGCAGTATAATTAACGTAAAGAACGACGCTTGTATAGGAGAACATTTGTTCGTTCTCCCTCCTCATCTTGCGCGGAATGTTCTCCTATACAAGCGTCGTTCTTTACGTTGATATATATATATAAAACAGAAAGTGATAGGCCTATTTTGGGACACTAATAGAATGATAGTAGAAAATAATGGAAAAAAGACAAATTAATCACTTTATGACGAAAAAGGCGCTGTTTCCTGTAAACGCAAAAACAGGCAAAAATTAAAGGCATTTATGGCATTTTGCCTGAACATCCGAGCTCTAATGATGAGTAAGGATGGCAAGGCACAACGCTCAGGCCAACAAATACGGCCCATTGGGCTAATTCCCGAATTATTATTAACCAGTATCATCAAGAGTCAAACCTCCGACCTCAGTATCTTCGCTTTGCTTATGGTGAAACGATATTACCCACTGAGCCATTACGGACGCTGGTTTTACTCTCCTCATACAGGGTTCCCAAGAAATACGGTTAATAAACTATTTCCACGCAGTTACAAAGACCTTACCAGACAACCTATTTTCGAGTTTAGAGCTTAAATACCACCTTTTATACTAACTTTATTAACACGCCAAATTTTTAACCTTACCCCCTACCCAATTCGTTAGGTTAAGTTAAATTATGTTAGGTTAATCCCACTTAGGTTACCGGTAGGTTAGGCTACTCTAAGTTAAATTAAAACGACTGTAAAACCACCGCTGCCAGTCTCTACAAGCGTTGACCAATAATATTGGCCAAATACGTCATCTAGCGGGAAACGGATAAACAAAATCAAATACGCCATCTATCGGGAAACGGATAAACAAAATCAAGTGTAAAATTAGGTTTCTCGAAAGAAAATTATATAATGGAGGCTCCGTGGAGGGAAATTACTTTTAACCTTCGTAAAAAGAGGTCATGCAGAACCAACCCCATCCGACCCCCCCCCCCCCCAATGGCGTCTTCCGATTTTAATACAAGTAATAATTTAATAAATTTAATATTTTAATAGTCGAGTTATAATAATTAATTTTAAGCAAAATTTCGTGACGAATATGATCGTTCTTCAATTCTATCTTTTGAACGGTTTTACTGTTCAGGTTTTCCGGTAGGCCTAATACATTATTTACACTCGGAACAAGGAAGAGAAGTCCCAGTAATCCCAATTTCAAGAATTCCTCCTATTCCTTTAACAAAAATAAATAAAAATTCCATTTGTACCCCGGTATTCGCACGCTAGTTTTGCTGACCATAATGGAATCCTCAAACTAGAATTCATTCTTCATTAAATTTCTACAAAACTTTCATAAAAATAAGATTACTTTCGTAAATAAACAAAATTTGAGTTATTTCACGCTTCAGGGAGATTTGCTCACATTTTAACAATATGTTCCTTCGGACCGTTGCGACGGAATTTCTTCCTTGTGCCTTCAATCGAAAATAGAATGAGAAATTCCTCAAAAACCACCACCAAAAAGGGAAATGTTTGTTTCAGAAGCGTTCACAATTCACGATCTCAATGCGGAAGAAAATGTTCAAATTAGCAACAGAAATTACAGGAAAAAGGAATAGCTTAAATACCGTATAAGCCTCGACAAAGTACAAAATAGTTCAAGCATTTCTAAGTTTGTTTGTTTTTAGTTTGGACAGCGGGAGAAGCCTCCTCCTTTTGAGCTCTTATTAATTCAAACAGACATTCATGTCAATATTTACCTCCTCTTCCCCTTAAAAGAGGGGAAACTATATATATATATATATATATATATATATATATATATATATATATAATATATATATATATGAAGACTACTAGTCTCGACTACAATCCCTGAAACTCAACTCTCTCGAAAGAAGGCGCGAGCGGTACACAATAATATACATATGGAAAATACTTGAGGGTTTTGTCCCTAACCTTAGAAATGAAATAGAAACAAACTGGAATGAGAGAAGATGCAGATTTTGTACTGTCCCAGCTGCGGTGGGACAAGGGGTCATGAAAACGAGGATGGAAAATACCCTCAGAATACGAGGCCCAAAACTTTTTAATGCCCTCCCAAAAGAAGTGAAGAACCTCCAGCACACCGACCTGAATAACTTTAAGAACCAGCTGGACAGATTCCTATGCAAAGTCCCTGATCAGCCATGCGTGGCTGGCTACGAGGGCAAGAGGAGATCAGACAGCAATTCCCTCCTTCACCAAATCATGCAAATGAGGCGGGATGCTGCAGAGGGGTTGACCGCAGGTCGATCCTGAACCATCGCTCAAACTGGGTCTTTACTGTTTCATTAACTGTTTCCGATTTTTATGAAAACAACGTGATATGTACAGTTTTTCACGCTGATTTCAAAATTATAAACCATTTCATCGAGAAATACTTAGGTTAAGTTAGGCTTATTAGCATTTGATGTTTTCTAGGACACTTTTTCTTTCGGTATTAAGTTATATTCTTGTAAAAAATTTACTGCATTTTCTTCTGTCTCAGTCTTCCTATATAATTCTATAAAATTAAATTTGTCAGTCATTGGAAACAGTGGTGTAGTGCTGTGGGAACGCGTGGGAACGGCGTTCCCTTACTTTTTTTGGTAGACGGAACGGCGTTCCCTCACTATTTCAAATAAATCCGAACTTACAAATCTCTAACGTCATGAAATTTTAATTCCCACCCCTAGAAGAAATATGAGAAAGAATCATTAACTGCTTCATTTCTTTTAGCTTCGACTGAGGCAATGCTAGCCTATAAAGATCTGGTGAAACAGTCACCACGGCGTACCAGTTGTTAACTTTTTTTTAGTTCATCATTCCAGTTGTTAGCTATTTTTATTGATCGTACTGGATGTCGTATATCTAATGACACTGGAAATACTGCACCTTCAACCTTGGAATATATCCTAATATCCAGTGCATATGACCTCAAAATATCCCTGAAATTGGTCAGATTTCAAAAGATTTCCCAGGGGGCTTACAGTGCCCCCGGACCCCCAGCTGTATGGGCTCGCCGCGCTCGCCATTGTCCCCCCCGCATCTGAGTAACACTTTCAAAATGCGTTCCCTCACTTCTTTATTTAGCACTACACCACTGATTGGAAAGTAAAAAGATGTTGAACTATAGTCTATGCTTGCAGCGGAAGAACAAAATAGATGCGCAACGCCGCCGTTTAAAAAATAGCGCTAGCCTATGCTTGCAGTGATAGTCTATGCTTGCAGCGGAAGAACAAAATAGATGCGCAACGCCACCGTTTAAAAAATAGCCTAGCCTTTGCTTGCAGTGATTACACCGTTCTAGTACTTTTTGTAGTATTCTATAATTTACTTTCATTTCGAAAAAACTTATTTTTAGAATCATTGTATTATTTTAAAATTTCTATAGCCTACGCTCTTTCAAACATTTGCTAGTTTCTGCACATTACATATAACTTTTTGGTTAAATATTTCTCGATGAAATGGTTTATAATTTTGAAATCAGCGTGAAAAACTGTACATATCACGTTGTTTTCCTAAAAATCGGAAACAGTTAATGAAACAGGAAAGATCACATATATATATATATATATATATATATATATATATATATAAATAAATCAATAAAGAAACACAAATGAAATAAACAATTAAATGAACGTACACATGGATACCGTACTCACCAAAATAAGGCCGAGATTGCGTAGTCCAGGACGGGAGAGGTGCGAGTGGGGAGTAAAGGGGTTACTGGGAGGTCGTCACCTGAAGATATCTGGCCAGTAAGCGCAAGTAATTTCTTTTATTATCACGCCAATCATAACACTACTGATTGCTTCTATCAAGTCATTTTGGATGGCAGGAGATGTACCACGATAAACTGTCAAGTTGTTTAAATGTTTGCCCAACAAATGATCGTAGCCTCTTAGTAAGTTCAAGAGTTCTACTTAGTTTCCTTTGTTTGAGGATCTCTCTGATTCATCATGACTTCGAAAGGCAAGCTCCTGCTTAGCTAAATGATAAATAACTTTGATTAATCTTACGAGAATATCGTGATTTTTCTTCACCACTTCATTATGCTTCGAATATAAAAAGATTTTTGTACATGTAATTGTACGTCCACTCGGGTGTTGCCAAACGTGCACAGAGTAAAAGCGCAAGAAATATGACCTGTGGACTTCTCATGTCTGCCTCAAAGAATGAGCTAAAACGAAACAATATTGTTAAACTTCCCTGTTCAACCAAGCGGATTTTTCCTTGCTAAAAAAGGGCACAAGGCCAGCAGAAAAGTTTATTTAATTTAAGACACCGTCAACCACTCTTGCTTCGAGTAATCTGAAACGCAGAAATGCCGTGTGTATTCCCGATTATGGTCTTTACATGTCACAAACAAACCTGGTAATTCAGGCGTAGGCCTTCCACGTTCCCTAATTTGAAGTTTCTCGCAAAATCTCGGCAACTGAATGGTTTTTTCGGCTAAATCTTCAATTACAGTCACATTCAGTGATTTCTATATAACCACACGCCCTGAAAGAAGGCAAATCACTCGAAATACTTGCTATATTTATATTTAATCTTTAAACAGTGATATAATAAAAGCGGATGAGAGCAAACACAACACCTCAACACACAGTAGCAAACGGAACTGGCTAGCAACACAGAGTACATACATAGCGAGAGCACTCGCAGAAATGAGCGATAAACAAGCCAGCTGTAGGCGCTCGCTGATTGGCTGTTTTCCCCTGCGTCATGCCACTGCGTCATCATCCCATAGTCCCACTATAATAGCCTTCGGTGCTCGCACTATTACTGCGATCACCGTGGCAGTGGCTCATCTAAAAACATTATTTCATCGTGCTCTCAAAATTGCAGTAATTATTGTTTGAATTGTATTGTTTGATGAGCTTTTTAAATAATGTTTTAGTATTTACTAAAAATAATTTTTGAATTCTCTGAGGTTGGTTTACCGCCCGTAAACGCGATAACACAGAGAATACGCCACTGATATATATAATATTAAGTGTTTTCGGGATTGAAGTAGGTCCTGGATTTGCCAGTAGGGTTAATCTCATTGAATTTCGACCATGAATGGTACAATGCTTGGTCTCTATTAATATATATAATCTCATAATACAGGGTTTCTCATAATGTGGGAAGCGCAAGACTCGCTGAAGGGGGCGAGGGGTTTGCAAAGGAAAAATAAAATGGTAAAACCGTAGATATTTGTAATAATTTTATTAATTATCACTAAATATGGTGTGTTTACTTTTAATACTATCCACACTATTTATGGTAGTAATAGATTACAGAGTTACACTCAATGAATACCATACCACTCGACGTCCAAATAAATGGGGGGGGGGAGCGCATTTTTTTACTTCAGTTTGAAGAAGGGGGCGTTTGATAAAAATAAAAGTTTGGATGAGAAAGTATGGCTGAAAAAGTTTGACTAAAAAAGTTTGGGAAAACGCTGCTTTTAGTGCATAAAATTGCAACCCCTAAAAATGTTTACATAAAAATAAAAGTGTGGTTGCCATGGCAACACTCATTAATACATTTCTACACAATAAGTTGAACAAATGTCGCTCATTTTTGCATTATAAGTTTGATGGTTAATTCATCGCTAAAAGTGAATGAATGAATGAATGAATGATGAATGAATGAATGATGAATGAATGAATGATGAGTAAATAAACTTTATAAAATAAATAAATAAAATTTCACAATTTTTTTAGTTAAAATAATTTTAACATAAACAAATAATTGTAACATTTTATTCCATTTACTCCTCAAGCTTTAGGCTTTACTGGGCTCTTAATGAAAAGTAAAATGTTACTTTACAGGTAATAATTAATATTATATAAATCCTAAATAAGAATTATAAATTAATTACTATTAAAAAATTAATTAAAAATTAATTAATTAATTTGGAATTTACTGATAAAATAGATATTATTTAATATTACAATTTCTGTTATGTTACACTGATACAAATAATACTCTCAATTGGACTATTTATTTTATATAATTTCACCCTTAACACGTGATGTACAGGGTGTCCCATAAGTCCGGTTTCATAGGACAATTTATTTCACATTAACTTTACAGAGTAGAACTAAAACAAATGTTTAAATTGATGTCTTGTTTTGGGACCTTTTTTTTTTTCGTTGCAGGTAGAATAAAAACGTAATATCTAATATGGAAGTGAGTTACACCTCCACCTTTCCTCACCAGTGTAACTCACTTCTAGATTAGCAACAAAAAAAAACGGTCCCTCCCAAAACAAGACATCAGTTTGGATATTTGTTTTAGTGCTAATATATTTCTTTTGTAAATTTAATTTAAAATAAATTTTCCTATGAGACCGGACTTATGGAACACCCTGTATAAGTCACGTTTGGTGCTGGTTAAGTGTGCGGTCTACCTAGCTTTTAGTTAGCCTTATAAGGCTAACTAATGAAACTATCACGACTTAACCTAACCAATCGTCAAGGGCGTACAGTTGACCTAACGATTGGTTAGGTTAAGTCGTGATATTTTCGTTAGTTAGCCTTATAAGGCTAACTAAAAGCTAGGTAGACCGCACACTTAACCAGCACCAAACGTTTAAATTATGATTAATACACAAACGAATTAATAATGGAAATACAGTATTTATTAATTTTAAGTTATTATTATTATTAGAAATATGACATAAATACAAAATCGTTATTAAAGGTATGATACCAATATTATACAAAGAAATCAATATTAGGCAGGAGAGACGAACAGACGGAACAGTGACGGGTAACGTACATTTAATCCTAGATTTTTATTAGTATTCCATCATTAATCGAGATTTCAACTTGGTTTTAAACGAATTTACGTTCAAATGAACAAGTATGTGAAGATTAAAGACAAAAATTAAAGGTATGATACCAATATTATACAAAGAAATCAATATTAGGCAGGAGAGACGAACAGACGGAACAGTGACGGGTAACGTACATTTAATCCTAGATTTTTATTAGTATTCCATCATTAATCGAGATTTCAACTTGGTTTTAAACGAATTTACGTTCAAATGAACAAGTATGTGAAGATTAAAGACAAAAATTACTTATTTTTAAAGCCAGCCGCACGCAGGATCGTTTCGCGACTCACCACTGACGCGATTCGCGTCGCGGTCGATGCAGTGTGCTGCGGGGCTCCCATTCCGTCCAACGTAAATTCACACGCGACTCGAGTTGTCAGTCGTGAGTCGCAAGACGATACTGTGTGCGGCCGGTTATGGCTCTCTTTGCGAATGTACTTTTAGTTTGCCTCTCACTGGATGTTAAAATGGCGTAAAAAAAAAACATTACTTAAAATGAGCATATTTTTTTTTAACACTTTCGAGAGAGGTTGGTATTTCGTTAAACAATTTCAGTTAACCTTAACATTAATATTAACAATAAAGCAAATACTCATTGTTAAGTATTTACTATTAAGCAAAACGTTTAACCAGGGATGAACCCCTCTTTTAGAGGGAAATTAAAGCAAAAATTTGTCGGACTTTAAGCTTCTTCAATCACCAAAATCTCGGATTTAGAAAAGAGAAAAAAGAGCCACGCCATTTCACACGGTAGAAAATTAGGAGTCAAATCGTAAACTATTTGGAACAAAAGGAGTCGCGTAAATATTTAGGTTCATGATTCACGCGTGGATGGATTTCGGCGCACCATCAACAACGCGCAGCACGACGTTCAATCGTGTCTACAAGAAAATTACACGATCAATTCCATTACCTTTCGTGATTCAACTGAGCCATTCATAATGGGTAAATCAGTTCATGGGAAATTTAACAGCACAGAACGATGCGTCATATTGTAAATGTAATATTAAAAAAAAAAAAAAACTGTACGTCACAGTAACTGTAATGTACCCATTACTGTAAAAACGTTTCTGTCCTTTCGAACAGTTTTATTTTACGTAAACGTTAAATCTTCCGAAAGATTCGGAATTTGGTAAGTGGAATTTCAAAATTCAGAATCGATTCCAATGACGAAAGATGAATGCGGGAACCCGATTCTGAATCTTATTTGGAAAGGAAATTTCCCTATATATTGATGTTGGGCTTTCGTGACTTCCCATATATGTATATTTACGTACAATATTGGTAAAACGTTGAAAATTTCTAAATAAAACATAAAAAAAATACTAATTAGTAAATTTTTTTTTTTTTGCTATAATTTTCAGCATTTTATGAGAAAATAATAAATTTTAAAAATTTTTTTTAGTATATATATATATATATATATATATATATATATATATATATATAATTTTTAAGGTACCCTACCTTATTTATTACCTTCATGGATATTGCACTTTTTTTATGGTATGATCTCCTGCCAGTAAACATTATAATCAACATTTTATTTATATATATATATATATATATATATATATGAAAATGAAAATGAAAATGTTTATTGGCAGACTATAGTCCATATGACAAATATTATTAATACAATGACAGTTCATATACTAAGGATAGAAATATATACAATTGATTAGAAATAATACTGTAATGTCGAAGTTAAGTGGAGCTACAGACAGACGTTTTCATACCAAGAAGTCCATAGCTTAGAGGATAAACGGCAGGACTCATGGATAGCTTGGATGATCGGGTTGGTTGATTTTTTAATTCTTTGCATTAGACTGTGTTGAGCACGTCTTGTTACCTCCGGGAAGCTCGGGACATTGCGGGTAGCAAACATTTGCGAAGCTGAGCATCTCGGGGGTAATTTATGTAAGCGTCTAAAAGACCTGTTGTACAGCAAATTTAGGGTTCTGCCAGAACCTTTTTTATAATTCACCCAGAGTTGCTGACCGTATATATTACTGCAGAAAGTACGAAAGAGTGTGTCTTTAGCTTCACTTGTACAGAAACGAAAGTTCCTTATGGTCATATTCGCTTTAGCACACAGGCTTCGAGATTGTTTTCTTATATCCGAGTCATCACTCAAGGAGCTGGTAATAGTTTGACCCAAATACTTAAACTCTTGTAATTCCTCAATTACTTCACCATTCATTTTAAACCTTATATCAGCTGGCTGATTACAGCTTTTAGGATGAAATTGCATAACCTTAGTTTTTGTAACATTAAAAAGAATATCATGTTTCTGCGAATACATCCTACTGTTGCCTCATTAAGTGAAGCAATTAATCCGTCAATATACACATTAAACAGCATAGGAGAGAGCAAGGAGCCTTGTCTCACCCCGCAAGAGGAGCCAAAACATTCGGATAGTACATTGCCCCACCTAACAGTGAAAGATTGGTGGGAATACCAAAATTTCAATAAATTTAATATGTACATGGGAACCTTCCTGTCTTCTAGTTTTGCAAATAAAATATTGTGGTTCACCCTATCATATGCCTTACTTATATCAAGGAAACAGCTATAAATGGTTGAATTACTGTCAATGTATTTAGATATTGTTTCTTTAAGTACATAGATACAGGTCAGTTGAGTGGGACCTTTTAAAGCCAAACTGATTAGATGTCCATAGGAAATCATTTAATCGGAGTAACAAGAGTTTTTCTAGTAGTTTCGAGAAGCAGGAAGCGACAGCAACAGGCCTGTAATTATTGCTGGACAGAATGTCTCCGTACTTATTTTTGACCAGGGGCAAGATATATACCCTCATGAACTCTGCAGGGATATAGCTATGAGCAAGCATGGCTGATAGGAGCAATGATATATGCAGACATACTACGTCATTTGCATATTTTAAGTGCTCATTCGATAAGTCATCTACCCCTGACGCAGAACCAGTCTTTAACTCTTTAATTAACCTCTTTACTTCAGAAAATGATATCAAAATATTTTCCCTTGTCCCTCCCACAATCGTTTCGCTGCAATCTATCTTAAGATTATCCCTACTCACACTATTAAGAATGTTAGAGTAGTGGTTTTTCCACAGCTTTGCAATTTCATCCTCCCCCGACACCCCATCGATTGTCGGAGGGAGGACATTTTTGACACCCGTTTGATTCTTAACAAATTTCCAAAATTTGTTATTATCGTTATTTATGCGAGCTTCACAGGCTTTTGATGCTCGAATAGACTCTTCTTCCTGTTTACATCGCCTTATGGCCGCCTTATACTGACCCCGACTTCTACACATATTTATGTATACTGGTCCTAATCTGGGTCTACCATGAAAGCACCACAAATCATAGGCGTCTTTCGATTCCCTCTTCAGAGGGGGGCAATAAAATCATTCCATCCAGGAATAACCTTTGTATGATAGTTGTAAGATTTAATCAAGGGGCTTCCTGCTTCTCTTAACAGGGATATTATCTTACTATAATACCTATCTATGAGTTTACAGTGAGAATCATTTGAGCAAGGATTATTACAGGCAAGGTGCAAAATTTCTAAATTATTAAAGAGGTGACATGTTCTGTCTTTGTATTCTATTCTCTGCTGCATATTAACATTGGACCAATCGACGCGATTATTCTTACCTATTGAGTTCTTGTTAAGTCGTGTTGCGCATAAATTGGTAACGTTAATTAATATTTCTAATGGTCTATGATCAGAAAGAAGGAAATCATGCAAAATATGAACTCTAACAATTCGATCCTTTAGATTATTACTAGTGAGACTGATCAATCCACCTGGTGGTACCACTCATATCGCTAACGTATGTAAAATTACCACTGGCTACCCCTAATACATCTACATCACTTATACTTAAATTGGCCGACTCGCACATGTTACCCAATTCTCCAAAGAATTCCGAGTTCACATGCGCGTTAAAGTCCCCCATTATTATACAGTGAGAATATTTGGGGTTATCTGATAATGACTTAATTTTGTACAGCAAATCAATGTATTCATCTAGATTACTGCCGTTGTTGTATGGTAAATAGCAGTTTACAATTAATATGCAATCATTGTTCACTCGTAATTCAATGCCTAACAACCTTACGCTATCGCTTGTTAAAATTCTTATATGTCTTGACAAATTTTTCCTTAATAAGAAAGCAACACCACCAAAAGGCCTACCGTACATTAATTCATCTGACAAGTCTACTGCTGATGACGCATGGTAAATAAAGTCATCATGGATGGTAGAGAGGAATTTTAGCTCTTGCTTAGGTAGCCAGTGTTCCTGCAGGAGTATCAAATCTGCACTGTCGCAGATTTTATGAACATCTACAGTTGAATTCCTCACTGACCTTACATTATATGAGACTATTTTCAACAAGTTATCCGCCATGACTGATAGAAAATTTATTTTTAGTAAGATTATTATTATTATACACAGTACAACTTTCAGGCATTACCGTTAGGGCGCCTATTATTATTATTATTATTATTATTATTATTATTATTTTGCCTTTTATCAAATCTCCTGGAAAAGTGAATAAACTCCTTAACAATAATACCGTCTGGCCATTGACTCATATTATACGGGTTGAAATGCGCATTTACACCTTTAATTATTACTTTAAATGAGTTATAATACGGAGATTTCGTGTTTAGTTTATTAACTATCACTATACTGTGTTCACCATATATATATATATATATATATATATATATATATATATATATAGAGAGAGAGAGAGAGAGAGAGAGAGAGAGAGAGAGAGTGTGTGTGTGTGTGTGTGTGTGTGTTCACGAAATATTTTTAATTTCCAATAGATTATTATTAAAAATGGGAAAACCCCATAAAATATCTTGGAAACGTGGGCGAATATTCACTTATCGACCGACCCATATTGACTCTTTCAAATGGGCGGCAAGATGTCGTGTGAAAACTTTAATATAGTGTTGTGTAGGAGGGTTATACAACTCTATATTGTAAGTTATATTAAGAAGTTTAAACGTTGGTCGAAAACGAGGAAATGACGTTCTACGATAGTCATTTCGAGGGAGTTAAAATTCGTTATCGAGAGACGTAACAGCGAAGCGTAACGCGGACACTGTTTTTCGAATTTTAAATTTGATGACAGGAGACGAATGACGATACTGATAACGACGTCGTCCTACTCCGAATTATTCAACCCCCGCAACTGTCACAAAAAGGTCGCGTGACCGGGGGGGAGGGGGGTGACCTACACATTTATGTGTGATTCGAACTATTTATAAAGTGGGGAGAGTCGATATATATCTGGAAGCGGAGGATGGTGGTTCCCCCCATCACGCTACTACCCCAGACTTAACGTCGCTTGATTTCGCTGATCTAACGGGAAGCGGTGTCGTGATGCGGCTACGGTGTAAACTAATAACATGATAGAAGAGAAATAATGACAATGCGATGCTTCGAAAAGACTTTAATTTAATAACATTTATTTGAATTAAGATTATTTCGTGCCAAAAAAAAAAATTATAAAATCAATAATTAAAAATTAGCTTATTTAAAGTACCTCGTTAAAATTAGTATAATTTAATTATAAAAAATATATTAATAAAAAATTAATAACATTTTTAAGGATTTAAATCTCCTTTAATAATTTTAAACAAATTTTACTTCAAATTCAAAGATTTTTAATAATTAATGATAATTATTAATAATAATGATAATAATTAGCTTCAAATATTAAAAGAATATTTCGCATTTCGGTAAAAATTTTATATAATTTTTGAAAACTCGAAAACAATATTGAAGTTTTCTGTTACAAATCGCGACACTGAAAGAAAAGTCAGGAAAGTCTTGGGTCATAAGAAGTACTGAACACATGGGTCATAGAATAGGTTATGAATGATACGCTGAGCAAAAGACATATTACAGCAGTGTTTCCAACCCTTCTCTGGCTCAAGGCACCCCAGTGTTATCTGTTCTTCTTTAGCGGCACTCCGGATGATTTTCGTTTCCCAGTGTACAGCACCCATTTCTCCCCCACCCAGCCACCCACCCCAACACCGCGTTGCGGGGCTGGGACGCCATAAATCGCGAATGTTTTGTTTAATTTTAACTTAATTATTTTTGGCATTTTCATGAAATTTGTGGCACTCGTAGGAGGCACGTTTGGCACCCCTTGGGGAACGCCGGTTTAGGGTTAGAAGAGAATGATGATCGGATCTGTAAATGTTTTGTTGACGATGAATTTTATCGACTTTTTAAGTATCTAACCTATGTTAACCTAACCTAGCTAAAGCTAATGTAGACTAATCTATGGTAACCTAACCTAACTAAAACTATCTTGATCTAATGTAACTAAGGCTATCCTAAACTAACTAAAGCTATCCTAATATAATCTAACTAAGGCTATCCTAACCTAACTAAAGCTATCCTGATCTAATCTAACTAAGGCTATCTTAACCTAACTAAAGCTATCCTAATCTAATCTAACTAAGGCTATCCTAACCTAACTAAAGCTATCCTAGTCTAATCTAACTAAGGCTATCCTAACCTAACTAAAGCTATCCTAGTCTAATCTAACTAAGGCTATCCTAACCTAACTAAAGCTATCCTAATCTAATCTAACTAAGGCTATCCTAACCTAACGAAGCCTAACCTAACTAAGGCTAACCTAACCTATAGTACCCTAAACCAATTTAACCTTAAAAGAAATTGTTGATAAAATAACCACTCTTTAACCCCATTTCCGCAAAATGTTGGTTTATTAACTACACTGAAGGAATTTTTTTAAATCAACCACAGAGCAACAGTTCCTATTTTTACCACTTTCCATTTTCATTAAAATCTTCTGTCATTAGCGAACATTTTTTTTAATGGACTGAGAAGCTGAATTTTATATTCACTATTTTAACACAATTAAAACGAAGTCGCCATAATGGAATTTCTAGACTCTGAAAATAGTTAAAAGCGGACGAATCCTTGAAATTAGTTTCACCTAGTAGTATAGGATGCAAATTAACGTTGTACGATTAGTGAGATTTAATTTAGTGGAAAAGTTCGGATGAATCCGGAAGTGATTCCGGTCCGAGACCGGAAATAAAACCAGATATGGTTTTATATGAAATTAATTTTTTTTTTTTTTTTGGAAGGGAGGTTATTAAGTTTATTATAAAATGTAAAAATTTTCGAGTTGAAGAGTTTGCTATTGAAAAAGAAAATGTAAATTGAAGTTTGCGAAAGGACTTTTGAAAGAAAATGTGTCAAAGTTTGTCTGTCAAATAATTTTCGTAATTTTTTTAAGTGTATGGATGAAATGGGTGTGGGCGTCTCTCTCTCTCTCTCTCTCTCTCTCTCTCTCTCTCTCTCTCTCTCTCTCTCTCTCTCTCCACCACACACACGTGCGCATCTCCGCATAAGCGAGGTACCAACTTTTTTAAATCCATATATCTCAAATCTATTTAACCGAACCTATTTTAACCTAACCTAACCTTAGTGTTATCGAACCGAGAAGGACGTGATAAGGGTTTCGGACGCAAATGAGGGCTCGAAGGGTGGTTTCTGTTAAGAAATTAAATAGTGAGATACTCACCAATCTAACCTAGCATATCTTTACTGACAATAAAATATTTTATAGATTTTTATATAAATATTTTAATATTCCGAGGTACTCCTAAATTTACCCCACTACATCTGTGAATTAACACTTATACCACAATTACCTACTCGCGCGTGGGCGCACACACACACACACACACACACACACACAACCAAGCAAGAAATCCGAGTGTGGCCACAACTTCCACAACCTCACTACCAAGAATAACCTCTCTCAAACCCAGGAATTAAAACTTATTCCTGCAGGAACTTAAATGAGTAACAATTTTACCGATACTCGATCGATGGTTTTTAAGGGGTCGGGGTCGGGGTTCTAACCCATGCCCCGTCGACTGCGAGGCCAAAGCAAATTGCATTTTCATTTCTAAACGAACGCGATAAACTCGTCGCATTCTCTCTTCCAAGTACCCGTCGTCGTGCGGGGAGATTGGGATGGCGGACCGTGCATGGAATCAGGGCCCGTAGATTAACCCCTTTAATGAATTAAAAAGTTTGCTTAATGGGGAATGGTTCAGCAATGCATATAAAACTTTAAATTATGCGGGATTAAAGCTAATAATAATTTTTAAGTCAATTTAAAAATACCTTTTTTTTTTGGACATTAATTTAGTTATTAAATTTGCTCAAATACTATAGGGTTTTTAAGAAGTTGATCAGGAGAGTGTTGCTCATATAGTAATTTAAGACTTAAACAACACAACCTAACCTATATAATCACGATATAACCAATACAACTAAAACTAATTTGATTAAAAAATTATATCAACACTATTTCCGTGACGTCACTGACTTTGAAACTCCTTAAGGGTCCCAATTACCAGGGTGTGTATCAGTGATGTAGGTCTCGAGATCGGTCTCGGTCTCGAGACCGATCTCGAGACCCAATTTGCAGATCTCGATCTCGATCTCGGTCTCCGCTATTTAGATCTCGGTCTCGATCTCGGTCTCGACAGACGTGGTCTCGGTTTTTCTCCCCGAGACCTTTCGAGACCTCTCGAGACCGTAATGAAAAATACATGTTATTGGCAGACTCATGATGGTGGCTTGGTTGAACAGACAAAATTCAGAATGTTTATGAAAGTTTGTAAAAGTAAGGGACTCTAGGTATTCATTAATCAGTCACCCTGTTTTGAGTTGCCACGTTTGTCTTGCGGCCCGCAGGGCCGTAACTAGGGTTTAGAAATTAGTGAGGTCCAGATTTTTTTCGAGCGCGGCGGGACGAGCAAAATTCAGACCAAAATGACATCTACAAACACAACCCAAGCTATACACTAAACACAAAACACAAAACGCTCGACGCTCCCTCTTTTCAAAAGAAAAGCGGTAATATGCGTTTCATACACGGAGAACGGTTCAGTCTCTTTTTTTTTTTTTTTTTAGGAAATAATTACCGAGGTCCGGACCTCGGTGACCTCATAGGTAGTTACGGCCATGCTTGCGGGGGGCATGAGCTTGGTCTCGATCTCGATCTCGGTCTCGGATTTTAAGGGTCTCGATCTCGGAAGGTAGATCTCGATCTCGAACCTTTGATCTCGGTCTCGATCTTGGTCTCACAGGATCAGGTCTCGGTCTCGGTCTCAGTCTCGGACTTGGTGGTCTCGACTACATCACTGGTGTATATATATATTAAGCATCAAAGCACTAAGAAGGTACTGTGTTGAAAATTACCAATTTTTGTTAAAATTTAACTTAAATGATGTTAATTGAAAAAACTAAAATTGGTTTAGATTAAAACATATGTAAAAAAGAATTGTATTTACTTGAAATTGGGCTTCACCTCGTGTGGCAAATTTGAAAATGATTCAGTCCAAGTTTAATATTATCTTTTTGTTTCATCAAACCAAAATTTATTTTCGAGTGACGTCATTTAGTTTCTTCAATTTTAGCAAAATTGGGCTTCATCATTTAAAAATCCATTTTTTATTATTATTATTATTATTATTATTATCATTTAATTAATAATAAAAAATGACTCGCCATTGACTTAGCGCTTGGTTACCCTGTCACGTGGTGTATATATATATATACAGCGTGTCCCAAAGAAATGTATACCTACTTTGTTCGATAATACCAGCTATGAGGATAAAAATATATTACTTTTTATATGTAAATAATAATTATAATTTAAACATCTGTAACTTTTTCGTTCTTCAATTTTTAATAAAAATAATTACATATTTAGATTCAGAAGAAAATTCTTTATTAAAAAACATATACAAAGTAATATATTTATTATCCTCATAGCTGGTATTATCGAACAAATTGGGTATACATTTCTTTGGGACACGCTGTATATACACCAAGGCCCACAATAGAGTTATGTAAATTTGGTTAGCAAAGTTCTTACACCTAATTTCCCTAGTTTGTAATTTGATGCAAATAGCTTTATTCTGTCATTCGTCAATTTTAATTTTCTTTACCCCATAAATAATATGCGCTCTTTATCGGGGTTCGCGTACCCTTATTTTGTGGTGGGCATCTGTGATGCGTACGTTCACCATTTGAAATTGGATACAAACTTCCAATTTTTTTACATCCAAGTTTACGCCATTAAATATTTATAAATACAACGATTGTATAGTGTTAAAAAGTGTATCGCATTCAGTTGGTTTGATATATATATATATATACGCATTTCGTCATTATAATTCTGCGCTGCACTCAACGTCATTATACACTGATAGAAAAGGTTTTTAAAGCCCCCCCCAAAAAAAAACTTAAAATTTGAACAATTAAATTTTAAAAAAATTGATATAAATAAAATATTCAAAATGTCGGATATAAAAATATCTTGACGTTAAAAAAATGTAATTATCCAGATTTTTTTAAATTTTAACTGTCCAGTTTAATAAACAGTTTTTTAACCATTAAAATAATTTTTCCCAACAGTGTATGAATGCAGTTAAGCTACCTGCTGCTTGTGTCATGTTCTCCTATCATTAGACAAGTGGACTGAGTTTTTGGAGGCGTCTGTTAAATTCTAAAAATCTTACTAAAAATAATGTAATTATCTGGAATTAAACAAGTACAAACATTTCTCCCTTAGTACAAAGTGTACAATTGATTACAAACATTTCTCCCGTAGTACAAAGTGTACAATTAATTAGAAACGGTGCCATACTTATTTTCCTAAAAAAAAATAGATTTGAACTTAGGCACTGAATGATGGCACTGTTACTATCTCTAATTTTCTAATGGGTTGTCATTCCATGGGGTGAATTACAGTGGCAGCAAAAATTAGCGAATCTTTTTGAAAAGGAAGCCAAACTTTTGTACTGGTAGACCTCATTTTTTGCTATCATTTTTGGCTAACGTTACACGACTGTATTTGCAATAACATTCTTTCGGTGCTTTATAAAGCCAAGTATCTGCTAATTATAATTTTCTAAAGAAAAATTCTAACCATTTTTCCCATTAAAAGACTTTATATAAATACTTTCTGTGATTTTTGTATCATTTTGATAGTGAAAAAGCCATGCACGGTAAAGAAACGACATAAATAACGATGTTCCTAAACCAGTCTCTGTGCATGGTGCTTCTACAGGCAAGCAAAAGATACTGATTCCTAATATACAGTGTACATTTACAGTACATTATCTTCCCGATTTGTACATCTAATTCATGAACAGTGTTTATAGTCCAAGATAGCAGACAAATTCAAAATAATATATATGATACACACAGACCGTGCATGGAACAAGGAACTCTTCTGGGATAATTAAATCCACTATAGTCCGAATAAGTAATGGTAAATGACAAATACCATCTTGAAACGGACATGTTGTGTGCCTTGAAAAGTGGACGCTCAATTCTGCCAGTTGAGGTTTAAGTTTTGGTTTTTGGCTAAAAATATAATAGTTACCCCTTTTTCTTTGATGTATTCAATCTGACGAAGGCAGCGAGTCTTTTGCTTATATTGAGGTTCTAAATGTGGCAGGGCTAGGCTGCTTTAAACCCTAGATCCATGTCCCAAAGCTGGATCCTGTCTGCTTTGCAGATAGCTGGTGAGGGAAGCTATATTTATGGGACCTCTTTGCGAGTGACCCGTTGCCCACGTCGGGCTAGCATCATGAAAAAGAAAAACTATGGTATTTTTCATTTACCATTACTTATTCGGACTATAGTGGATTTAATTATCCCAGAAGAGTTTCTTGTTCCATGCACGGTCTGTGTGTATCATAAAAAACTCAGGGGACCATTCTGAGTTCATTCCCATATATATATATATATATATATATATATATATATACAGGGTGGCGCAAAAGTCGCGCATCATAGGCATTTTCAGTGTTGATTATATTATTTCTTCTTTCAGGTAGGGGATGGTTGCGAAATTAACAATTCTGTACCGATTCGTCGATGTATTCCATACATTAAAACCAAGCTCACCCTCTCGTCTGTTGTTAATTTCGCAGCCATCCCCTACCTAAAAGAAAAAAATAATATATTATAATCAACACTGAAAATTCCTATGATGCGCAACTTTTGCGCCACCCTGTGTGTGTATATATATATATATATATATATATATAAAGGATTCTCCGAAGAGACAAATATAATGTCAGTTTGCATGACACATTTTTCCAGTCATCAATTTTACACACTGGATCATTTCAAAAGTCGGATATTGCTTTCTTTTACGCATACTTGTTAATACGTAAGAAACTTTACGCATTAAATTTCACGTATGATTTTACATCAATTACACATTTATACGGGAAAGACAGCGAGGCATAACGGGGTTCTTTTTTTTTAAGTAAACAACCCGCAAATCAATATTTAAGACATTAAAACAGTGTGAGTATAAATAAATATTAAGAGGTATTTTAACCCTTTCATTGCTATGGTCATCAATTGATGACCATGACGGTAGAGTGCTATGCGCGGTCAATTGATGACCATGACGGTAGAGTGCTATGCGCGGTCAATTGATGACCATGACGGTAGAGTGCTATGCGCGGTCAATTGATGACCATGACGGTAGAATGCTATGCGCGGTCAATTGATGATTTAATCTTTCCCGCTCGCACCCATACTACTACTTCATAAGGTACCATAAGTTTTTGAACACCTTTTTTTTTTTCCTGCGCAGACGGCGAGAATTTTTCAGTTTAAGTTAGCAGCGAAAGGATTAAAGGGAGCTTGAGTTGTTTAACCTCCTTCGCAACATCTAAGGTCACGTAACGGAGTGGACCTACAACTTAACGTGGGATCCAAACCACCTAACGGTCGTTACTGTACGTAATCTGGACGCGGAGGACGGTTTCCCATTCAACTACTCTCCAGATCCATTGTCGCTTAACTTCGCTGATCGACGGGAAACGGTGTTACGACACTGACCACCACCACCACGTAGCTCTTAAAGGGAAAAGGATAAGAGATTACGTACAATGAAAAGGTGAAAGAGATAACATTAAGAGGTAACAGGTAAAAGAGGTAACAAATCAAATACAAGAATAGCGTATGGAGGAATAATAGCTGGAAAAAAAGGTTAGATACAAAAGATACCGTAAAACAAATGATAATAAGGAAATTTTAAAAAGAAGGAGATAAGTGATAAGGAGAGAGCAAAAAGGTGTATATACAAAAAGAGGTAAAAAGTATATAAGGTTGTGAAAAGTCGAAAAAGTATGGACACTGAAATATAACAGTTCCCCAAACATGACATGATTGGAAATATAAACGAAAATACTTTGTAGAGGGATATATATATATATACATATATATATATATATATATATATATATATATATATATATACACACGAGTATATATCAACATCAGTATTCATACTTAAATTATCATTATTTGTTTCATAGTTCATACAAATTATTCATATTTTTTTAAATCATTAAAATTATGACTCACCTTTAATCACCTTTATTCTGTTGAATACGTCATAGTGCTTTATTTTCAAACATCTTTTGTAACTACTGTACAGTTAAATTAAACAAACCCTCTTTCGTTTTCTGTATAACTTTAAATCACAAATCTATATTAATATTCGATTTTAAAAATCACATCGAAATCACCTGTCAAGAAATGTATGGAAATTTGAATAATATTTCAAAATTCAGTAACAAACATGCTTTCAACTTATTAGCTCTGTAAATACTGTCTGTTTTGGCACAGATCGAGATGTACTTTCGAAATCTTATCTCACCTCCTTCCCCTATGGAAGCACAAGAGAAAATGAACTGCCGGCTTTCCCCGTACCTACAGACGATGCCGGGAAACATAAACAAGTTATCGTACGGTATTTTTTTATATCATTATTGTATCAACCGCTTGAGCTACAAGGCAGCAGCATCCTTTAAATGTAAGATGTTATATACAGACATATAATATTGACTCTCTTTCCAGAAAGGTTTGCCACATCATAAAAAAGTTCCCTCACATCTGATGAGAATTTTTTTTTCTGCAAGCACCATAATTTAAATATTTTTTATTTAATTTTTTTTTTTTAAACTTTCGCTTTTTAATTTCCTCAACAAAGCGGTGGGGGTATTGAGAAGGAAGTTATCGGTTCTTACGGGAAAATAAATCACATAAATATGACATACAGACACTGGGAGAAGCCCCTTAGTCTTGAAGGCAGTAAAATATGCTTTCTTTTTGCATAAATAACTGCCTAGAAAGAAAATATATTTGACGATAAAATATTATATGACATGTCATGAATTAGTAGATTTATCGTAGACATATTTGAGACATAAAAATAGAAAGTAGAAAGTAGAAATGGTCCCTAATTAAATAAAATCACTTAATCCAACTAATATATATATATATATATATATATCGTGGCTCGATCGGTTAAACCGCCGACTGGCAGTGCTGAGACTCACGGAGTCGTGGGCTCAAAACCCAGTGCTGCCTAGAGCTGGGCGGTTGTCTTTTTTGTATCTTACGTCACCACGAAGCGGCGTGCCGGCAACCCCCTCTCTCTTCAATTGAATCCGGCTATGGTAGCCTAGACTCTGGCCCCTAGGCCCCTACCCCTTACTTCCTTGGGAGATATGGGACTGAATATTACCTTATTTATATATATATATATATATATATATATATACACATGGTGTAGTAGTATAGTGGTTAGCATTACTGACTACGAATTTACCAGCCTCGGATTCGATTTCCGGCGATGACAGACGGCGCTCAGCTCACCCACCTGTTCATCCTTTCATTAAAAAAACCCAACTGGTTGGTAGATAAATGGGTACCTTGGGTAGCTTTGTGGTTAAGACCATTGGCTACTGATCGGGAGGTCGTGAGATCGAATTCGATTGAAGACTGTAACTTGTGACTGCCCGTGGTGGTTCGTGGTTAGGATTCCACGTTAAGCCGTAGATCTAAGGTGGAGCAACAAGCTTGACCTTCATCAGAATGAACAATTCGGGTGGAAGCAAAACTAAGGTTACTAAGGTGATATATATATATATATATACCGGGTGATCCATTTAAAACCGTACCCACATTAAAAGTAGTACGGTTTTAAATGGATCACCCGGTGTGTGTGTGTGTAATGTGTATGTATATATATACTGTATATATGTATGTATGTGTGTGTGTGTGTGTGTGTATGTATGTGTAAAGATCGTGAATATATAACGTTTATATGGAGTCAAAAATGCGTCAAATGTTACAGAATGCATTTTGGTGACAGCATGCAATATTTATTGAATTAGTTTGAGAAAATATTCCTTTTTCTGAAAGAACAGAAAACGAGATATATTTTAATCCGTTTTCTAAAAGCTTTTCAAAAAAATTTAGGAGGAACTATGAAATATGAATGTGACCCCCAAAAACAAACGCTAATTAATATTTCAATGCTTAATAATTTACATATTTTTGAGAGAAAGGTATAAAAATTTATATATATATATATATGCATTTAACTGCAATGACCACGCAGTATATATATATATATATATATAGGCGGTTCGCCTCATTTTCATTTATTCGTTATTTCTCTTCCGCGTGTGCAGAAACGTTCCTTAATATTATGTCGTTTCTATTCATATATATATATATATATATATATATATATATATATATATATATATATATTTAAATATATATATACAGGGTGTCCCAAAACATGTCTTTACTTCTAAATAAATGTTCTAAGTTAAAAAAACAAACAAATCTAGACACAAAGATAAACGCATCGTAAAGAGTTTATTAACCTTACTTAAACAATATTGTTCAGTGTAATTAGCATTTTTTTCTACCACAACATTCACCCTTACACAAATGTTTGACATAATTTTTGGAAATAGCTTAGCTCGTAGTTTATTGATTACCTCATAGATTTTGGTCTTTAGGTCTTCAAGTTTCTTAGGCTTGGTAGAATAGATCTCGTTTTTTATGTAACCCCACCAAAATAAAAAGTCAGGGGGTGTGAGGTCAGGTGAGTATGGGGACAATTCCACAGCTCATGAAGGGAGATTAGTCACCCGGAAAAATGCTTCCTCAAAAAGTTGCGATTTTCACAAGCAGTGTGTGGAGGAGTTCCATCCTGCTGAAACTACTGCGCATCTGGGGTAATGCATTTAATTCTTTTACGATACAAACTAATTAGTTGTGATAAGTCTATTGGTAGCGGTATCGTCTTTAAAAGTTATTGACTTAATTATGAAATGGTGAGAAAGCCATTTTAATATACAATATTTATTAGTTATTGAATAATGAAAGATGAGAAATGTGTATATATATATATATATATATATATATATATATATATATATATATGCACATGCGGAATAAAAACCCCAATCTGTTACCTTCCTGAAGAAGAAACCCCAATAATAAAATATACAGCCACCATAAAATAACAGGGGCATTTTTGGGAGTCACCCTATATATATATATATATATATATATATATAGTGTACGAGCAGCTTGCAGCAGCATTGCCAAACAAACAGAAGAGGGGGTCAACATGCCAACGAGGATTCCGTACGTAGTTCATCACCACTGAAAGCGACAGTGGTTCTTGATATCTCGGTTCAAATCCAACCCAAATTCGTATACGTTTTCGCGCAGATATCGTACTGCAGACACCTCTAGTTATATCAGTCTAGGTGCATGAGTGTTCAGGAGCAAGATGCACGCAAGCTCGCGTTTCCTCCCCAAGGCAGCACAAACGCACCTACATCAATCGCAGTCGTACTACCTCATACTTGCTCTACACAATCTGGACCAAAAAACAACGCGTATTCGCAATCGCACACCCTCCGTATACGGACCCGTATTTTTACCAATCTTTATTCTGTTTATTTTATGTCCATCAAAATTCCTCATTTTCTTTGTACTAAATCGCGCCAGTCAAAAATCCAAGTTTTACACTCTACGTTCTTGCTAATTTGAACTCGGTATATTCAGTTTATCCTAATTAGAGGTAGTAATATATATATATATATATATATATATATATATATTAATATATATATATATATATATAGGGTGGTCCAAATCCATAGGGGGAAATTTCAAAATTGTCTTAGATAGTCTCCACAAGTGTGGTTTTTATCCATTTAGTGTCCACATGGTCTGTGCAAATTTGCAGCGTGATTGGTGAATATTTAGAGGTCGCCCCACTCTGAATATATAATATATAATGTACTTTTTCTTCCGTAGGTCTGATGGCTCAAACTCGATCAATTCCAAAAGTTTGGCTTCTAGGGATGGCAACTGGAACTTTATCCACGTCAAGGCTCCCTACATGCCTTGACGCCCTCCTCTTGGGGCAATACCACCACATCAATCAAAAGCAAACCACCTCCGACAGTCTGAACCAGGCATGCCAGAGGGTGATTGAAGTCTGGACCCGAGCGCGGATCCCAACTCAACGGATCGACTCCTGTGTCCGTAAGCTTTCAAAGTTTTTAGACCGCTACAAAACTCAAGAAGCACAGGACCAGGCAACGTGCCAGCGATAGAATGAATGAAGACATCTTCAAAGCGGACATCCAGGAACTGTTTGACATCGCAACCAGTGATGCCATGAGCACAATCGTCAACGTTGAGGACCGAAATTTCCTGTCCATGCAGCGCAAGGACGTCAATTCTTGCAGCATGGCTGGCATTGATAAGGAAACGACTACACAAGAGGACAGAAAGCGATCCAGAATGGAGAAGGAAGCCAAGAGGAAGGCAAGGCATGAAGCAACACAGAAAGATTTGGAAGAAGCAGGAGTGTCATCAATTGATCTTTCCTCTTCTTCTTCTTCCCTTTTTTCGCAAGACGACGACGACTATAGACCATCGGTTCCGATTCCTTCTTCGTCTGAAGCTCCGGCACCAAAGCGTCCCAAGAACAAGGTTACGAACATTTTCCAATCTCCAGAAGTCATTGGAGCAATGGATCGCACCAATCTTTCTGACCGGAATGCTGTTTTCGTAACTGGAGCTGTATTACAGGCCGCGGGGCATGATCTGTCTGGGATGACGTGCTCTCGGAGCTCTATTCATCGCTACAGAGAAAGTGGGCGAGAACAGGCAGCTCGAGAAGACCTAGAATCATTCTCTCTAGAAGACCCTGTCCTTCTCCATTGGGACGGAAAGCTTCTCTCCGGCATTGAAGGGAAGAAGACGAATGTGCATCGGATAGCAATCCTTATAACATTCAATGGACAGGAGAAGCTGCTTGGTGTCCCAAAGATGAAACAAGGAACTGGAGAAGCACAGGCCCAGGCATGCCTTCAAACTATGAAATTATGGAACGTGGAACAGCATGTGAGAGGTCTCGTCTTCGATACCACTGCGTCAAACACGGGTTTACATCGCGGAGCCTGTGTCAGGATTGAAGAAGCATTGGGTCACGAGCTAGTTTGGATCGGTTGTCGACATCATATACTTGAAGTCGTACTTGCTGATGTCTTTGCCTCAATATTTGGCTCAACAGGAAGTCCTGAAACAGGCCTTTTTAAGCGATTTCAAAAGGAATGGCCATCTCTCTCCCACGAAGCATTTGTCTCAGCATCGGACAGCTTGTTCGAGAACCCCCAACTCCAAGAGATGAGAAAAGAGATGCTCACTTACTTACCTAACGCTCTTCAGGCAAGCCAACCTCGTGACGACTACAAGGAGTTCCTTGAACTATCTTTGCTCTTCCTGGGGGAAAGACTGGTGGTCAACTCTTTATCCGAGCTCCGGGTCCCATGCACCACGCGAGATGGATGGCGAAGGCGATTTATGCGCTCAAAATCTACCTCTTTCACTATCAATTCAAGCTCACAGCACGCGAAGAACGAAACGTGACTCAGCTGGCTTTATTTGTCAGTCTGATTTACGTCAAGTACTGGCATGAAGCGCCAATGGGGACACAAGCTCCTCTCAATGATCTCAAAATGCTGCATCTTCTGGAAAAATATCCACACGGAGGAGCTGCACAAGCGGCGAAGACAGCTCTAAGACGCCACCTGTGGTACTTGTCGGAGCATCTGATTGGACTGGCCTTCTTCGATAATAGGATCGATCCTGATACCAAAAGGAGAATGGTTCAACACCTCCA
Source organism: Bathynomus jamesi (assembly GCA_023014485.1). NCBI lineage: Eukaryota > Metazoa > Arthropoda > Malacostraca > Isopoda > Cirolanidae > Bathynomus > Bathynomus jamesi. The sequence continues at coordinate 434,586 of JAJOZX010000284.1, forward strand.
ACATCCCCAAAAGAATGGCTGCCCCAGACGAATCGACATGGCGGAAGCTGGTGTTGAAAATGATGTGGCATCCTTCGTCACGAAAAGGACATTGACCCTCTTTGATGCCTTGAAAGTTGGAGGTAAGGAGGAAGCGCGCCAGTTACTTCAAAAAGATCCACGGGAATGGCCAAATGACAAGAACTACAGGGAACTTAGAGATCGCGCCTTAAAGATGAAAGTCGTCAATGATGCTGCCGAGCGAGGTATTGCTCTCGCACAACGCTACAATGACACTTTGACACGAAACGAGGACCAGAAGCAGTACCTCCTACAACTCGTAGCCGCCCACCGAAAACAGATACCAATACCATCCAAGGCGACTCTGATGCAGAAGAAATAATGAAGATACACCCATTATCATGTCCTATTGTCTTACTGTTTTCTTTCATATTCTTTGAGAACCAAAAAAAAATTTAGTTATTCAGTTGTCTATATATTTTCCCAAATTTTCAAAAAGGGGGCAAGTGGGGCGACCCCTAAATATTAACAGAATAACGTGAAACTTTGCACAAATACTGTCCACACCAAGAGGCATAAAACCAACCTTGTGGAGAGAACTTAGTCGATGCTTTAACGTTTTGGACCACCCTAATATATATATATATACTGTATATATAAAGGGTGGGCCGTAAGTTTCCATACATAGGAAAAATTAAACGTTTGTTTTTATGTTTCAGATACCCTAAGAATATGCGTTTGACGTAAGATCTTGTTTACTGATGAAGCAAATTTTTACGTCAATGGAGAGGTTAATCGGCAAAACATACGTTATTGGAGTAATGCTAACCCTAACTGGCTGAGTCCGACGAAGATGCAAGGTGCCGGTAAAGTGATGGTGTGGGCCGGGATATGGGGTGACAGAATTATTGGACCAATTTTTGTCAGTGGAAATCTTAATGCCGAAAGGTATCTTAACATGTTGCAAGAAGAGATTTTCCCATCCCTGCTAAACGAGGAAGGTAACTTCCCAGTTTACTTCCAGCAAGATGGAGCTCCACCTCATTATGGTCTTCAGGTGCGTCGGTATTTGGATCAGCAGCAGTTTCCGGATGCTTGGATTGGTCGGCGTGGTCCTGTGGAGTGGCCTCCCAGATCCCCAGATCTCACCCCCCTTGATTTCTATCTTTGGGGGCACTTGAAGGCCATGGTGTATCAGGAAAAGATACGAGACATAAATCATCTAAAGGAACGTATCACCAACGCCATTACAAGCATAACGTCAACTGTGCTAATGCGTGTTCATCAACAGTGGGGAACACGTATTGAAATGTGTTTTCAAAACAATGGCAACCATGTAGAGCATATTATATAAATAAAAATGGTTGTCCATAAAAAAATGTTCATTTTTCCTATGTATGGAAACTTACGGCCCACCCTGTATATTAAGTATACAGGTGATGATTTATTTAATGAAACTTTACACATAACATGTGTTAATCACGCAGGTGTTCATTATTATCTACCCTGAAAGGAAAATGAATTTTTAAAAATCAACATAGAAAACTGTATACCTACTTTTGGGCCATATATTATATATATATATATATATATATATATATAAGTAACCTTTGGTTTACTTCCGGCCGAATTGTTTATTCTGACGAAGGTCAAGCTTGTCACTCCACCTTAGACCTACAGTTAACGTGGAACCCACCACACCCCACTAGCATCCCAGCGTCTTAACCACTACGCTATCCAAGGTACCCATTTATCTACCAACCACTTTCTTTATTGTATGGACGGATGAACAGCTGGGTTTTGCTACGGCCGCCTGCCGTCACCGGGTCTCGATCCCAGGGCCGATGGATTCGTAGTCAGCGACGGTAACCACTACACCACCGAGGCTCATATATAATATATATATATATATATATATCAGAACAGTGAACGAGGAAATAAACTATATTTGTAAAGTCAGACCAGAATAATACTTATAAAAAATATTACACCTCAAGGCCGATATTCCCAGCCCTACTCCTCTAAACATACTCAACCAGGAGCAACTCCCCCCACCCCCGGCCTCCTTTTTTTATTTCAAAGAGTTTTAATATTTGTTTCGTATCCTTCTTTTTCATCTAATGTAATTTTCCAGATTTATGTAATTATTATTTAGTTTAATTACTATTAATTATTAATTAGTATTAATTAGTATTAATTATTATATTATTATATTATTATTATTTACAGTTCCAAATAGAGCGACACCCTTGTTTTACCCAACAAAGGTTCGACTTCAACTCTTTTCTTATTTCCATTTACCTTTCTCGTCTGCATATATACAGGGCGTCCCAAAAAAATGTATACACACTTTAAATACTTATAAAGGCAGTGTTTATTAAAATACATTTCATTTTCAAAATGTAATAGAATCTACAGACATTATTTAATTGTTTTGTCAACGCCTGTTTTCAAACTGACGTCCGTTCTGGTCCAGGCACTGCTGATAACGCGAAGCAATGGAATCGCAAACATCACGAAACATTTCGTTTGGTATTTGTGTGCATTCTCGTTCAATGGCTGCTCTCAATTCAGCGACTGTTGCAGGTTTTATAGCGTAGACTTTGTCTTTTAAGTATCCCTATAAAAAAAGTCTAGTGGTGTGAAGTCTGGTGAACGCGAAGGGTATTCTACGAAACCCTTCGTCCAATCCACATCCACATCGTGCCAAGTACCACTCGCAATACTCCACTCTTCGGTCCGGATCATCTTCATTAATAGCATGGACTAATCTTGGAATGTAACTTTTCCATTGACAGCGCTTCAAAATGCGTTGGACAGACGATTCTGAAATTCCTACCTCACGACTCGCTTGCCGCACAGATTTTCTTGGACTTTGGTGATACGTTTCCAGTACTCTTTCTTGCTTTGTGGGGCTTGTCGATGTCCGTGGTCTTCCGGAACGCTTCTTGTGGACATTCTGAACAGTTCCATCGGCTTCAAACTTATCTCTAATTCGAGTGATGGTAAGTCGCGTTGGTGGATCTGTTTGAAACTCCCTCCTAAACTGTCTTTGCACTTCAACTGCGTTTTCACACTTCCAGTAGCATTTTAGAATGAATTTCCTTTGTTCAAAGCTTAGTCTGACTGCCATTATTAATTCTAATGGGTTTAACTTGGAAAGAAAGAAACATCAATTGAGCTATCAGCTGTTAAAGTGTGTATACATTTTTTTGGGACGCCCTGTATATATATATATATATATATATATATATATATATATATATATATATATATATATATATATATATATATATAATATACGAGCAGCTTGCAGCAGCATTGCCAAACAAACAGAAGAGGGGGTCAACATGCCAACGAGGATTCCGTACGTAGTTCATCACCACTGAAAGCGACAGTGGTTCTTGATATCTCAGTTCAAATCCAACCCAAATCCGTATACGTTTTCGCGCAGATATCGTACTGCAGACACCTCTAGTTATATCAGTCTAGGTGCATGAGTGTTGAGGAGCAAGATGCACTGCAAGCTCGCGTTTCCTCCCCAAGGCAGCACAAACGTACCTACATCAATCGCAGTCGTACTACCTCATACTTGCTCTACGCAATCTGGACCAAAAAACAACGCGTATTCGCAATCGCACACCCTCCGTATACGGACCCGTATTTTTACCAATCTTTATTCTGTTTATTTTATGTCCATCAAAATTCCTCATTTTCTTTGTACTGAATCGCGCCAGTCAAAAATCCAAGTTTTACACTGTGGGTAGTAATTTGTATGTTTAAATCACTATTTCCTTTATTTCACTGTAATATTAAAAGAAACCTAAAAATAATATTTGCTCATTTGTGAAAAGGTGTTTTTGGTTAATAGAAAGACGAATCAACACAGATAAAATTGTTCCAAAATATATTGTTTCAAATTAGACTAATTTTGTTTTACTTTTGTTCAATTTCACCAAAGGTGTTTTCTTAAATGTAACTACAGAGAATTTGGGACCACCTCTCAAGGCGGTTCCGCTAGTGGCAGTATAGTTTAATGTGGTAATAAACGAAGTGACGACACTGAGATCGTTTGGGATGCGAGGGGGAGGTGTTCAAACCCCGATAGTGTTGATAATAATAATATTAATGCGGGGGTTAATGCGATGAGTCGCGTTCGTCTGGTCTGAGCCCCGTACCAGTTTTAGGCCATCCTGAAATTTTTTTTTTATTCGCGAAAAGAGGGACGAAGAGCCACTCGCAAAAATGCCTCCCCTTTCCCCTCTTCCGAGATTTATTATTACCTTCTTGGCAATTATTTGCGGGGATGAACACTTTTTACGAATAAATTTCCACGTTTACGAGATTTCTAATCGAAACAGAATCTGATTCATGAACGACGTAATCAGGCTTCTTCCACGTTTAATAAACGTAAAAGGTTTTTTATTAACTACAATATAGCCTTCCAAATTCTGTGAGAATTGGCATTCATCTCTCTCCATAATTTGAGTATCTTTTGGGATTCATTTAGAATTTATAAAGAAGTTAATTTATTCTTTTGGAAAAAATAATATTTTGTGAACGTATTTATATAAGAAAAAAAAGAATTCTTTGAAAAATAATGATAATAATGGAATTGTGGAGATAATTCTATAGTATCAAATGTGGTAGAATTCATGTACAGGGTGGGCCGTAAGTTTCCATACATAGGAAAAATTAAACGTTTGTTTTTATGTTTCAGATACCCTAAGAATATGCGTTTGACGAAAGAGCAACGAATTGAAATCATACTGATGGCTGGGTCGGGAAGCAGTCGCATGGTTGCAATGAACTTTAACAGAGAACATGGAACGAACATCACACACGACACTGTGGCAAAACTTATTAACAAGTTTCAGAAAACTGGAAATGTTGCAGATCAACCGCGAAGTGGTCCAAGAAGTACAGCCACCGATGAAGACACAACAGCTACGATACTTACAGCGCTTACACGGAGTCCCAGAAAAAGTACACGACGGTTGTCTGCAGAAAGTGGTGTCAGCAGATCGAGTATCAGGAGCATTTTGAAAGCAAACAAATGGCATCCATACAAATTGCATATGGCACAGCATTTGAGTGAAGACGACCCGGATAGACGGATGGAATTCTGTGAATGGACATTAACCAAAGTGAACGAGGATGCAAACTTTTCAACTAAGATCTTGTTTACTGATGAAGCAAATTTTTACGTCAATGGAGAGGTTAATCGGCAAAACATACGTTACTGGAGTAATGCTAACCCTAACTGGCTGAGTCCGACGAAGATGCAAGGTGCCGGTAAAGTGATGGTGTGGGCCGGGATATGGGGTGACATAATTATTGGACCAATTTTTGTCAGTGGAAATCTTAATGCCGAAAGGTATCTTAACATGTTGCAAGAAGAGATTTTCCCATCCCTGCTAAACGAGGAAGGTAACTTCCCAGTTTACTTCCAGCAAGATGGAGCTCCACTCATTATGGTCTTCACGTGCGTCGGTATTTGGATCAGCAGCAGTTTCCGGATGCTTGGATTGGTCGGCGTGGTCCTGTGGAGTGGCCTCCCAGATCCCCAGATCTCACCCCCCTTGATTTCTATCTTTGGGGGCACTTGAAGGCCATGGTGTATCAGGAAAAGATACGAGACATAAATCATCTAAAGGAACGTATCACCAACGCCATTACAAGCATAACGTCAACTGTGCTAATGCGTGTTCATCAACAGTGGGGAACACGTATTGAAATGTGTTTTCAAAACAATGGCAACCATGTAGAGCATATTATATAAATAAAAATGGTTGTCCATAAAAAAATGTTCATTTTTCCTATGTATGGAAACTTACGGCCTACCCTGTAGAATATTTTCTTTTGTGTATCATTAGAATGCTACCAGTATTTTCTCACTGAATTCTGATGAAGTATAAAAAGTAAACAATATTAGAATTTATTCTAATGAACAATAGAGAATTTTGAAACCTGAGGGCAGAGTAAATACGAAAGGATAATTCTACTCAATGTAGAATTCAAAATTCAATATATATTTTTCAACTTTCACCTCAAAAGCCATTCTAAAGTTTTCGCTTTGAAGGCGATTGAAGCATACGAGGCGTTCCGGACGATAGTGACGAGCGCGCCAAATATAAGTTTCGAGAAAACGCGCGTTGTTAAAGTTTTAAAAATATAAATAACCATAAAATCATCAAATATTATTATCGATTATGATGAACTTGACCTCATTTTGAAGGTATTTTGTCGTAGATTACAGGCATGATAAAATTGATAAAGAGGAAAGGATAAAGTATCCAAAATTGGGACCATGGCGGGCTGGTCACTGTCGTACGGAATGCCTCGACTATAATGTGGTTCTAACCAATTCCGTTTTCTTTAAAAATTCTTGCGCATGCGCTGAACACGTCATTAATTTACATTTGATGATTACAGAGAAACATTATTAATATTTGTGGTTATTTAAACCTCTTTCGTAGAGGCAAAGGTCATGTCACGGAGGGGACCAATAGCATGACGTGGGTTGCGAACCATGTACGTACGGGTCGCTACATCATCTGAACGCGAAGGACGACCACCTATCTAACTACTGAAGAGACCCAACGTCGGTTAACCTCGCTGATGTAACGGGAAGTGATGGCGCAACGTAGTCACACTGTAGCCCTTATAGCTAGAAATAATATAGGAGTAGAACGTTAATTAGACTCGCCATATTGCTTAAATTCTCTATAAATACAAAAGATAAATGAAAAAAGTTGAATCTTATCTTATCAGTAACACTTTCGACCGTTGTACCGGGTGGGTGTGTATAAAGTAACGCGAGTGAAAAGACAAATCCGATTTGAATTATGTTAACGCGAGTTGGAAATGTTTGTACGAGTTAAAAAACAAATTGAAACTAGTATAAACCAGTATAAACTAGTATAAACGCACCCTGTATTTCTCATTTCTTTTGGTAACTGGTTAAATAGTACTTACTAGTCCTCTGATGACAAAGCTATTTTCCTTCAGGGAACCAAGATGGTCTATCTATCTATATCTTGCCTTTGGTTTAAGAACGCCGCACGTTAGGCCTTTCTCATTTTCCACCATTGTTTGACTGTTTTTATGATTTAGTTTGCAATTTAGAAACAAACAGTTTCGCTATTATTTTCCGTGGGTATATTATGACGTACCTCTCTTTTCTTCTTCTTCCCACGGGGTATAAATTTAATTTACGTAGTCCTTTACAGTAATTTAGTTCTTTGCATCCGTTGATCTTGGATGTGAAGTTTATCTGAATCCCTTCCAACTGACTAATATTCTTTTCTTTTGTATATGAGGACCTTAAGACTGAGGAATACTCCAGCTTAGGTATGATCAATGTTTTTAACAGGGTTCTTTATATTCCTCTTCTTTCTTTTAAAGGTTCTCAGTATCCGTCCAATTATTATTATTGTTTTTCTTTTATTGTTATGTTAGTTTTGTATATCAAATTTCTCATCATCAGCCATTATAACTCCTAAATCTTTTGCTTTAGAGTTTCTCTGAATTTCCTGGTCACTTGTGGCATAGTACCCTATACCCTATAGTCTAATATACACATGGAATAGGTTAGATTTTATATATATATATATATATATAGGTTGGGTTGGGTTTAGATTAATGTTATGGTAGGTTAGGTTAAACATATACTGTATGTTTGGATTAAGGTTGGTATACCTTACAACCTTACAAAGGTTCCGCGCGATGACTTCTCATTTCGCGAAGGTCAAGCTTGTATAAGTTGGGTTAGGTTTGGATTAAAATTAGGTTTTAGTTAGATTAAGTCGGATTGCGTTAGGTTAAATCAGTTTATATTATAGAGGTTAACGTTAAATTAAGAAGTGTTCGATCTCGTGCAAATGAAATTCGATCCCCATCAACGAAACTGAACCAGGAAAGTTTAATGCGAATTAACATCAGTGGTGCCAACTATATTTATTATTATTATTATATTTATTATTAATTAACATAAGATTTACGTTAATCCTAATATTTTATTTAGATAGCGTATCTTATCTCCGATTGAGTAGACATACAGGGTGACCACAAAGTCCCTTTGCACGAACAAACAATGGGCAACATACCAGATATGTTGTACATTCACTGCAAAGGGATAAAATCTCTCGCGCCTTTTTAAAGTATTCATCAATAGAAGGATTGGTTATTTTTTAATATTCTCTAAATGTATGTTAATATTACCACAATATTGTCCGTTTCAGAGAAATATTTTGTATTAACATTAAAATATAACTTCATTCTTTACCTCCATTTACGTCATCTTACAACAGCAACAGCCATTACGGTCTGGTTTACAGATTTAATGTATTCTGTGATGGAACTAATGATTTAGCGACAGTAACTTCAAACATCTGCGTAGGTGGGGGATGGAGGCGGTTCACATTTTCCTATCCCCTATCTTCCCCGAAAGCATCGATTCTGCTTCAGACGTCAGAAAATTTATAATATATATATATGTGTACACCTCGGTGGTGTAGTGGTTAGCGTCGCTGACACGAATCCATCGGGCGCGGCCCCAGGATCGAGACCTGGTGACGGCAGGCGGCGGACAGCAAAACTCAGCCATTCATCCCTCCACACAATAAAGAAAGTGGTTGGTAGATAAATGGGTACCCTGGGTGGCCTAGTGGTTAAGACGCTGGGCTGCTAGTGGGGCGTGGTTCAGATTCCACGGTAAACTGTAGGTCTAAGGTGGAGTGACAAGCTTGACCTTCGTCAGAATGAACAATTCGGGCGGAAGCTAACCAAAGGTGTATATATTATATATATGTTATAAACACAATAAACGCGTAAAACAATATAATAATTAAAATCCCCAAAGTTAAAAGAGCTAAAAAAATTTAAAAACCGCGAAGCTTTTCAAAGGAGACTACTGTCTTCGTTCGGACGGTAAGAAAAAACTGAACGAAGAATTGAATTGAATTAAATTGAATAACTTTTATTAATAATAAAATAAATACATTGGTTTCAAAATTTACAATGACAAATAATTGTGAAGCTGGACTATTTATTTTATTTAATTTTGCCCTTAAGCTTTAGGCTTTACTGGGCTCTTATTAAAAATAAAACAGATAGTTATTATTAATAATAAATAAATCATGAATAATTATTATTAATAATTAAGGTATGTATTAATATTAAATTATCATTATCGATATAACAAATGCAAGGTCATTATTGAAAGTATTATACCAATACCATACAAAGAAATCAATATTATACATGAGAGATAAGAACTGAACAATCATGAGTAATGTGTCTTTAATCCTAGATTACACACGAGAAATTAATAAACAAAATAGTAATGTACATTAATCTTAGATTTTTATTAGTATGCCATTATTATTCACGATTTCAACTTCGTTTTAAACGAATTTATATTCATAATATTTTTTTATATTGACATTTAATTCATTCCATAGTTTCACTCCAATGGAAATGGGTAGTTTTTGAGATGAAGACAATCTAAATTGAGGTATAACAAGCTTTGATCTATTTCTGGTCTGATACGAGTGGATTTCTTGATGAGTTACAAAATATCTATTGACCCATTGTAGGTTAATGATTTTTTTCTTACACTTGTAAGTAAAAATAAAATGCGCCACTTTGATTACATCTTTGAGCTTTAGTAGTTTTAGCTCTTTAAATAATGCACTTGAATGATCATGGAAATTAGCATGAGATGATAACCTTATTGCTCTTTTTTGGATGACAAAGATATTGTTTAAAGGGTTGTTAGCGGAGTTTCCCCAAACGAGGGTGTAGTCAGAGCTGGGCAGTATTTAAATACATTTGTATTTAAATACGTATTTAAATACATTTGTGTATTTAGAACTGTATTTATAAATACATTGTTTTTCATGTATTTAAATATAGTATTTAAATACTTTAATGAGTATTTAAATACAATGTATTTAAATAGTCAAAATATAAAAATGTAAATACTTTTACTGGTTTAATACACGTTCTGTACTAGCACAGTACGACGCGTCGACAGTGTAGTACAGCATGGTTCATGTTTCAACGTGTCAGTTCAATCAGTTGTGTGCCACTCTTAGTCGAAAGCGGTTGATTTCTTTATCGTGTGCGTGTCTTGGCTTCAACAAGCAAATCCGGTGAATCAAACAGTGATATATCTGCAGATAACAATTTAAAATGTATTTACAAATGTATTTAAATACAATTGATGTATTTTGTATTTAGTATCTAAATACATTCGTAAAATGTATTTAGTATTTAGTATTTAAATACATTTCTCCCATGTATTTAGTATTTAGTATTTAAATACATTCAATGTATTTATTGCCCAGCTCTGGGTGTAGTACGCTATATAAGGAAGAACAAGAGTATGATAAAGAGTCAATAAAACTTGTTTAGGGACTACATTTCTAAGTTTAAACATTATAGCAACGCTCCTTGAAATCTTTTTCGCGATATAATTTACATGATCACTCCATTGCAAATTCTTATCTAGCATTACACCAAGAAATTTTGTTGTAGTACAGTCTTTTACAGCGATTTCATCAACATTTAGTTCATCAAAATACACATTTCGTTTATTAGTAAAAATCATGAAATTTGTTTTACTGGTATTTAGGAAGAGTTTATTGGTGGTCAACCATTTCATTATACAGATGAATTTTGAATGAAATATATTCTTAGCTGAATTAACATCTTTGCGAGAAAAAGACACAGTTGTATCATCTGCAAACATTATGAAGTTAAGTATATCAGATGAACATGGAAGGTCATTTATATATAATAAAAATAGCAGTGGACCCAAAATTGAGCCCTGTGACACATCATGTTTGAAAAGCGTTTTAGATGAGCAGACTTTATTTACTGATACAAAATAATATCTATTGGACAAATAACTTTTAAACCAATCACTGATTCCTCCTCTAAAGCCGTAAGAATATAATTTATTAAGTAGAATATTATGGTCTATTACTCTATTACATCAAATGCCTTACTCAAATCCATAAATATTGATATCATTATTTCTTTGTTCTCCCTAGCTATATTTACATTTTCCATAAGATTTAAAATAGCCATTTCCGTTGTTTTATTATTACGGAAGCCATATTGATTTGGAAATAATAAATTGTAGGATTCTAAATATCGCTGCGTTCTACTTTTTACAATTTTTTCAGAAACTTTACTGAACACAGATAATGAACACACCGCCCTGTAATTCGTTGCTAAGTGTAGGATCACCCCCTTTAAAAAGGGGTGTTATACAACCAGTTTTTAACATTGATGGGAATATTCCTTTGGAATACTTTGATTGATAACACTGGTATGCATCAATTTTGCTGTCAAGGGTTTTGTAAGTGATTCTTATAGAGTTTTTCCTGCTGATTTCGAATCTGCAATCCGGTTTTCTCAATCAGGTCAGGTTATCCGGCTATGGCCTCATAAGTAAAATAGAATTTTTCGTGATTTTGTCAAAGCGGAATTGGAACAGTAACATCTATCATCACTTGTTTCACTTGTATAATATCTTTTTTACTTTTCAGGCATATAGATAAAATATTTCATAATGAATAGAGCGTGTAAAAATGATCCCAATAGATTCTGCTACATATGTGGGACGGTTACCATGCCAAATAACCAGTCCCAAATCACTAAATTTGTGAAGACAATGTATAGAGCATACTTTGGAATTAAGCTAGGGGACCAGGACAAAAATTTCGCCCCTCATATGTGCTGCAAGACGTGCATTGAAAATTTGAGAAGATGGAGCAAAGGCAGAGCGAAATCTTTGCCTTTTGGAATTCCCATGATTTGGAGAGAAGGAAAGGATCACGTGACAGATTGCTATTTCTGCATGACAAACCTCCAAGGTGGGCTTATAAATTTATTTTTCTTAAATATTTTGAAATCCTCGTATGAAACTTGACATAATATTCACCATAATGTAATATTCACCATATATAGCATAATATTCACCATAATGGTAATCATACATTTACATATACATACTGTTATAGAAAATACATTTACACATACATATTGTTATACAAGTTACATTTACATATACAATGATTGTATATTTTCTTTCTTTTTCATTCATATTGTCCCCGAAGGGAAAATGAATGAAAAAGAAAGAAAATATACAGACTCCATCGACCTATTTCATATCTTACAGACCGCAGCCTTCCCTCACGAGCCGCCACTGTCTGAATGCTTCTTCTATTTCATATGCAAGTTTTATATCCATGTTTCTGTGTTTCTATTTTCAGGAGTTAACAAGAAGAATAAACACATTGTTGTATACCCTGACATTCCTTCTGCTATGAGACCTGTACCCCATGGTCCTGGAATTCCAATACCCGACCCACCTCAAACCCTGGACTTCGATGATTATGATGATGAATCAATGACCAATGCCAATGACCAGTCCCAGTCGTATATACCTCAAAATACCGCTTCAAATGAGCCGAGGCCTCTCAACCAGGCCAAACTTAATGATCTTACCAGGGATTTAGGACTTTCCAAATCTGCCGAGATCTTGGGCTCACGACTTCGAGAGGACAACTTGCTGGCTCCGGGAACAACATTCTCCTGGTATAGGAAACGAGAGGAAGAATTCCGCAAGTTTTTTGCAGTGCACGAAAATACCTCTTCCTTAGTGGACTACTGCAATGTTGAGGGGCTAATCGAATCCTTGGGCCTGCCATATAACGCATCAGAATGGAGGCTATTTATAGACTCGTCTAAACGAAGTTTGAAAGCAGTACTTCTCAACATTGGGAATAGGGTTGCATCAGTCCCTGTAGCACATTCCGTACAACTTACTGAGAGCTACGATAACATGAAAATTTTACTGGATGCTCTCGTATACGACCAACATAACTGGAGGATCTGTGGAGATTTGAAGGTAATACTAATATCATAAGTAAACTATTGCTATTGACTATGTTGTTTTTCCAAAGGTTATTTGAGAGCGTATAAGAACACTTAACTTCCCCACAGAAGTGATACAGTCCAATGCATAGATTTTTTATCTGATAGAACAAATTCTCTAAATTCTTTAAATATTTTCATTTTTTTTCAGATTGTGGCATTTGTATTGGGAATGCAAGGGGGATACACGAAATACCCATGTTTCCTCTGCAAATGGGATAGCCGAGCGGATGAGAAGCACTATGCACAGCGTGAATGGGCATCCAGAGAGAATTTTGAACCTGGGTCGCATAATGTCGTTTCAGTGCCCCTTGTACCACCAACAAAAATTTTGCTCCCACCACTTCATATTAAGCTGGGCTTGATGAAAAATTTCATCAAATCAATGAATAAGGAGGGTTCAGCATTCCGATATCTCGAGAGTAAATTTCCTCATATATCTGATGCTAAACTAAATGCTGGGGTTTTTGATGGTCCTCAAATTCGAACTTTGATCAAGGATACTCAGTTCGAAAACGCAATGACTCCAACTGAGAAGAATGCCTGGCAGGCATTCAAATCAGTTGTCACTGATTTTCTTGGCAAGCGTAGAAGTCCAGAATACGAGTCCGTTGTCGAAAACTTGATGGAAGCTTTCAAAGCTCATGGGTCGCGCATGTCCATAAAAATGCACTTTTTGTGGTCCCACTTGGACTATTTTCATGAAAATTGCGGGGATTATAGTGAGGAACAGGGTGAACGATTTCACCAAGATATCAAAATAATGGAAGAGAGGTACCAGGGAAACTGGGATATCAATATGCTGGCGGACTATTGCTGGTGTTTGAAGCGAGACGTGCCCGAAGAAAAACACAGACGGAAAGCCAAAAAAACTTCATTCCTTCCTCAATAAACTTTTTTCCATATTCATTGTATGAATAAAAGTATTTATTCACACAATGTTTTCATTTTTCACGAGTGTTCTTATAATATTACTCGTATCTACAGTGTTTAAGCTAAAAAAATCAATAAATTTGGGGATAAAATTGGACTTATAATAAATGGCCAATAGAGAAAAAATCTGACCTGATTGAGGAAAACCAATGTCATTTTCGAATTCAGCATGGTCGAATTATATAATATGAGTTGAAAAAACCCTCACAGCAGACAAAAAAATTTCATATGCATACCAGTGTAATTTTAGCCACAAGTTTCAGTATAGGTACAGGAATGTTATGAATGTTATTTTTTGTATTTTTTTAATTTACCAATAATATTCCAGATTTCAGTAGAGGTAAGAGGAACAAAAGAAAATGAATTTAATGGGCTGGGTGGCATATATTCTAGAGGTGAGCGATCATTATTTAGTAACTGTGAGTGAAGCTTATCCACTATTGAAATAAAATGGTTATTTAAATAGTCTGCAATAGCAGTATCATCAGTAATTTCTTTGTTACCAACATTTACTCTATTGAATTTTTCTTAACCCTTTCGCGCTGAGGACGTACGCGGTACGTCCCCATTTTTAAGAGCTCGAGAATATGCACATTTAAAATTGGGTACCGTCGCGAAAGGGTTAATTTGGTTTCCGAGAAGATTGTTTATGGTTGTCCAAGTGTTTTTCATGTCTCCTCCTTTACGTTTGGAAAATTAATTGTTATATTTTGCAATTTTGATTATTTTAGTTAATTTGTTTCTGTATTGAGTATATTTGTACTTTAAGAATTTTGCTACAAAGCAAATTGCAAGTTGCAATTTGAATACTTTATCTTTGTTCTTTATTGAAGTGATCATTCCTGAAGTGAGCCATGGATTCGCGACACTTTTGGGCGAAGCTGTTTTCCTCCTTAAAGGAAAGCAAGTATTAAAAATAGGGACAAAGTGTCAAGGTTCGTCAAAATCAAATCGAGAAGGCGCTCTCCTTCAAAAAACTTCGCGGCTTTTTTACCTCTTTCAACGTCGAGGATTTTAATTATATATATATATATATATATAATATATATATATATATATATATATATATATATATATAATATATATATATATATATATATATATATATATATATATATTCCGGAAAGAAGCAAATTCGAACTTCGAACTTTTTAATTTTCACTCCAAAGCTATAAACTGGGAAGATGTGACATCCAGCATGGAAGTAATAGATTGGAAAACCATTTTCGAGGCCAAGACAACGGAGGAGATGCTAATGACGTTAGAGGAGAAGACGTTAGAAATTGTGGAAAAACATGTCTCAAAGATACAACAAAGAGGAAAGAGAAGCAGGTTCGAGAGACAAAAGAGGGCACTGTTTCGAAAGAGAAAAAGAGTGACTGCAAAATTAAGTAATTGTAAAGATAACAACATCAGAAAAATATTAAATGATAAACTGCAAAGTATCGATGTCGTCATACAGGAACTAATCGAGAAGCATACAGAAAAAGGAGTGTACTGTAACAAAATTTCTTGGTGTAATGCTAGATAAGAATTTGCAATGGGGTGATCATGTAAATTACATCGCGAAAAAGATTTCAAGGAGCGTTGCTATAATGTTTAAACTTAGAAATGTAGTCCCTAAACAAGTTTTATTGACTCTTTATCATACTCTTGTTCTTCCTTATATAACATACTGCACCCTTCTTTGGGGAAACTCCGCTAACAACGCATTAAATGGTACCTTTGTCATCGAAAAACGAGCAATAAGTTTATTATCTGATGCTGATTTCCTTGATCACTCTAGTGCATTATTTAAAGAGCTAAACCTACTAAAGCTCAACGATATAACCAAACTGGCACATTTTATTTTTATTTACAAGTGTAAGAACAAATCATTAATTTGCAATGGGTAAATAGATATTTTGTAACTCATTAAGAAATCCACTCGTATCAGACCAGAAATAGATCAAAGCTCGTTATACCTCAATTTAGATTGTCTTCATCTCAAAAACTACACATTTTCATTGGGTTGAAACTATGGAATGACTTGTATACCGATATAAAAAATATTGTGAATGTAAATTTGTTTAAAACCAAGTTGAAATCCAGATTAATAATGGCATACTCACAAAAATCTAGGATTAATGTCCACTAATATTGTTAATATTGTAATACATGTTTTAATTATTAATAATACTTATTTATTTATTTATTTATTATTATTAATTTATAACAACTAGATGCTTATTTTTAATAAGAGCCCAGTAAAGCCTAAAGCTTAAGGGCCAAATTCAATAAAATAAATAGTCGAGATTCACATGTCATTAATAATTTCGCAAACAGAAAGTCGAAAACCCATGCCACTATCGGACCTTTAAAAAATGAGAACAGTGCTTTATCTATAATAAATGCAAAAAAACTTCACTTTTTTCTACGTGAAGGTCAAAATATGAAAATAAAAACCCACTCTAATAGACAGAGTTTATTTCCACGACAGTTTCGACGCCCACTGGCATCCTCCCCGAGGAGGATGCCAGTGGGCGTCGAAACTGTCGTGGAAATAAACTCTGTCTATTAGAGTGGGTTTTTATTTTCATAGTGCTTTATCTGATGATCTAAGAGAGGTATCTGAAATATTAAGAGCTCAGTACGAATCATCTTTCAGTATCCCAAAAACTGACAAATTGATATGCGATAGAAACGCGTTCTTTGAAGAAGAACCACAAGGGGAAAGTATAACGGATTTCGACTTTACGACGGATGATATTACACAAGCCATAGGGAAACTAAAAACACACTCAGCGGCAGGACCGGATAAATGGAATGCCACACTGATCAAAAACTGCAAGAATACAATCGCTGAGCCCCTATACTGGCAGAGATGGGCACGATCTTGATCTTCAAGATCAGATCGTGATCTTGAAGATCAAGATCGTGATCTGATCTTGAAGATCACTTTTATTATGGTGATCTTGATCTTGATCTAAGATCACTTTATTTCTTGTGATCTTGATCTTGAAGATCACTTTAGACTTCAAGATCACTTTTAATTTCAGATTCTTAAATATGCCGCTATGCGAATGTCATTTGTTTTTTGTCCAAGCGACATCTGGTGGCAACTTTGTTCAACACCGACTGTTTATGTTTTCTGTTAGTTGGGTGACTTGCGTCATGCGTGGGCTCATGGAAGGTGTACTTGCTGTGGAATTTAGGCTCGTAAAAAGTGTAATTTACTGTGCAATTATGTTGAAAGTGTTCTATTAATATATTATTATATATAGGCATAAAATATAGCCTATAGGTCCGTATTCATAATAAATTAATTCTAAACATATTTTATTTACAGATTGAATTTTTTAATAATGAGTGCAATTTTACAACTTCAACAGGCTCCCAAGGGAACCAAATATTCTAGGTTGTCACCAGAACAGTATTCAATATATTTAGATAACAATGTTGGTAATAAGGATCAATCTGTGCTATTGAACGGAAAATATTTTCAAATTGTCGAAAAAACTGGAAACAGTATCAAAGTTATTTGTAGGCAGTGTACAAAGAAAACTACAATTCTGTCTGCTGGCCTCGACTCAACAAGCAATCTTCTGAGGCACCTCAGGGTTAGTACTACTTAGTAACTAAGTAGTAAGTAGCAACATTAACATAATGGTTCAAGTCATATTTTAAGTGACTGGTGCCATACAAGACTAATGCTACATTTACATAGACGTCCATTTGAATATATTGTGCACTTCAGATATTAATAGATTATGGACTAGTAACTACATTAAAAACTGCCGATATCCAACTATAATAAAACGCCAGGTGTATCTGTCTTTCTCTCTGTCTGATCCATGTCTGTAATTTCTCCTATTTAGTTACTGAAGGACGAAATTCGGCTTTCAATTTAACATAGGATAAAAATGCACTGATCATGGTGAAAATAATTTTAGTTAAAGATAACAAAATTTTAGAATCTTGTTAAGTATTAATTTCAACTAGAAGTTTGATACTCTGATAAATATTATACAGGGTGTTCAAGAAGTCTCTCCGCATGATAATAATTTATTTTCTTGTGCAGAAACTACATTCGGATCTTTTGGTGAATATGAATCGGAGAAGAAATCTCGCAAGCGTCCAGCTAAAGAAGATGATGCCAGCGGCAGCAATGCTGGCCCTGCCAAAATTGCCAAGCAGTCAACACTAAGCATGTTCCACATTTCCAAGCAAAAACCAGGACCACCAATATGCAAGGATATCCTTGAAAAGAAGATTCTCTCGCTTGTGGCTAATGGGCTCCTACCATTGAGCCTAGTTGAACTACATGAATTTAAGGATCTTCTTTCATGTTAGTATAACTCAAATATTTTGCTATTTTTTCCATAGCTAATATCTGATTAAAATAATTAATCATATTATTTGTATGAACATTAGACTATCGCTAGCCTAGCTAAATATTTTGATATTTTTTCCATAGCTAATCTATTGTGTTTGTTTTAATTTTTAAATATTTTTTTCAGACGTCAACCCGGCTGTTCAGGTGCCATCTAGACGCACCCTGGCTAGATCTCTTGCAACAACAACCAGTACAATGAAGGAAGACATACAAGCAAAACTGGCAGCAGTTGACCATGTGTGTGTTACATGCGACATATGGTCAACTAATCACCGCAGTTTCATGGGAGTCACTGCGCATTGGGTATGCTATTGATTTAGTGTATTATTTTTATATAATTGATAAATTGACCATTGGTGATAGACTGATAGTCTGATAGACTTATAGTATAATCTTTTCAATTATTCGACATGTGTTCCTCATTCATTAATTTGGTGAGTCTTCATTTTGCTGTGATTCACAGTAATTTCACACTAATTCACTGATTCTGTCATCTGTCATTGTGTCTGATTCACAGCAAAATGTGGAAGAGTCCATATTCACAGGCTGTGAATATGGACTCTTCCACATTTTGCTCTTATGGGATGGGTCACTGATGTGGTGGTATGGTAGGTGACTCATCGCTGAATTGCCTCCTTTATATCACATAGTTCTTCTCTTCAATGTTTGGTGGCGCAGTTTAGCTGGTGCGTGTCTAACCAATATTATTAAATTAAGCTTAAAAAAATGTTCATACAAACATTGATTTTATATTCTTACATTACAGATCAATGATGACTTGTCGCGAGGATCAGCTGCACTGGCATGCCGAAGATTTCGTGGAACACATAGCTTTGATAAAATTGCTGGAATATTGGACAGGATCAACTCGGAGCCAGTGTTCCCTCTAAGGTGTGCGCGTGTGCGCGCGCACATGGGGTTTTATTGCCGCGCACACAGCCAAATTTTATGCGCACAAAAATTTAAAGTTAATTGGACATAAACAAAAATTATTTTCAAATGCTTAAGTTTTCTGTTATCTTAACTTTTTCAACAAAAGAAACACAACTGCTTATGTTATCTTCATTTACTAATTGGCAACTCCGTATATCTATATCTTACGACATAAATACTGAATCATTTGAATGAGTCACGGTTGCTGAGCTGACTCAGTTATTGTCTGGAGTTTCAACTTCTGCGTAGCTGGTGCATAGTGAAATATTTGTTACCAATAGTTTGTTGATATATAGTCAAATTCATTTTCCAAAATATACGACAATAGCTTTCGTAATATTTACTAGTTCATTACGGAGTACCGTTACGGTATGTCGGGAGTAAACTAATAATATTAAGGAAAGTGCCTAAAAGATATTTATATTCGGTATAAACCGACCAACTTTATTGCGCGTATTGCTGTCGTGTGCGGGATTACGTGTTCCAGTTGCAATGTTACTTTCTTTAAAATTGGTTCTTTTGACCGAAAGGAATTGTAACCTAACTTAACCTAGGTTAGGTTAAATCAATATAAGGCCTATTCCCATAATTTTCTTCGGTTTATCCGTCTCTAATGTATTCATCCGTGCAGACGAAAAAGGCCTAGGCTGCCTATATACTCTAATCTTTATTTACGAATTGAGGTATCGGCTTCTACTCTTAATTTATCGGATATTATTAATAATTATTATAATTATTATTATTTAAATCATTCATAAATTCTTAATAATACTATTATTAGGGTAAATTACAAGGAGACAGCCCCTCGCTGAATTATTAGTTTATTATGATGAAAAATATACCACACGTCGTACCGTACGACATGTTGCATGAGTATGTCACTGCCAGGCGTAAAAAAATGTTTTATGGTGGTCATTTTATAATAAAATTTTACTAATTTAATTATTAAACATTTTATGTTTAACCTTTTGAACCACAACTCTTCATAATGATTGTGTGACAGAACCCGCTAAAAACCTGAAATTTCAGCTATGTTTGCATACGATTTTCTCAATAAGTTTCATTTCGATTTAAATAAATTAGGTACCGCGGGCGTTAGAATATAGTATTTTCTCTAATTATGGAAGGTAAATTCAATCAAACGCGTTTTCTGTGAACTATATCTTATTCTAAAATATAAAGTAAGAATACATATACATTATGTATATATATATATAAATGTATGAGTCCAAATCTACCCAATGGCCCGAATAGGTTAATATTATGTTCAATATAATAATAATATGTTTTGCTATGCAATCATTTTACGTTATTTAGCATAAATATAGGTACAATTTTATGATAATTGTTTGTTTTTGTTTCAGATTTTAAAATTAATGAACCGACACTATAGTTAATTCAGCATGTCTTTATCAGTAAAATAACAAGTTACCTTTACGGTAATTGCAGTGTTATAAGTTTGCTCAAATAATACTGGTGTGCGCATGTAATGAAACATTCGTACTCTTTAATTTAGAAGTTATTACATCTTATAATTAACCCATTACACCAATGCATAAAGGAGCTAAACGGAAAAGAGCTGCAAATTTCTTTAAGACAGAATGGATGGAAGTATATACAGAAACAGCAACACCAAAATCTGATAGTGATTTGCGCGTGCAGCAGTTGCGAGACATATTCACTTTCAATTCCGATACTGGAGTGATTTGTAATTATTGTCGAGATGCAAAAGTAGTAGGGGAATTTGCATGTGGAAAGATGTGGGGTGATGTATGGAAACTTGACTTTTTAAGGCGTCATTTATCAAGCAAATCTCATTTAGACGGTGTAACGAAACTTAGAAATAAAAATCCTTCATTACCAGCAAAAGGTCTGCTCAGAATGTTGCATGAAAGTCCTGAAGAAAGACAAAGAAAATTAATGTTTTGCGAGCGAAAACGTTCAAATCAAGAAGAAGTTCAAGTTTTAATTGATAATGTTATTTTAGCTGTTAAAATGAATAATTCCATGTTCTCTGTTCAGGACATTAATGATCATATGTCAAAGTATGTTAATATTCCAGATAATTGGAGAAGCAAAAATTATGCATTTGAATTTTTGGAGAATATTAACGCCATTGTGCAAAATGATGTAATGACAGAAATAGCTTCAGCAACGTTTCATACGTTAACTCTTGACGAAAGCACGGATATTTCCGTCAACAAAATGTTGGTACTTTATTTCAAATATAGAGCTCAAAATTCTACCGAATATAAAACGACATTTGGTGGAATAGTAAAATTACAAGCATGTGATGCTAGGCCTGTTCAAAAATCAACTTTTTCTTATTTTCATAGGTTTCTGTACATTTTCCCATGCTTTTTGACCTGAAAAAGCCGAAAATCACAACTATCTTGACCTAGGATGTTGGGAAGCATTGCCGCATGGAGCTTTAAATTTTCTGCCTTGAAATCGGCCAAAGCGCCAATTCCGTGGTCCCTTCAATTATGTTTTGCACTTTAACTTTTGATCTAAACAAGATAGAGCAACAAATTAGGTATCAAATGAAAGAGCATAAAATTAATAAATAATAATAAAATAATAATATAATAAATAATAATTAATAATAATAATAATTATCTATCATTTTTCAGGAAACAACAGAAACTCAATCAGAATCTAGAAAACCATCTACAAGTTACAACTTCACAATGGCATTAAGCAAGGAGCTGAGGGAGCTCCGTGGGCGCACAGTTGATATCTCAGAACCTCCACGTACTGTCCACACGCAGGTGTCAACTGGGCCATCTACCAGATCTCTCACTGAAACTTTCCTGGTTGGATACCCTTCAGCTTTTATCAGTGGTTCCCAGCTTCCCACCAACAGACAGGCGTTCCAGTATTTCCTTAATCTTCAGAATTTACCGGAAAATGCAGGGAGGCCCATGGTTCAAGACCTTGCATATGAAACAGTTGAATCTATCATCCCATTCTGGCAGATGGCTAGGATCAAGACAATGACCAAGTACAACGCAATGAAGCTCTTCATGAAACTACATGAGAAACATCGTGCTCTGGTGAAAAGCAAAGGAAGAGCAAGTAACCCTGGAGGAAAAAGAGGAGCATTTGTGCTGGAATTAGACAGCCTGTTCGATATAGGAGCTCCAGATGCAATCCAGGAAATACAGAACAACAGACTGTTATCCAGAGAGAAGAAAGATGAGGATATCAGGTTCTACGAAGACCAAAAGACTGAGAGGAAAGGTCATATGTCTGGTCATGACAAGATTTTTGAGACAAGATCCGTGCAGCAAGCAGCGAGGAATGAAAGACTGCAGCATAGACAAGAACAAGGTAAAACTAATTACTTTGAACGTTACAAAAAGTTTTAAGTTTTACTCCATTGCGATATTTAGCATGTACTTAACAATTACTGTCTTAACATGTTGTACTATTTTACAGCTGCAGCAGAACAAGAGGCAGTTGTTCATGTGGATGACATTACCTGGGGTGACTCAACTGACAATGACGCTAACACAGAGGACATGGATTACCATCAGCCTCGTCCTGGATGTTCTCACCATCAAGACACTGTGACTAGTGTGACTTTGACGTTTCCAAGGAAGGTCATGGAATGTGATGTCATCTGCAATACAGCTGATCGTCTTGGTTTATCAGACAATCAAGTTACTGCCATGGTTTCTGCCACCTTGAAAGCTGGAGGGGCTGATCTGGATAACTTCGTCATCTCAACCTCAACAACACGTCGCAACAGAATGCTGTCCAGGTATAATATCAGCCAGAGTCACATGTCCAAGTTTTGTGAAAACCCCTCACAGTACGCTGCCTTACACTGGGATGGAAAGTTGCTCAAAGATGTCTTGGGAAGTGAACCTGGAAGTACCTCAGAGACTTTAGCTGTGCTAGTGTCTGGTCCACCTTCATACACTGAAGGAAAGTTATTGGGAGTACCTGTCATCGACAATTCTTCTGGCACAGCTCAGGCTGAGGCTTCAATGGATTTACTGGAGACATGGGAACTTACGGATAGTTACTGCCCTTGTTTTTGACACTACATCCAGTAACAGTGGAGTTCACAGAGGAGCTGCCAAACTGCTAGAGATAATGCTGAACAAAAAGGTGTTTTATCTGGCCTGTCGACATCACATCCTGGAAATCCTAGTAGGAGCAGTTTGGGAGAAGCTGTTTGGGAAGGTGAAGGGGCCAGATAATCCCTGGTTTGAGCATCTGAAGGATGTTTGGACGGACTTGTCCAAGGAAAACCCAAAGATGCTGGCTATCAACAGCAAATGGCTGAAGGAAAAGAAGAAGAACAGTGAAGAAATACTCCAAGACATTCTAACAGCAGAAAGGCTTCCAAGAGCCGACTACAGGGAAATGGCTGAACTGACAGTCATTGTTCTTGGAGGAACGCCTCCTCGAGGTATTCACTGGAGTCGACCAGGCGCCATTCATCAGGCCAGATGGATGGCCAGAAACCTGTACTCCATGAAAATGCTGATGTTTGCAGATCAACTTGAGTACGACGAAGCCACTGTATCAAAGCTGGAAAGACTCAACACCTTCCTTGCGCTGTTCTACACTCCTGTATGGATGATGTCAATGTCTGCTGCAGATGCTCCCGTGAATGATCTAAGTCTAATCCAGGACATGTTGAAGTACAAGAAAACTGACCCAGAGCTTGCTGATACAGTACTTAATAAGATGGAAAACCACAAATGGTACCTGACGCAGGAAGTCGTGCCATTTGCCCTGTTCAGCAGTAGATTGAGTGACACATTGAAGCACGACATTGCTGCCCAGTTACATGCCACTGAGAAGCCAGACAGCTTCAGAACAGGAAAGCCTCTATTCCAGAGAGTCACAGCTAAGACCACCCTGGTTGATCTCATTGGCCCAGAATCACATTTCCTGCTGGACACACTAAACATTGGATCCGAGTGGCTTCTGGAACCTGTCACGTCTTGGCCACAGAATGAGGACTACAGAAAAGCGTTGGACTATGTTAAGAATCTGAAAGCGGTGAATGACATTGCTGAACGTGGTGTCAAGATGATGAGCGACTTTGCAAATGTCATAACAACAGATGCCAAGCAAAGGGACTATCTCCTTCAAGCTGTGGAGTTCAACAGACGCCGCTTTGACAGCTTCAAGAAACAAACTCTCAACAACTGACTGTGTAAATGTCATTATGAAATTAATCATCATGTAATGCTTTCACTTCTTGATCGATTAGACTTGTGACAAAATGTTAATCTCAAATTTGTGTCATGAATAAGGCGCCTTGTCTGCCTTGAGTGTGAGAAAACGAATTTTGTGATATTTCTGAAATCTTTGTATGTACCAATGTGCCATTTCTTGTTCCAAGACTATCATAATTGTATAAGTTAGAAAGAGGATTAAAAACACTTTAATTTGGTGCCTATTTTGTTGCTCTATCTTGTTTAGATAAAAAGTTATAGTGCAAAACATGATTCAAGGGACCCCGGAACTGGTGCTTTTGGCCGATTTCAAGGCAGAAAACTTAAAGCTCCATGCGGCAATGCTTCCCAACAACCTAGGTCAAAATGGTTGTGATTTTCGGCCTTTTCAGGTCAAAATGCATGGGAAAAAGTACAGAAACCTATGAAAATAAGAAAAAGTTGATTTTTGAACAGGGCTAATGTGATGCTTCTACAGTTGTTTCTACAATCGAGCAGTTTTATGAAGAACATAATCTTGACTTTAAAAAAATGGTTATGTTCACATCTGATGGTGCCTCGGTAATGTTGGGTCGGCTTAATGGCGTGGCTGCGCAACTGAAGCGTAAAATTCCTCATTTAGTTGTACAACATTGTGTTGCCCATCGCGAAGATTTGGGTATTTGTGATACTTGGAAAGAATTCAAGCTGATAAGGAACATCGAAACTTTAATTAGGACCATATATACATTATTTTCCAGATCTACAACAAAGAAGTGCAAATTCGAAGGGATTGTTATTGCTTCTGAAAATAAGTCGGTTGCCTTCAAACCTCTTAATGAAGTACGGTGGTTGTCGAGACATTTTGCACTGGAAGCAATAATTAGAAATTATGATTCTTTAATAGTGTATTTTGAGCAGGATGTATCAAATGATCCAATTTCAAATTATTGTCACACAAAATTAACTAACCCTGAGTACCGAATAGCTTTGGAAATTTTGAATGATGTTTTGGGTGATTTGGCTTCCTTGTCTAAGCTTTTACAGAAGCGTGATCTAACACCACTAGATGCAAATCATCTTGTTCATGGTAAATTGAATAAGATAAAAGAACAATATCTTGGTGAAAAAATTTCATGGAGTAAACATGTACAAACACTCCTTAACAAATTTCATGAAGAAAATATTGAAGTTGATACTTGTTCTTTGTTGAATTTCATAAAAACGCTTTGTGTTCACATGGAAGACCGGTTTCCTAAGAACGAAGTAAAAGAATGGTCTTTATTTGATTGTTCAGCAATTGCAAAATGCAACTTTGGCTTTGGAGTTGAAGAAATTCAATATTTGTGTTCCAAATATGTCGATTTTCTAAATGAAAGGGATATCATTATAGAACAGTACAATGACTTTAAATTTATTGCAGGTGAAAAAATAAAAGTGAAACTTATTGAAAACTATGCTGATATGGTGGTTTTTGTCCTCCAAAATGAACAATTTAAAGATCTTGCAATATTGATGGACATCGGAGGAACTTTTTTAGCATCTAGTGTGGACTGCGAACGTGGTTTCAGTTTGATGAACTCGATAAAAAATAAGCTGAGAAACCGTTTACAAGAAAATCATTTAGATATGCTTATGCGTGTGAAAAGTTACCTAAATGATGGAGGAACAATCAACCTTGAAAGAGTATATTCAAGATGGGCAAATCTGAAAGACCGTAGAGAAAAACAAAAGTAAGAAGAAACTAGTATAAACCATTAAAATTCAATATATTGTTTAATTTTACTTAAAATATTTTTAATTTGGATGTTCTTATAGAAAATATATTTATTTATAGAATAAATGAATGTAAACTTCATTACTCATAGTTTTATTGTCGCCTTAAAAAGTATAATATGGTGCTATGTTTTAAAATAATGATACAATTGTTAATCTTTCAAAATCATCTACCTCCTCTTTATTGATTTTTTTGATGATTCAATGAATGATGCCAAATTATAAAGTTTGCACAATTTTATAACATTATTGGGAATGTTGCACACAAGAAACAAAATGCGCACATAAGCAGCACAAAATTAGAGGGAACATTGCTCGGAGCATGGTTTATCTTATAGAAAAGTTGTATCTACAGTCACCGACAATGCATCGAACATGGTGAAATGCTTTAAAGAGTTCGGTGTTCGTGTTCAGAATCGTACTGACGACACTGATGAAGATGATGCAGATGAAGATGATGATGAAAAAGATTCAGATGAAGAGGTTATCATCAGCAACTTTCCTGAACATTCAGGAGAGCATGGAGAGGAGTCAGTGAAACTATCATCCCATATTCGATGTGCCTCCCACACATTGAACTTGGTAGCAACAACTGATGCAGATAAAGGACTGAATTCACCTGGACTAAAGAAGATAAAGCATTCTGCAATGGGAAAATGTTCGGCGCTGTGGAATGCTGCTGGTAAACCCAAGTCAGCAGAAAAAATACAGGAAATAACTGGCGTCCAATTTAGGTACCCATGCGTCACCCGATGGAACTCAATGTACGACTCATTAAGCCAAATATATAAACATAAGAACGACGTGAATGTAGATCTTGAAGAACTGAATTTACCCATCCTCAAAGACAATGAATTGGAATTTATTTCAGAATATTTGTCTCTTCTAAAACCAATTGCAGCAGCCCTCAACAAATTACAGGCAGAGAAAGAATGCTACTACGGTTGTCTTCTTCCAACAGTCCTAGTGACTCAAGATGCCCTCGCAAGATTGGAGCCTATCCAACCAAACGACCTGCGCTTGAGACACTGCATGCCATTACTGGCAGCAGTCGTCTCTGGCTTCAATGCCAGATTTGGTAATTTTTTGTCGTTGAGCCCCGAGGTAACTGATGCCGTTTTGGCCTCAGTATCTCATCCGTATTTCAAACTTAGATGGATATCATTGTTGCAAGGGCCTAATTTCGGCGATCATGAAGCAATCAAGTCTCAAGTAAAAGACAAGCTGCAAATGGCTGTAAGAAATTGTAATTCTGACAGCAGTGGTAATAGTTCGGTGAACTCAGACTCATCATCTGAAGACGATTTCTTCAGAACTATGGACGGCTCATTCTCTGCTCCTAACAACAAGGAAGACTTGGAAGTCCTCAATTATTTGCAGGACACCAGTAAGGCACTCGACTCTTTAGATAGGTATCCTGCTATAAAGAAGATCTTCAAGAGGTATAACACCACGCTACCTTCCTCTGCACCAGTGGAACGGTTGTTTTCGTTTGCTGGCATGGTTCATAGCCCCAAACGAAGTCGTCTCTCGGATGGTAACTTTGAACAATTGGTTTTGCTGAAAGCAAATGTTTACAGCGGTTGAACATTAAATTAACACTCTTAACTTGCGGTTTTTATCCTTATATTGTCAGTAATTGCGTACTGCAGTAAAACTGTAAAATTAAATTCTATGTAAAAAATGTTTACTTATATATGCTGACCATTCATTGATATGGGTTATGGACCTGGTGAAATGAGAATTGAGAAAAATAGAACTAAAAACTATATGTAGGTCATTTAATAGTTTTTTCTTTGCTGATAAGTTATGATAATACTAAGTTTTAAGTTTACCACCTGAAAAACTGAAAGGGGAATCGTCAATCCCCGTGGTTTAGATCAGGTGACATGGGTAGGATGCGATGCTTGTATTGCCTCAGCCCTCAGGGGAGTATTAGGAGTGATACTTTTCAGGAGTGATTAACAAAATAATTTGTTTTTGTTTACTCTACAAGAGTAAAACTTTTTTCAATTCATATGAAAGTGATCTTGAAAAGTGATCTTCAAGATCACGATCTTGATCTGGATCTTCAAGATCACATTTTTCTGGTGATCTGATCTTGATCTTCAAGATCACATTTTTCTGGTGATCTGATCTTGATCTTCAAGATCACCAAAGTTGGTGATCTTGCCCATCTCTGTATACTGGATATAGAGACGATCACTAGACACGGGAGAAATACCTGGCATCCTGAAGAACGCGAACATAGTCCCAATATATAAAGGAGGAGAGCGATCTGAGGCCAAAAACTATAGGCCAGTGTCAGAAAATCTATGACTTTTTGGAAACTCAGAAAAAATTCAATGATAACCAACAAGGGTTTCGGTCAGTCAGATCATGCCTATCACAACTAATGGAACACTACAACAACATTATTGATGCTCTTGAAAGTAATGAAAACTATGATGTAATATACACAGACTTTGCTAAAGCGTTTGACAAGTGTGACCATGGAATCATAATACATAAACTGAAATATATGGGAATAACAGGAAAAGTAGGGAAATGGATATATAATTTCCTTAGTGAGCGGCGGCAAGTCGTTACAGTATCTTCATCAGAATCAGAAGTCCTCAGCTCAGTACCACAAGGAACAGTATTAGCTCCACTACTCTTCATAATCATGCTAACTGACATAGATGAGGACGTTACCAGAAACAGCACAGTAACATCCTTTGCGGATGACACAAAGATCAGTAGAAAAATAAGAAACCCAGAAGACATAGGATCTCTACAAACCGACATAAACAGAATCTACAAGTGGACGGAAGACAACAATATGAAGCTTAACACCGAGAAATTTCAGCTGTTACGGTACGGAAAAAGAGAAAACCTAAAATCCATGGAATATTATACCCCAAAAGGACAGGAAATTCAGGGAAATTCTAGAGCAAAAGATTTAGGGGTTGTAATGAGTGATGATGCGAAATTTGAAACAAAATAAGATAGCGGTAAACAGAGCAAAGAGAATAACGGGACAGATATTGAGAACCTTTAAACGAAGGGATAGGAATGTAATGATTCCTCTACTGAAAACCCTGATCATACCCAAATTGGAATACTGCTCGGTCCTAACATCCCCATATAAAAAAGAAGACAGACAGCTGGAAGGGATCCAGAGAAGCTTCACAGCCAAGATCAATGGGTGCAAAGAACTAAATTACTGGGAAAGGTTACGCGAACTAGACCTATATTCACTGGAAAGGAGAAGAGAGAGAAACACCATTATTTACACTTGGAAACTTGTCCCTAATCTTACTCTGAACCCTATAACTCCCCAAACAACGGTGGAAAGTAGAAACGGTAGACTGTGTCGTATTCCCAAATTAAAGG
Organism: Bathynomus jamesi; assembly: GCA_023014485.1. Lineage (NCBI taxonomy): Eukaryota > Metazoa > Arthropoda > Malacostraca > Isopoda > Cirolanidae > Bathynomus > Bathynomus jamesi. The sequence continues at coordinate 464,109 of JAJOZX010000284.1, forward strand.
CGAGACAGGGCACATCCTTAACCCTGAAAGAAAATAGTTATGTGGTGAGAGGACCAAAACTGTTTAATCAGCTGCCCAAAGACCTAAGAAACACGAAGGGAGTTGCAGTGGACATCTTCAAAAGAAGATTAGACGCCTGGCTCAGAACAATCCCCGATGAGCCGGGCGTACCTAGCTATGTGAGGGGGAGAGCGCAAGAAACCAACTCACTACTTCACCACGCCAACTCGAGAGGAGGGGCGACAAGCTTGACCTTCGCGAAAAAACAAAACAGGGCACTAATTAAAAATGAAACAATACTATTAAAATACAAGAACAATCTATCATAGTAGGGTGATCCAGAGAAATGGGACCCAAAAGAAACCCCTGTAACTCTTAAAGTATAAGTCCTTTTATAAAATCATACGCATCATTCGAAAGAGGATAGTTACAAGTTTGTACAGGATTGTATAGGTCTTGACAATACAAGACAAGATAAGATACAAAACAAAATAAAAGTGTTAGTTAAAACTAACCCTTCAAGATGACTGCATGGACTGTGGAACAGCTGCGTTTTATAACTGAGCAACATCATGAGCATGGAAGAAGTGTAGTTTCAGCTCAAAGATCTTTCAAGACAAATTTTCAGATGTCAAAATCACCTTCTAAGAGCTGAAACTACACTTCTTCCATGCTCGTAATATTGCTCAGTTATGAAACGCAGCTGTTCCACAGTCCATGCAGTCATCTTGAAGGGTTAGTTTTAACTAACACTTTTATTTTGTTTTGTATCTTATCTTGTCCTGTATTGTCAAAACCTATACAATCCTGTACAAACTTGTAACTATCCTCTTTCGAATGATGCGTATGATTTTATAAAAGGACTTATACTTTAAGAGTTACAGGGGTTTCTTTTGGGTTCCATTTCTCTGGATCACCCTATATTCAATTTTTTAATTGTTTATCTTAAACTTTTGTTTTCTTTCACTGCAAAACGCAATATAAAGAAAATTTTATTAAAAGAGAAACAATTTTAAACTGGATATTTTCCATTTCATTTTTCATGATTACCTAGAGACTTTAAAGATAAAAATTACTTATAACAAGTAAGAGATATAATAATTGAACACACGTTGCGCAACAAGGCTTCATTACGCTGTACTTTATTAAGTTATAAAGCAAAGGACTTACAAATATACATCCATTATAAAATAACGGGCAAGTAAAAATAAGGACACACACACACATTTTATATATATATATATATATATATATATATATATATATATAATGTGTGTGCGTGTGTGTGTCTCCCTATTTTTACTTGCCCGTTATTTTATAATGGATGTATATTTTATTATTGGAGCGGCTTCTTTAGAAAGGTAACATATTGGAGATTATAATCCGCATATACCTACACATTTTTAATCTCTCATTACTTAATAACTAATAAATATTATATCTTAAAACCTTCTTTCACCATTTCATACTTAAAGCAATAACTTTTCCTAACTTTGTAAGAATTTGGAAAAGACGATAACGCTACCAATAGGCTATTATAGACTAGCAAGCCCATAGAAAGCTTTACTAGGCTACAGTCTTCAAGAAACGATAAGTCTTTAGTCTTCAGTAGGGTGGAGCACCTCCATACACTGCTTGTAAACTCGTAACTTTTTGAGGAAGCATTTTTCTGGGCGACTTATCTCCCTTCACGATGTTACTACTCTAGGTTAGGATAAACTGTTAGTTTTTAGAGTATCGATGTTATCTCGTCCAACAAACAGTTGCGTATTGACCCGGGATGCGGGGTGTACTCGGCCCCTGGCGCAGTGTTCGGGGAACGAGAAATTGGCAGCCAACTAACCCAAGAAGCACGCGACATCATGAAATCATGGTCTAATAAAATAAGACTGCATGCAACATGGATACAAAAAATTCAAAATCCATACGCGAGAATTGTCATCGTCATACACAATCATTGTTGCACGTTGCTTTCGTTCATGATGTCTTATGGTGAACATGACGATTACAGTATCAATTGCAAGCTGTGAACGTTCTTATAGTAAGCTAAAGCTGATATTTACGAGAAAAGTTCTCCTGGTGTAAGCGCGCGCACGTGTGTTTTTGAGTATAGGCCCTTACATTTGTTTTTTTTTTCCGATTTTGATTGATTGTGTGTTCTAAGCTTAGTCTCATTTGATTTAGGAAAAAAAATGCATAATCAAATATAAGAAATTTAACGTAACTGTGGTATTCTTAATCTTTTGTATTAGTGTACTGCATCTAGTAGAGTATAATACTGTATATAAGACCTGCAATGGCCAAATTTTCAAAAGGCACTGTTGGGTTGGCTCTGAGAGGATGAGGATGAAATGTGTGTTATAGAGGTGCAAAATTGTATTTTGCCCCCAGCCCCTGGTGACCCTTACTACGCCATTGGGTTGATAACAATTGGGTGCAAGGGGCCTTTCAAAAATTACGTAACGTTCAGGGTGGGTGGGTGAGTTGCATGTTTAACCCTTTAAGGATTGAAGGTACAAATTGCTAACGTTTCAAATACAAGCATTCATAACTCAACCCTACAAAAAATTCAGAGCTTAAAGGGTTAAACGTTACAAAATGTTACAGGTAGGTGTTAGAGGTGGTTTCCAGTGGCGTTACGTAACGCTATTAACCAGTGACTATTTTATGAACCCTTTGTGCGTGTGGGACGGCTGAGGCCAATGGATAAATGTTTTTTTTAAGTCTTTTTAAAGTGCTGACAACCCAAAGGGTCATAATAGCACTAATAACACACTATCAATAAATTTCTTAAATCAAAATAAGTGTTATTTTATTTATTTTGATTGGGTTCAGAATCCCAGCTGAGCCTTGAACGGCCAAGCTCGAAGGGGCTACTTTAATTTATAGCCAAGTTAAGCTACACTAAAACCTGCTTACGGACTTAGAGGTCCTATTAGGTCCTACCTCAGGGTTGCTGACTCGATGTGGGCCTACTTTGCCCCTTTTGTTTTTTCTTAATTTTATGCTACTGAGGCCTACTTTTTATGGTATTCTTTCTAAACCTTGCAACAACACAACCTGCACCATTGCACGATGCAACAATCCTGTATCTATAAGACCACGCCCTGTAAGTGCCGCATTCAACAAACAAGTAGAAAGGACGCGCCAGTGCCCCAAAAAAATGATGCCACAAGAGTGCTCAAACAATGATGCCACAAGAGCCCAAACAAACACTTTATTTCAGACTCAACAGATACAAACATTATACAAGTGGTCCATAGAAGATTAAGAGATATTTGTCTGGAGCACTGACTAAGTAGACCAGTGAATCACTGTGCATAATGAACATACAGTTGCCTACGCCACTGCTTCCAGATTTGAGATTTATAAAATATATGGGAGACCAGTTCACTAACCAAGGCTTCTATTATCTCATTAACTGACTCACCAAGCTTAGTGATAAATCTAAATACAAAACTGCGAATGACACTGGCACAGTTAGGCACCCTTTGACTACAAACAGCATACTAACACTAATTACAAACCCTCGTTATGTCGTCAAAGAAATGCCACGGTTTTCACATTTCAGAAATTATCCAAGTCAAAATGCATATTTTTTATTTTCAATACTGGGAAACCGATGGATATTTCAAAACAATTTAAAATTAATATTTGGAGTAAATAAATGTAAGAGTCGAGAGTTAACCAAAATATTTAAACTATTTTGAAAGGAATTTAATTTGAAATTTATTTTACTTTTAAGGGATAACTAAAATTACGTACACATAGAACGAAATCACGAGGAAGGGATACAATTTCAAATATACTTCTTTTAAATAACAAATGACTGTGATAGTTTAAATATGGATTTGATTATTTTATTTCTTTAGAAATGTGCTCCAACTATTAAGGATCATTATTTAGTAAATTGTTTAAATCGTTTTCTTTAAAAAGTTAACTTTTAAAGAAAACGATTTAAAACGTAAACCAATTTGGCCAAATCTACCGCGTTTTCATGTTTTCACACGCTACCGCCTCGTTGCGAAAATCTACCGCGTTTTCAGCCTAGGGAATGTATATAATACTTTTTTATATTTTAAAAGTGAAGCGTGAGCTAACTAGGCATATAATGTATACCAGTATACCTACCTTATACCTACTGTAGTCAGAGCTGGGCAGTATTTAAATACATTTGTATTTAAATACATTTGTGTATTTAGAACTGTATTTATAAATACATTGTTTTTCATGTATTTAAATATAGTATTTAAATACTTTAATGAGTATTTAAATACAATGTATTTAAATACTCAAAATATAAAAATGTAAATACTTTTACTGGTTTAATACACGTTCTGTACTAGCGCAGTACGACGCGTCGACAGTGTAGTACAGCATGGTTCATGTTTCAACAGTGGGAAAACATCCTCTCATAAAAAGACTGTTCCTCCGCTATAACACGACATTACCATCTTCGGCACCGGTAGAACGAATATTCTCATTCGCGGGAATCACTTTGACTCCCAAAAGAAACTCTCTTTCAGACAAAACTTTTGAAAGATTGGTTTTGATCCGCAGCAACCGTGAAATAAAAGAGAATTCGTAAGGTGCCTTATGTTTATGTTTACGTCTTATGTTTACGTTTATGTCTCATCTACTCATTAATTGTTACTCATTTTGCAATGATATAATGAGTATAATATGTCACTGGTTGAACATCGTAAGTTCTAAGTTCTTTTGTTTTAGTTTTGTTCTAAAAAGGGAAATATATAATCGGAAATTAGATTGTACTATTTCTTTATCCTTTATCAAGCATTTTATATTGTTGTTACTCATGAATTAGTGAATGCATATGTTAAAATTTGTATGTATTTAAAATGTATTTACAAATGTATTTAAATACAATTGATGTATTTTGTATTTAGTATCTAAATACATTCGTAAAATGTATTTAGTATTTAGTATTTAAATACATTTCTCCCATGTATTTAGTATTTAGTATTTAAATACATTCAATGTATTTATTGCCCAGCTCTGACTGTAGTATAAGCAATCAGTGGCGGTTCCTCATATGGGCAATATGGGCAGCCGCACAGGGCGGCATTTGTGGAGGGGCGGCATGAGCGCCTGCAAAAAAATAAAAATAAATAAATAAAGAAATAAATAAAAATAGTTTATTTATGGCAGTTGTGCAATTTAATTTGTATTTTTCCTGTTCATAGTATCATAATTACATTCTCTTAAGTGAGTTATTCTATTTACGTGATGAAGGATTTGTAAAATTCAGAAATTTGAGTCTTTGTTTTGGTTCTGAAGTTCCAACAATTAGTCCAATAAAAAGTTATTTTGTGAAAGAGTTATGTCTGTCCTTTATTTTGGGGGGATTCGAATGTGTGTGTGTTGGCGAACAGGGGGGGGGGGGGCGCTGAAGGTGAGGTTCGCCCAGGGCGTCATGTAAGCTAGGACCGCCACTGTAAGCAATGGTATGCCAGCAAGCAAACATCATGTCTTTGTGAGAGCAATGACGTCACAAAAAATGCAGTGCTCTCATTGGTCAATTTTGGTATGCGCCAAGAAATCACTGAATCATTCAGACTGGCTCACTCTGTCTGGTGACTGGTCTGTCATTCTCAGTTGAGTGCTTATACGGAATGGTTTCATACCATCAGTATGACCAGAAACCAGTTCTTATCATCTGCTACTTGACTGATGGCTGAAGGTAAAATCCTATTTCTGTCAATTTCCTTTGAAATTCAATTTCTTCATTGATCCAAAATGTCCGTTAAGCCAGACGAGACGGCCGCCTCGTCTGCCTCAAAGTGGCTACGGGTATGTATATATACCGCAAAACCATAGTATAGATCTGTACAGTACTGTAGAAGAGTGTAGATACTCCTGTGATTCTTGTGTGCAAATAATTTTTACCAACAAATTTAGAAACCTAAGCATCACAATTAAGTAATAGCAATACAATTAGTTGTTATTTATTGAAGTTAAGCAAATTATTCCGAAACTGCCCTGGGGCGCAAAAAGTTTTTAATCCGGCCTTGGTTGTGACTGTCATGTACCCTTAAACTTACGGATATGACCCAAGTTACACTACTGGGTAGTGTAGTTTATGCTGAATTTTTGAAAATTGTATCAGGTTTGGTCATAAGACCGCATTTCATTGTTTCAAGCGCTCTTGAGTTGGTCCAGGGACTGAAGATGGTGATATAGTAATTTACTTTTCATGGAGATTTATAGTTAGCTACAGATATGGTTTCTGAATGTGGTAGTAGATCAAGTACAATATATATAATCTTGGGTATAATTTGTAATCATTCTTCTGTTATACTTTTATCATCTTGCTACTTTATATGGTGTCAATGACCCTCATGGTTGGCGGCATCTAAAACAAGAATATGGTAATAATTATAATCTAATCCAATGTAACCAAACCCCGACATAAAACCCTAAAAAATTTTAAATTTTGAATGTCCTGAGCCTACTCTGGTAAGTGTAAGTGTGCAAATTGCTCCAATTTAGTGACATTCCTCCTTAGAATTTTCTTGAAATGTGAATGCTTTGGAAGGTTAAGATTCGGTAGAACACATCCATCAAACTTGATATTGATATTTATACAGCGAGATAGAGCGAAAAAAAAAAACACAGGAAAGATTCGTTTTAACTGCCCCCTCGTTTTTGATACGAAAATATTTTTCTGGTGTATTTTGGTGTTTTGTTCAAATCTGACCTTCATTTCCTCGAGAAAATCGCCATTTTTGAGGAAATGACGATCTTACATATCCTCCAAAATGACGTTTTTTTTACCAAAAAATGAAGGTCAGATTTGAAGAAAAAACAAAAATACACCAGAAAAATATGTTTTCGTGTCAGAAACGAGGGGACAGTTAAAACGAAACTTTACCACATGAAGTACACCAGAAAAACCTATTTTCGTCAGTAATATTCACGACAAAAGTAACCTAACCTAACCAATCGTCAAGAGCGTACAGTTAAAACTAACGAAAATAACACAACTTAACCTAACCAATTATCAAGGGCATACAGTTGACCTAACCGGGCTTGGGTACCCCATAATGAATTTAGGACCTGAAAAGGCAAGTAGTTGGAAATATTATCAGTGCACTTACATTAATTATGGGAGGCTTCACGGTAATTAAGTTCATTACCACACTGAGGACACGTAACAGAGTTCTTGAGCGCGCCGTGAGCTCGAAATATAGCGACAGCAGCGCTATCGTCCCTCAAAACTTGTTTAATAATGTCCCACTCGGACTTACAGCGCTTACTACGCAGCCATTCTGAAGCAACTGTTTAATTCAAATTTCAGCGCCGGACATGCGCGGGGATGTCATGTGACAATAGAGCAGCCGCTGATTGGCTAATGATAACATGACTACATACACACGGGACGAGATGGTTTGACTAGTGAATAATGGCGCCAAAATTTAATAATTTCGAAATGCGCGGGGTGTCACGTGACAATGGGGCAGCCGCTGATTGGCTAATGATAATAACCAGTGGTGGGCACCGTTAACCAAAAAGTTAACTTCGTTAACCGCTAATCCGTTAACCAAAAAGTTAACTTCGTTAACCGTTAATCCGTTAATTCGTTAAACATGTAACGGAAGTTACCGATAAACCGTTAACGTTAACTTTTATTATAGAAAAAATGAAAAACACAATATATATATAATTTAATTTTCCCTCTTCTTCTCGTTCTCCATTTTGTCCATGAGATGCATGTTGCCCTTCATGAAAATTAGCATATCAAAGTTTTCATCAGACAGGGATGATCTCTTAGCCCTCAGGATGTCCTTGCCCATAGAGAACAAACGCTCCACTGCAGCACTGGAGGGGATGGCTGTGTTGAACTTGATGAACAAGTCCACCAACACTTGCTCACCCAAGAAGGCAGCATCTGTCAGCAAGTCCTTGGAGTTGGTCTCCAGCCAGGTCTTGACCAAGTTCTGGGCCTTGCCCTTGAGTGACCTGTGGCTTCTGCTGCTCTCTTTTGTCTGGATGACAGCACTGAAGAAGTCATCCTCTTCCTCCTCCTCCTCGTTGTTGCTGCCTCCACTGTTGCTGCCCACTTCGTTGGACTGCTGCTTCATGGCCTCCTCGACTGTACCCTCCATGCTTTTCCTCACCCTGGCGACCTTGGTGTTGTCATACTTGTCCAACCAGATGAGGCGAAACCTGGGATGGAAGGCAGCAGCCAGCTGGCATTCGTCATCCTCCAGGAGGGGCCCAAACCTTTTGTCGATGCCTGCCAAAAGTGCGTCGACCAAGGCGCTGCAGTAGACGAGGCCCTTGGACTTCAAGTCCTTAAGCCTGAAGATTGTCGCAGCAACTGTTGGCAGCAGAGTCCCAAGGTAGGCTTGTTCCTCCCCTGGATCTTGTCGAGTGCTTTGGCCACAGGTGATATGATCTGGAAATAAAACAATGGGGAATTAGTAAATTGTAGAAATTCAAATTTGTATTATTCTGCAATATTATTCTGCTGTATTTTACTCAATAATATAACGATAATTGAATGAGCAAAACTAAAACGTATCTACTGGCTGGTGTTAAGAAAAATATAACTTTATTGCAATAAATAAATATAGTTGGAATAATTGTATTCTTAAACGTTTACGTAAACAACGCTATTATTGTATCAAGGTCCTGCATTTAATTGTAACCAGAAAAAAATAAATCGTGGAATTTCCACGAGTCCCGCTAGTTTATTATTAATTTATAAATATATTACCTTGACATACTCTTTCATTAAGTCGACATCCTGGTCTTTGAAGCTGTTGACCTTCAGCTGGGTCATGACTCTGTGGAGAGCAGGCCTCTTCGTCTCCAGGATTGTGTTCAGGACCACCACAGAGTCATAGGTGGTTCCACCTCGTCGTGTTGGGGACAACCAGCCTCCTCCCCACCTCAGCGTAGACGTTTATTTATGAATTTTTTGGGTTAACGGACTTGAGTTAACGGAAGTTAAATGTAACGGAAGTTAATTAGTCCGATAATGATTTTCAAAGTTAACTTAAAAGTTAAATCGTTAACGAAAAATTTAACTTCGTTAATTAACGATTAACGGATTAACGGTTTGTGCCCAGCTTTGATAATAACATGACTACATACACACGGGACGAGATGGTTTGACGAGTGAATAATGGAGCCAAAATTTAATAATTTCGAAAGTAAATATCTCGATAAATAGGAATTTCCGCCAAAATTAGTATAGAATAAAGTATTCTTGTTTTGGTTGAAAATAGCAGAAAATTAACTCTTCCTATCGAAAACGAAAGGGACGAATATTAACCAAAAACAAGAATACTTTATTCTGTACTAATTTTGGCGGAAATTCCTATTTATGGAGATAATTATTTTCGAAATTATTAAATTTTGGCGCCATTATTCACCAGTCAAACCATCTCGTCCGGTGACGTATGTGGTCATGTTATTATCACTAGCCAATCAGCGGCTGCCCCATTGTCACGTGATACTGCCGTGCAGGTCCAGCGACTGAAATTTGAATTCAACAGTTGTTTTTGGGCACAAGAAATTGGCCTGTACCTTCTTCCCACTATAAAGCTTCTATAATATTTAGATTCCGTTCAGGCCATGTAGGCCTTCAGACTTACTTACACCGGATTGGACTAGCTTTCTCCCCATTATGTGTTAGTTGTAATTTACCAGAGACACTGTCCCATTTCTTTCTTTTTTGTCCATGTTATACTAGGCAAAGGAAAAAATTAAGATTCTCTCTTTTGCAATATGGTGTCAGGAACTTTACTTTATCAGTCCTATTAGGTGGGGATAGTTTTTCTCCCCCATTGATACACTTCACTATGGACCAAGTATTCAAGTTTGTAGTGGCATCTGGGCGGTTGAGAGAGTTTTAAATCTTGCATTGTATACCGATTTTCATTCCCACAGGTTTATTAATCTGTTACCTCCTAGTTACTCCATCTGGCTGTTACTGTTGACTTAGTACTTGGTTCCATTTTTATCAGTTCATGTTTAGTAGTACTAACAGGCCTCATATTCATCCCTTTCTGAGTGTTCTGGAATTGGCCCCAGAACTGAAAAAGGTAATGGTGTGCTTTCTCTATTGCTGTCTCATCCCAATAATAATAGACCCAGCACTTGATGTAGGAACAGTGGAAGTTCTCCTGGAACAAGGTGTTTTGGTCTTGGAGGATGTAAATAGCCTTATTGGCTGAGCTCCTCCATATAAAACTTAAACAATCAATCAATCAATCAGTTGTTTTAGAATGGTGGGAGCCCCCAGTCCGAGTGTGACTTCATCTAGCCCTAGGTTAGATTAAGTGTACTACTTACCTTTCCGGGTCCCGAATTCATTATGGGGTACCCATGGTCGGTTAGGTTAACTGTATGCTCTTGACAATTGGTTAAGTTAAGTTGTGTTGTTTTCGTTAGTTTTAACGAAAATATCACGACTTAACTTAACCAATTGTCAAGGGCATACAGTTGACCTAACCGGGCATTCAATTAACCTTTGTGGTATCTAACGCCATAAGGGATTATAGTTATACCCATAAAGGTAAGGTTGGGTCATTGTCGGGACCCGGAAAGCTAAGTAGTACCGAGGGCCAGATTAACCCATAGGCTAATAAGGCTATAGCCTTAGGCCCTTCAATTTTGTTCAGGGCTACCAACCGAAAAGAGTATGTGTTACAAGTTGTAACACATACTCTTTTTGGTTGGTAGCCCTGAAGCCAGGAATGTATAAACAAAAGGTGAAATCTTAGAGGTAATTTGATTTTTGGTTTCGCTCATGTTTGCATAGGAAGAACGTTGCATTATTATGTAGGGTTGCCAGATTTGCCAAATAGAAATACAGGACACCCTGTTCAAATTCAAATGATTTCTAATTTGCATATATGGGTGGGGCACGGGAACCAAGTGTTTTTGGAATAATCAGGAAAATGATATTTATTTTTGTAAAGAAAATATATTGGTAGAACAACATTCGAAGAACATAGCATTTCATGTCATAATAATCATGTACCGAAAATTATATTTGGCATATGATGTCCTTGGCCGTCGACGCATTGTTGAAGGCGTTTACGAAAATTGGCCTCCACTCTTCCCAGCAGGTCTCTGTTGATTTGGATGATTTGTTGACGGATCGCTTCCTTCAATGCATCTAATGTACGGGGCTTGTCCTCGTAGACACGTGACTTGAGGTACCCCCATAGAAAGAAGTCACATGTGGACAAGTCAGGGGACCGAGGGGGCCATGCAATGTCACCAAATCTCGAAATGAGATGGTTGGGAAACGGGGGGCGAAGAACAGCCATTGACGCTCTGGCGGTGTGTGGCGTGGCCCCATCTTGCTGAAACCACAAATGTCGACAGTACGATTGCTGATTCCGAGTGCAGCTGAATGTCTCCGAGCAGAGCGGCCTGGGCTTTGCAACATCGCTTGTCTGACCCTTTCAACGTTCTCTGGAGTACGCACAGTGCGTTGCGGCCCCTTCGGTTTTGTTTTCATTATTGAGCCTCCTGTTCGAAGATTGTTAACCCAACGTAAGATTGTGTCACGAGCGGGAACAGAGTCATTTCGATGAATGTTGAATCTGCGGCGAAACGCACGCTGAACTGCTGTCACTGACTCGCCACTCCTAACAAAATGATCATACGCGAACATGCGGTGTTCTAACGTCCACTGCTCCATGATGGCACCTGAAAGATAAAGGTGAGTGTTAAAGTTAAATGCTATGAACCCAGGAATGGAATGCTACCTACCGCACGCCCCTCCCATTCCTAATGGCCGATTACTAGCTATTCAAAAAACACTTGATTCCCGTGCCCCACCCTGTACATACGTAAATTGAGATAAAATAATATTACTGCATGGGACAAACTTATATACTAAAAAATATTGGTAACACGGTCATCTGGGTTAAATTAAAAATTTAATCAGCTTAACTTTACGCAGGCGAGACCCTGTTATGAAAATATCAATTTCTTATCTAAGTAAAATATAAGTATTTAAATCACATACCTGTAATTATATTTCACTGATGACTTGGCTCTCCTTAACAGGTCCTTGTTTTGCAGAACTTGCTTATAAAATTCCTTGCACTGGCAGTCTATGTTCCATTTACATTGTAACATAGCTTCTACTGTGGTCACATCCAACTTATTTCGTTCTTTTGTCCATTGAACATTCATTAACGAGAAAACACGCTCAACATTAGCATTATAATGTTTCAGACCAACAAAGACCCTAGGGTCCACTCATGGCTGGTCTACCTAACTGTGTTCGTAATCGTGTATTGTGTATGTCCTCCGTGGTGGCGGAGGGGACCTACAATTTTACGTGGGTTCCGAACCACAAGAACATAAGAAACTTATTTAAAAACTGCCGGTAAATTGGCAACAACCAATTTTTACGAAACTAAATAATTATCAATTTAAAAATAATTAATTATTGGTTTAAAACTAAAGATAGAATCTCTCGGTCCAGAGGAGCAAGTCATAATAGACTACTATCCACAAATATGTTACATTCTATACAGGGCCGGATTAAGACCTTTAGAGGCCCTAAGCACTTAAAAGATTTTGGTGCCCCATATATATGTAATTCAAAATATAAACAAAAATAAACCATAAAATTTTATTTTTTGAAATGAAACAAAACTTACAGTAAGATGGAAAATAATGTTTATTTTTGTATACTTCCACTTCATTTATATTTGAAAAGTTTTCTCCTACTTTTTTTAATTGCAAAGTCTTTGATCAGATCCTCAAAACTAATCTTACGTAACACATCTACTTCTATACTTAGTAGAGATAAGGCATCCAGCCTGCCTTGTTGCATAGTTGTTCTGTTGGTATTTTTAATATACTTCAACTGAGAAAATGAACGCTCAACTGAGCAATTTGTGACCATTAATGTTAAAAATATACGAAAGGCAATTTCTACATTTGGGAAGGCATACTCAATATTGTCTTCTACAATTATTTTATAAAGTTCAGCATGACTGAATCTTGTTTTTACATTTACTATAGCACATGAAAATATTTAATCTATATGTATTTTTAATATGGCGCTCAAAGATTTGATATAAACAAAATAATAACGCAAAGCGTAAAGTGTGTGATTACAACGAAATATATTTATTCTCTCAAAAGGGTTGTTGTTCACTACAAATTCAAATAATGAAAAAAAATAAATACTATATATGAATATATATAATTCAGTTTTCAACAGCTTATAGGCTATAAGCCGCGATTATAATAGTATAATAAATCCATGGTAAATCCAACAATGGAAAATTTCTGTGGTGCCCCCCTTCCCTTGATGCCCTAAGCACGGGCTTATTTTGCTTAATGGTTAATCCGGCTCTGATTCTATATCTATTTATAACGGACATGCAAATATATCAGATCCAAAGAATCCAGTCAATTTCATTACGGTATCCATCAAGTCACGGTCCATATCGATTGCGGACCAAGTCAAAATTTACAACCATATACATTATCAATTTAAAAATAATTAATTATCGATTTAAAACTAAAGATAGAATCTCTTGATCCAGAGGATCAAGTCATAATAGACTACTATCCACAAATATGTTACACTCTATATCTATTATATAATGGACATGCAAATATATCAGATCCAAAGAATCCAGTCAATTTCATTACGGTATCCATCAAGTCACGGTTCATATCGATTGCGGACCAAGTCAAATTTACAACCATATACATTACAATATATACACTTATGAGGAAAAGTGTAGGTGTGGCTGTAAAGACTGTACAGTAATGTAGAAATGTGTGTGCACCCATTATGGGTCTCCCATTTAAAGGTGTTTGTGGGGCAAGTGAAGATCATGAGTTTTTCAATACCTCACAGTACTATGGGGGGCACCGCTCGGCAGAGGAATCTCTTTAAATGGGGTGTGTAAGGACAGAGAGTATCCCCTAATCCAAGACGCTGCCTCCCTATATCCCACAACACTTGTGTTGAGCTGTGGGATCTATCCCGACAAAGCCTTAATTTTACTACCTTAAACTATACCCTTTCTATCAACATGCGCGTCCAATTGATTCTTAAACATGTTTATAGACGTGCTACTAATTACTTCTACCGGCAAACTATTCCAGCTATTTACTATTCTATGCGTAAAAAAGTTTTTCGCAACTGCTGTCTCGAACCTTCTACTTGTCAACTTACACCCATTATTTCTAGTCCTATTATATTGAGATATTTCGAAAAAGCTATCTCTATCTACGTTATCGAACCCATTCATAATTTTGAAAACCTGGATTAGATCACCCCTTAACCTCCTAGTCTCGAGAGTAGTCAATTTTAACTCCTTAAGCCTATCCTCGTACGACTTTGACCTAAGAGACGGAATCATCTTAGTTGCTCGTCTTTGAACTCTTTCAATTTTGTCTATATCTTTGTGCATATGCGGATTCCAAAATTGGACCACGTACTCCAAATGGGGTCTAACTAATGATTTATAAAGAGGAACTATAATATCGCGCGATTTGTACTCAAAATTTTGTATGAGTATGAGTACGAGTACAAGTAGTACAAATAAAAATATTGAAAATTCCAAATCGTACAGCTCTAAACTGCTGAATTTTGCAATTTATTTTAAAAAAATCTTAATACAAGACATTTAAGGCACCCTGATAAAGTCAATACAGGACACAGGACAAAATCATTAAATACAGGACATGTCCTGTATATATGGGACACCTGGCAACCCTAGTTGCATAGCAACTTGATACATACACTTCACGTTCCTTGGTGTGCATATTTTTGAGATATAAGATTATAAGAGTGATGCTGACAATTATGAAAGAGTTAGAGACATCAGAATCCTGGTCCACAATCGAGTACCATGGGCACTCCAGCAGCCATTTTTACGTTTTCTATGAATCATTCATAGAAAACATAAAAATGAATGGAAAATGAACAAAATTTGTTTTTGAACTGAGCAATGAAGTTGGTTTTGCTAATTTATACTAGCAAATTTTTCCAGTACACATTCTCATTTGAATTACCAACATTAGTTTAATATTCATTGATTTTTTAAATAAATTGTGGTTGATTTCTAACAGTTATTTGAATGTAATTTATACAATTACAAATGGTCTATTGGAATAATAGTGTATATTGTATATTGGATAATTTGTGTATTGGAATAAAATAAAACTGCATTTGTCAAATTGTCATAGTTTGTGTGATTAATCATTGATGTATGTGCTATTACAGATTATGAATTTGTTGCATATATTTAGGCCCTTCCTTCTCATTAGCCTTAGGCCCTCTATCCCTTAATCCGGGCCTGGTAGTACCAGGTTAGGTTACTTCTGCTGTGAATATTACTGATGAAAATAGGTCTTTCTGGTGTATTTCATGCTATTTCAATTGATTTTGGCCTTTTTAGCCCACAATTTCCCTCCTCTTTAAAGTTGGAAGGGGGAATCTCCATAACAGTGAATTTGCGCCAAAAATGAAGGTCAGATTCAATTAAAACAGCATGAAATACACAAAAACCTATTTTTGTCAATAGTTTGGGTGGATGTGTTCTACCGAATCTTTACCCTTTGGAATTCTTTGTTCTTAATAGTTTTTGCCAAATTCCTCATTCCATCTTTTACTGAATGTATGCTACATGTTAAATTAAGCAGTTTCGTATCACTTTCAAGCTAAAATATTTTGGGGGTCTATCATAGGCACTTTCTAGAGTAATAATATTTGGTATCCTAGTATGCTCACTATAAAATTTTTACCATGTTAGATTGTTAGAAAATGTTAGGTACTTGTGGGTTATCTGTCGCCACTTTTTAATATTTTTTTTATTTATTTATTTTTATATATTAAGAGAAGAGGATTCTTTATACTGTACGGCATTGACGATTGGTTAGGTTAAGTCATGCTAGTTTGGTTAAATACCGTTTTATTTAACCAAACTAGCACGACTTAACCTAACCAATCGTCAATGCCGTACAGTATAAAGAATCCTCTTCTCTTAATATATAAAAATAACTAAATAAAAAAAATATTATAAAGTTTTTTATTTAACCAAACTAGCACGACTTAACCTAACCAATCGTCAATGCCGTACAGTATAAAGAATCCTCTTCTCTTAATATATAAAAATAAATAAATAAAAAAATATTAAAAAGTGGCGACAGATAACCCACAAGTACCAAATGTTAGCCATTTTACTTTGGGCCTTTACTACAAATAAGGATGGGAGTGACCTTTTTTTTTCAAATCAAGAAACTTTGGTACTTTTCTGTTATCTCCCCCCTTTCTTCTTTCCTGGTTAGGTCAACTGTATACCCTTGACAATTGGTTAGGTAAGTAGTGATATTTTTGTTAAAATATTCATTGGTATTTCATTAAATTATTCTTTAGTTTTAATGAAAATATCACAACCTAACCAGTTGTCAAGGGTGTACAGTTGACCTAACTTGGAAAGTAGAAGGGGCAGCTACCCTGGGTGCCAAAGAAATTAACTAAAAACTACTTGCATCCTCAATGGACCAAGAACATCTATCTGACATGGCTATTATACTTATAGAACAGAAGTTAGCAAACTCTCTGAACTATGATAATATGATTGATGACTTTGCAGCTATGAAAGCAAGAAAAGTATCTCTGACTTAGTTAAAGTGAATTTCCTTATAGTCTCTAAGACTGAATGTGCATAGTGTTCATTAGCAATTTCTCTGTAGTTCAATTTGAGTTCAATAATTAAAAAATAATCATAAACACAACAATAATGTCTGAAATTAATTTGTTCAAACCTTGAGACATAACCCTAAAATGATAGATAATTAGCATTATCAAAATAATCCTTATATGTGCCACATTATTTATATCAATTAAAATTAAGGTATTTTTTTACAAGAGTACATTATAGGCTTTTGAGGAATTTTAGGTTAGGTTATATATTAAAACTCTTTTTCTGATTGTGTTTGTTGTTGTTTGAATAAAATTAACCTTCGTTCAAACTGCGTAACAAAAACTGTCAGAAAAATACAGTTTTGATTTACAAAGCCTGTAATGTACACTTGTAAAAATTTACCAAAATTAAATTCATCAATGATTATTTGCTGGAGAGGGGGCCACCAAATTCATGTTCTGCCCAGTGCACCATCAAAGCTTGCTACAGCTCTGGGGGCAGATAACAGAAAAGTACTGAAACTTTTTCCAAAATGTAAATTTCATACTGCATATTCTTTCTTGCAGATATATATATATATATATATATATATATATATATATATATATATATATATATACACTGCAGTACCTATATTTTACTCAGTAAATAGGTAAATATGCAGTTTCATGGCTCCATGAATACTGATATTTTAGTCATAAAAACCATAAATATGTATATTTGGAGACTGTCTGAAGACCATGGATGGCATTGGTAAAGTTTTTGTAAAACCCTGTAAAGTATTTTTTATTAATATTTTAAATACAAACTAATACTAGTGAGTCTGGCAAGTTGGTAATCATTGTCCAGGTTGTTGCCATCTAGGATGGATGTGTGTACCAGTTGCTCTGTGAGTGAATTATCATTAACGTGAGAAGATTGTGTTGAATTTAGCAAGAAACACAGATTATTGTTGTGTTAAAAAGTGTCATAATTGTAAAGAAAGGTGTTCCTACAACCAAAACACCCAATTTTTTCACTGCCAAAAGTGCTATTCAAATGGTACCAAGTATAACTATAAATTATTGCTTATGAAAAATACATTTTTTGAAGGAAGTTGGGTTAAGTTCGATCAACTTCTGGTTCATTTTCATGGCTCCATCTAAATTTCTTTCCCAAAGTAGTAGAAGAATACAAAACACTTATCTGCAATGTGAACAATAGTGTTTTGTATTCCTCCATGACTGTGGGGAAAAAATTTAGATTGAGCCATGAAACTGCATCTTTACCAGTAAATATTAAGATTTTAGAAGACCAGTTTCTTGTCAAAGTTGAAATTTGTTACAATGATCTTATAATTATAAAGAGTGCTAGACTCAGGTGAATGCCTCTATGTCCAGATTGTTGCTGCTGGGACAATATTTCTGAAGAAGTAGCTTGGCTTTGTAGTCATTCTTCACAAGCTTAGTGTCCCAATACTTACCAGTACCTACTCTAAGATCTCTAAAAGATTTGTTAAACAAGACCTGCCTGATCTAAATCCATGTTGTGAATCTAATACTGTACTACATTGTATTCAGCTAAGTGACTCTGAATGCTCCCCTTTATTATTTTCTGAAGAGCCTTCCCAACAAGTAGTACAGTACCTGAAAGTCCTGATAATCTGTTGAAATTTTATGGAGCCCTATGGTTTTTGTGTTGTGCAGATCATGTAATTATGTTGGTGTGAATATAATCCTAATTTAAATTTTGAAATTAGCAACATGCCTAATCATGGTATTTTTAAAGTAAGCTGGGTTGAGTTGGTGGTGCACCTAAAGCAAAAGTGCCCCCTGTGTAATTTCTTTATTTATGGTCAGATTTTTATGAAATTTTCAATATAGAGTTTTTCAAATACCAAGAAATAGGGGGGGGGGGGGGGGGGGAATTTGAGAAATGTTTGAAAATTTTGTTCTAAAAAAAAAGAAGAAAAAACTGGGCATGCAGTTGACATAACTGGATCTTCAATGTTATTCTGATGTCCACCATCGAAGGCCTAGTTAGGTCAACTGTATGCCCATTGAAGGCCTGGTTAGGTCAACTGTATGCATACCCTTGACAATTGGTTGGGTTAAGTTATTATTTTTGTTAGGTTATGTTATTTTCGTTAAAACTAACCAATTGTCAAGGGCATACAGTTGACCTAACTGGGCCTTCAATGGTGGACATTGAATAGGGTAACATTGAAGGCCCAGTTAAGTCAACTGTATACCCATGTTTTTTTAAATGTGCATTATTTCAATGTCCACCTTGAAAACCTCTATATTGAAATTTTCATAAAAATCTGACCATAAATAAAGAAATTACATGG
The DNA here is from genome assembly GCA_023014485.1 of Bathynomus jamesi. Lineage (NCBI taxonomy): Eukaryota > Metazoa > Arthropoda > Malacostraca > Isopoda > Cirolanidae > Bathynomus > Bathynomus jamesi. Next base: position 483,108 of record JAJOZX010000284.1, read on the forward strand.
GGGGGTGCTTTTGCTTAGGTGCACTGAGTTGGTTATGTTACTACCTCTCAAATTATATAGCTTATAGCAGTGGTGGCTGGTGGTCAGGGAGAGTTTATCACTAAAAACTATGAAAGAGGATTTTATTTCATAGTATTAATTCTATATGAGACGTTGCGTGGAAGAAGGGCGACCTAGCCAAAATCAAATCTCTGAGAAAAATGCATTTTAAGTTGGAGAGGTATTTATCGACAATTAGGTACAAGAAGGGCGACCTAGCCATTTTTGCCGAAAATGAATTATTGCTGTTTTCAGTAGCTTAATATATTATATTAAAATCAGCAATAATTCATTTTCGCAAAAAATGGCTAGGTCGCCCTTCTTCCACGCAACGCCTCATATGATCATAACATGCAGAAAGTAGTGCATCTAACACTTTGTAATGTATTTTATTTATATAGCATATATTATAGACAATTTTGGGCCTCCCTTTGTGCCTCCCTACTCTCTCTCACAATGAGCTGCCACTGGCTTTTATAGTAATATCAATGTTTGAGATAGGCTCTGTCTGGTTGGCTCCTAATGTATGCTATATTAAGGTCTACTCTGAGTTTTGGTATCCGAGTTTGAAGCTTGAATTAGTAATTTTTTCCTTTTAAAGGAGATATATAAAGCTTTTAATATTTTATTTCATTGCAGTTTTTAAAATATTAGTAAGTTTTCATGATATGTCACATATTCATCATAGAATATATTTAAGAGATCTGAAGATTGTACCAGCCAAAGAAGAATTTGTCATTGGTGATCAAGTAGTGAAGAAAGTGGATGTCATTGGTACGGTACTGTCATTTATTTGAGTGAGAGAGATAATGCCTTTATATTTCAATGTAAGTTGGCTTCAAGAAGCATTAGGTTACGCTAGTTTAGTTGTTTCATTTAGATAGTCTCACCTTGAAAGCTTTCTCTTTAATGATAGCTAGAATTTGATGATTTTAATTTTGACATTTTAGTTACATAGATATAGGCCTAATGTGGGTTACCTAATTCTTTGAGTCATAGCCAAGTAAATAATAAACCTTCATTTGAGTTGTGTACAGTGCACTTAGATTCTGAAAATGTAGGCTTGTGGAATGACCCAGTATTAATGTAAAGTGGACCTGTGGTTCTCACCTCACCATGTCAGATTTTGTTCTAACTTTGCTCACAGATTCCTTTAAGCCTTAAAGGAAGTTCTGCAATGTTTTAGTTCCATATCTCTTGTGGTTCTGTCACTAGGGCTCCAAGAGCATGAGCTACTTTGTCCATCACATTGAGCGCCGAATTATTTGTGCCATTTTTAGCTAGTCACTATTCCACAGTAACAAATCCTTCTGCTCTGAAAATTTGCTCCTAGGGTCAAAATTTACTGTAGATTTCAAAACTCACATTACTAGAGCTCTAGGAAGTATAGATATATCTGGTCAAAAGAAACTGTGTATGGTGCAAGCATATGCATGCATCTTCCTTAAATTGGACTACTTCTATTCCTATTCAAAGAAAAAGTAGTTGTTTTTCCTGAACTGTCAGCTCTGAACAGTTTCAAGCCACATTTTCTGGAATATGTTTTCAGGTGACACTCTGTTCCCTCTTTATTTCCAATAGTACAAGCTTCCCATTTTCTTTGTTTCCATGGGTTCTCCCACATGAACACTACTAGTACAGTAGTACCTCACTTAACACTCAGGATGCATTCCTAGAAAATGGAGCGCTAACTGAATTGGCGCAAAACAGGGTCATTATAGCATGTTTATATAAAAGATAGGTGAACATATAAATGAAAGTAAAATAGTAATAACTCTTTTATTAAGGAAATATTGTTTATTTAGTGAGCAAATATTATGGAAAATGCATTACAGTATATAGCAAATATGATATTATTATTTACCAAATTAATTGCACTTATATTTCAGAAGAAGGGCCGGCCTTCGGTTCTTCAAGCCTTGGTTTTTTGGTCATGTAAGCATCAAGAGTTAATTCCCATTTTTTAAGCTTTCTCTCACGAAGTATTTCTTGGGAGCAAGATATCATTTCAAGAACACCTCGCTTTGCCTTGGAACTCCGCTCATAATCTGAATTGTGTTCAACAAACTGATCCATGATTTCTGTGATTGTGGTGATGCTGTTGCTGAGGAATTCTGTTGTTAATTTTTTTACTGGTGTTTCCTCAGGATCAGATTCAGGTCTATTCTCAGTGCGTTGCTCTGCCAGTTCTTTAAGATGAGATTGTAGCAGTTCCTCAACATCGTCTTTATTCACATCCATCATTCCCGCTTCATGTGCCAGCTTGGTGATGTTTAGCACAATCAAATTTTCTTCTATGTCTTCTGCTCCTTCCAAATTACCGCATGCTTCTGGCCATACCTTCTTCCAGACCCCGTTCATACAGTGTAGTGTCACTTCATTCCAGGCTTCTTTGATATTATCTATAGCATTCATGATGTTATAATCCTTCCAAAATTGCTTGATTGATTGTTGATTTTCACCATCTGTTAATGTCCACACGCTTGAGTTGCCAGAAAGCGCTATAGCGAAACAGCGCAGAGCGGGGCAGCGTTAAGCGAGGTACTACTGTATCTGATGATTCAGCCATTTTCAGTTTTGATCTGAAAACAATAATAGTCATGTATTACATGTTGTTGAACATAAATAAAAATATTATGTATAGCCTAGCACATAGCACCTAGTCCTGCACTAATAATTGGTAATAAGAACAAAAGAAAAAGAAAATATTGTGCCAATGAAATAACAATTATAACACTAGAAACATCACATGGAACAAAATTTCAAAGCTCTACTAGAACTACAAAAAAGCAAGACACCAAAATAAAAAACTAGGCCCTAGTATTTCAGGACATGCTATTTTCAGTGTTTTTTGTTAGAGTATGGTGTGAGCTATCCCACATGATCATTTTGAGCTTTAAAGATGGGACATTTTTGTCACAAATTAATTTTGGCCATTTTTGATGCCTTATATCTCAGCAACTAGAACAGGTAGGAAGATCTGGATTGAAACATTTTGTAGCAAATGGGCAGTACTTTCTTGGTTTCTAACAAAAGATCACAGAGTCAAGTAGATCCAGAGCTATAATTTTCTAGACGTGGCTTCCCAGGAATCAAAATGTAATTTGAAACCTACTTTGGGGATATTTTATGGAAAATCTATACTTCCTAGAGCTCTAATAATGTGAGTTTTGAAATCTACAGTAAATTTTGACCCTAGGAGCAAATTTTCAGAGCAGAAGGATTTGTTACTGTGGAATGCTGACTAGCTAAAAATGGCACAAATAATTCGGTGCTCAATGTGATGGACAAAGTAGCCCATGCTCTTGGAGCCCTAGTGACAGAACCACAAGAGATATGGAACTAACACTGCAAAACTTACTTTAAGGCTTAAAGGAATCTGTGAGCAAAGTTAGAACAAAATCTGACATGGTGAGGTGGGACACTTTTTCAAAATTGGTCCACCTGACGTGGAATGACCCTACTGGGAGTCAAGCCAAGTTGTATCATAATACATTTTAATATTTTAAAACCTCAGGGTTACTTATGAAAGATAAAAAAACTGGTTTTACAACTGGGTCCTCATGCAACCTAATAGTAGTATAGCAAAGGTTTTTGTTATTGCCATAAAGAATTAGGCTAAGTTGATAAGACCATTCACTGCTTTTTAAAGGGAATTTTTAATAGCCCTTCCTAATTAATAATAGTTGTGCAAGGCACTGTAATTACGTACCGTAGAAGGGGGTAATTCAACATCAAGGGATAATTCCAGCACATTGACTTTATTCTATAAAAAGTAACATTTTCACCAAAAGTAAAAGAAAATTTACCATAAAAAAAAATGTTCTGAAAGAGTAGTCTCTGGTTGGAATTTGACATAGGTAAACTCGTGGAAAAGACATTGTTTTGTAGGTGAATAGGTTGCAGTAACTTAAAAAAGTGGAAAAAATTTGACTTTTTTTTTTACCTACTAAACAGTTCTTTTCCAGGAGTTTACGTATGTCAAATTACAACTAGAGACCACTCTTTCAGAACATTTTTTTTTCTTGTAAATTTTCTTTACTTTTGGTGAAAATGTTACTTTTTGTGAAATAAAGTCAAGGTGCTAAAATCACCCCCTTGTACAGTATGGTGTACATCACACAAAGTTCACTCGTGTACAAGTATGATGTACCTATGGTGTATGTAGTAGTTACACATCTTCCCAAACTTTTGTATTTTGGGCACACTACACACCACAGCAAAAAATTTAAGTGAGAGATAATGTGTGTAGATATTTTACAGTTACTATCACTTAATAACAAAAATTGGGTCAATAATTAAAGATGTCCTCTAGTCATTTAGAGTAATTCATCATCAGGAGAGTTTGAGTTGGCTACTCTGCTTTGGGTAGGGTAACTACTGTACACTGCCATCATCTGCTTTGTCAATTTTCCTCCTCTTGCAGTCAGATGTTTTCTCTTCAGGTCCATTTAAACATTGTAACATTGTATAAAATAGTATAGTAGTCATTCCACGTCAAATCACTCAATTGTAGAAGTTTTTTTAATTTTGTAGATTGTAGGTATCATATTAGACCAATAGCTATATGCTGAATTTCAACTTTGGAGGTGAACTGGCTTCTGAGTTACCATACTCACATCACACACATCACTCACATCACACACATCACACACATCACATCACACACATCACATCACACACATCACATCACAGAGTGAGTCAAAAGTCTCCATACATAGGCAAAATGGTCATGATAAATAAATGATTATTTATTTATTTTTTTGCAGGTGATGTGCTGAGATGCCTTTGTCCCAAGAAGAGCGTATAGAGATCATTCTTCTGGCAGGATCAGGAAGCTGTCGCAGGGTTGCCGATGATTTTAACAGGAGACACGACCTCGGCACGCACATCACACATGACACTGTTGCCAAACTCATTGAGAAGTTCAAGAAGACTGGAAGTGTTGCAGACCAACCGAGAAGTGGCCGTCCACGAGCAGTCACCGATAAAGGCACAGCGACCATGGTGCTGGCAGCGTTCGCAAGGAGTCCCCAAAAAAGCACTCGACGGATGTCTGCAGAATGTGGTGTCAGCCGAAGGAGTATCGTCCGCATTATGAAAGAGCCTAACTACTTTGAAGTTGATAAATAATAATTCCTGCTGAATTGATAAGTTACAGTATTTCACTGATAAATTGCTAATAATTTAAAGTGACCATTCTTTCTGTAATTTAGTTAGAAGCTATCCTTATTACTTCTAGTAAGAATATTTGGTGGACTAAACCACAATCATGAGCCAGGAGGATGATAACTATAGTCTATAAGCATAGGAATATCCAAATTTGGGCAAGTAGACTGGTTTCTAAATATCTTAAAAACTAATAGACAGTCTGCCACTTATTTTTTTCTTTAAATAAATAATAAAAACTTCTAAAAATGCTAAATTAGGTAGCTATATACTGTATTAAGCAAATGATTTTAAATAATTTTATTTTTAAAAATCTGTGTTTAACTGGGCTAATTGAGGTTTCTTAAGAATAAGGTTTTTAATTACATTCTAGTCTAGTAGAAGTCTAGTATTTTGTTACATCTATTACAGTACCACCATATACAGAATTTCATACTGCCAGAGGTTAAGGTAATGAAACTACAAAGTTAAAATGAGTTTCATTTTCAAATCCGTTTTCTGCACTAATAGTAATTTAGGATGCATAGGGCTTAATTAATGTACTTATTCTCTATTTTTCTTAACTTTGATGATAAACATTAATAAGAATTGGAAAAAAAAAAAAAATTGGTTTCCCTCTTTACCCTTTTCCACCATCGCCATAGCTCAAAATGTGTCCTATTCAGTAACCAGTAACTCTGAAATCAATTTATCTACAAAGCTGAAACTTTTCCCTTTAGTTCACTGTCTTCACAAATATTGTATAGTTTATTTTCTCTTTTGGCAAAATATTCAACAAAAGTAGAAATTATATTTCATATTTCATATTCAGATACTTTTTTGGAATGAGAAAATATATTAAAGTGGAAAGCTAGGAGCATTATATATATATATATATATATATATATATATATATATATATATATATATATATATATATATATATATATATATATATACAGGGTGGGCGGAAAGTAGCTCCCTATTTTGGATTGGTAAAAAAATACGTATATTATCCATTTATTTCAGAAGAAATAATATGAAAAGGTAGGCATACATGGTAGGTTTTCTCTAAAATTCAATGTGGGCTCCAACTCTTTCCACCAGCTTCTGGAGCCGCCCAGGAATGGCGTCCACTGACTTTAGCAGGAACTCCGGCGGGATGGAGGACATGACTTCCCGAATTCGGTCCTCCAGTTCTTCCAATGTCCTCGGTTTGGTGCGGTAGACTTCTTCCTTTACCCACCCCCAAAGAAAGAAGTCGCACGGTTACCGCTGAAAAACGGCAGAATCGGTTCAGTGTAACGGTGTGGTGTGGTATGACCTCAGATCAGGTTGTGGGCCCGTTCCTTCTGCGCAACACCATGAATGCTGAGCGGTACCTTGCTATGTTGCGAAACGAGGTCTGGCCGGTTGTTAGCACATGGGAGAACATCGACGATCTGATATTTATGCAAGATGGCGCCCCTCCGCACTTCGCTCTTGTTGTCCGTGAGTGGCTGGATGCCCACTTCCCTGGGCGTTGGATGGGTCGTCGTGGTCCACATCAATGGCCAGCCAGGAGCCCCAACTTGACACCGTGCGACTTCTTTCTTTGGGGGTGGGTAAAGGAAGAAGTCTACCGCACCAAACCGAGGACATTGGAAGAACTGGAGGACCGAATTCGGGAAGTCATGTCCTCCATCCCGCCGGAGTTCCTGCTAAAGTCAGTGGACGCATTCCTGGGCGGCTCCAGAAGCTGGTGGAAAGAGTTGGAGCCCACATTGAATTTTAGAGAAAACCTACCATGTATGCCTACCTTTTCATATTATTTCTTCTGAAATAAATGGATAATATACGTATTTTTTTACCAATCCAAAATAGGGAGCTACTTTCCGCCCACCCTGTATATATAGCAGTGGCGACTCGTGGTATAAATGTATGGGGGTGCGATTTCATAAAATTGTACGACAACACGGACTCACAATAGGCTAGCGCGAATCCAACTGCCGCTCACAAGAGTACTTGTATTAACATATGCGGCTATGCCAGACGTACAATTCTAGTTAATTACAAATAAGTAATAATTTCAATAAAATACATATAAATGGCTTATATCATTATTACTGAAGTAACTATTAGTAAAAATAAAGTTGTTATAAAAAAAATTCGCGATTGTACTTATATTTTCATTACAACAGTAAGATATAATTTATATTTACTTGAGCGAAAAATCTATCGCTCCATTCGGCTGCAATATTATTTTGTATTCAAACAGCGGTACGCTGTTTGAAGCTATGCTATAAGTTTAGAATATTATGTACTGTATGAAGGCTTACTCAAAATGCCTCATGAATCAAGATATGCCACATGAATTTTTAAAATATATTTCAAGAATATTTATTTTAATATCTTAAAATTAATATATTTTTTATCTGTTAAATTAATATTTATTGTTTCAAGCAAGGGGGAGCGACCGCTCCTATACGCCAGTCGCCACTGATATATAGTATATATATAACATTGATGTGTGTGTTGCTCTCTTCACACGAAGGTTGAGCTGGTGGTCCTGCCTCTAGGCCTGGCTTGGTGGAGGAATGAGTTGTTTTCTTGCACTCATCACTGCACATAGCCAGGTACACCAGCCTCATCTGGTACTGTCTCGAGCCAGGCATCTAGTCTTCTCTTGAAGACTTCAACTTTAACCCCTGTAACATTTCTGAGGTCCTTTGGAAGCTGGTTAAAAAGTCTTGACCCCCTGACAACCAAGCTATTTTACTTCAGTATTGAAGAGGTCCCTCATCAGGCCTTTAATTTGGGAACACTACACATTCTGCCTTTCCATTATATATAGCTATATATTCTAATGAAATAGTTTGATTTAAGGTGTAAAAATGTTTTCCTGCCTTTGAAAGAAAGGAAGTGTAGTCCCTGATTGGACAATTCATAATCTCTAACACAGCATTCTGAATACACAGTGATGAGAGATGTATGATTTTTGTGAAAGTAATAAACATTTTCATTCATTTACTGTTCTGTAAAAATACATATATATATATATTATATATATATATATATAGTCTGACCCCACAAATCCGGGATTTTATAATCCAGGCCCTTGCTATTCCGGGGATTGGTCCAGATTCGGGAAATTTCTAAAAATTTACAATTCCATGCCTTATTTACCACATTGTGATTTTCATTGGTTTTGCATAAAATCATAAAATCTTTTTTTTATAGAAAATTTACCCCCTTTCTAGCATGATTTTAGAATATTTGATACTTTCCCAGCACACTCCTGAGTGTTAAAATCAGGACCCACTTGCAGTTTATATTATCTATTTATATTGTATTTAGTTCCTTTTAATAATTTACTAATATATATTTTTTTTATTTCCAAGCCGCTGTTTATTATTATGAGAAGTTGATTTGAGAAAATTTTGAAACTATAAAAGAAAAAACTGTACCGTTCGCAACGAAAATGCTCACCAAAGAAGAAAGAATTTTTGCGTTGAAAACACTACAAAGAGGGTGCTACAGCAGTTTTGCAGCAAAGGTGTGAACATTTTCAATCTGCTCCACCTACTCGCAAGCATGTTTACCGTTTGCGTGACAAATTTGAAACTCGTGGCATTGTATTAGATGCTCCAAGAAGTGGTAGGCCTCGTTCATTATTGACGGAGAAAAACAAACGAAGTGGCTGTGGCACAAACGTTGGTACAGAGTCTGAGAAAATCCACTCGAAAAGCGTCTCTCAAATTGGACATTCCGAGAACATCATACTGATGTATTCTTTGTGACCTCAAATTTAAATCTTACATTCCTAGTTTAGTCCATGGCTTACTGGAAGACGATTATGACAGACGCCTTCAATTTTGTGAGATCATTCTGACAAAATGTACAGAAGATCCTAACTTTTTACATAATATTCTGTGGAGCGATGAAGCTACTTTCAAACTGTCTGGGCACATCAATAGACACAATTGTGTGCACTGGGACACGCAGAATCCCCATATTTTACTCGAGACCCAATTAAATCAACCGGGAATTTGCGTTTGGGGAGGAATTGCTTCGTTTGGAGTTATTGGCCCGTACTGCTTCGAAGGGATAGTTACAGGTGCTTCATATCTAGACACGTTACAGAATTACGTTGTGCCTGGTCTAAGATTGCTTTGTGCGAATTTCCATGACCTGTACTTCCATCACGATGGGGCTCCACCCCACTATGCACGCGAAGTTCGTGATTTTGTCAATGAAGCTTTTTCTGGTTGAGTAATTGGAAGATGAGGGGTTGTGGAGTGGACCCCCAGGTTACCTGACCTTACAGCAATGGATTTCTTCTTTTGGGGTGTTATCAAAGATACAGTATTTAGGCATAAACCTAGAATGATTTAGAACCTAAAAGCCTACATCGAAGATGCGTTTGAAGAAATTGACCCTGACTCAGGGCTTTGTGCCAGTGATCGCGAGTATCCCAAGCAGACTGCAAATGTGTGTAAATGTAGATGGTGAACATTTTGAACACTTCAAGACATAAGATTGAATAAATAGCTTTCATACATGTAATATTCCTGGTTTATATTGTAATGAATAAAAAATATAAACTGCAAGTGTGTCCTGACTTTTGGCCCACCCTGATTATTCCATTTAGAAATTCTTACCTAGTAGGAGAAAACACTAATTGGCAACCTCAGTCAGCAAGCACAAGCACACACACACACACACACACACACACTGCATGTGACAACAGAAGGCCGCCATGGGCCTTGTGGGTACAATTTGTACAACTATCAGATTATTCGTACATTGGTACCAAAAGGAGATTCCTTGGATATTTTGAAGGGTTGAAGAAATGTACAATTGTACATTTTTTAACCCAAAGTATGAATTAAGTGTAGTTACTTGATGTTCACTTCAAGAAAAATTATAAATATAAAAAAAATGTGCTTCGGTGGTGTAGTGGTTAGCGTTGCTGACTACGAATCCATCGGCCCCGGGTTCGAGACCCGGTGACAGCCGGCGCGCAGCAAAACCCAGCTGTTCATCCTTCCACACAGAAAGTGGTTGGTAGATAAATGGGTACCCTAGGTGGCCTAGTAGTTAAGACGCTGGGTTGTGGTTCGGATTCCACGTTAAACTGTAGGTCTAAGGTGGAGTGAAAAGCTTGACCTTCGTCAGAATGAACAATTCGGGTGGAAGCTAACCAAAGGTATATAGTATAACATACAATATGGAGTAGTGCATAAACAAAAACAGGAAAATAATTATAGAAAATAGAAAACAATAATACAATTATAGAGAAATTATTTATCAGTACCAGACAATTTTGTGTGGATAATTGAGAGCATTACCGGATCTAAGTTTTTTGAAAGTGGGAATGAGCAGACCTTTACATTTGTAAATATTGCACCAAAATAATGTTTAATTATATATAAATATAATTACATACACTGGAATTAAAAATACATACGTTAACCATTTAAGCACCAGCAGGCAAATTTTTAGCATTTAATAAAATGTAGTTAAAGACGAGGTTTCTGGTAGTAAATATTGGAATTAATTTGATTGACATTATCTAATCCATCTGTTCAAAGTATTACCTGAATCAGTCATTTAGAGAAAGATCATGAATGTGAATACTACACAGAGGGTTTACAAGCACATTAACCTTGTCTACAAATGCTTACAACCATTAATATATGAATGTGAAGTCTAAATGTGATAGATTCAGACGGTTGAAGGAGTTGGATAAGAAATTTGGATTTCTCCTTGATGTGCAGAAGCTCGGAGGCTTGAACACTGCTACCCTGAAAGAGAAATGTGACAATGCTGCCACGTTTTACGATGGGGATATCAATGGCAGTGACTTGTATGTTGAAGTTGAGGATTGCAAAATGCTCTTGTCAGCTCGTCAAGATGTCAAAGTGACCAGCCCTAAGCAGCTGTTGACATTCATCATCACCTATGGAGATGTCTTTCCAAATCTACGAGTGGCTCTTCAAATATTGTTGACAATTGGTCTCCATTCCCATTGCCAACTGTGAGAGATCATTCAGTAAGCTGAAACTGATTTTAACTTCCGCGCATCAATGGGACAAGATCGGCTTAGTGCTTTAGCTCAGTTAAACATTGAGAGAAAAACATTGGAACTTCTAAATTTTGATAAATAAACCATGTACTGTTCATCGAAAATATTTTTTTTATTTTTCAAGTTGGCAATGGGGGAGGGGGGCGCCCGGGCGCCTCAAGTTAAGTTTGCCCTTGGGCGTCAATAGTGCTCAGTACGCCACTGCTACAGTCTTCAAGAAACCATAAGTCTTTAGTCTTCAGTAGGGTGGAGCACCTCCGTACACTGCTTGTAAACTCGTAACTTTTTGAGGAAGTATTTTTCTGGGCGATTTATCTCCCTTCACGATGTTACTACTCTAGGTTAGGATAAACTTGGTTTTTAGAGTATCGATGTTATCTCGTTCACCAAACAGTTGCGTATTGACCCGGGATGCGGGGTGTACTCGGCCTCTGGCGCAGTGTTCGGGGAGCGAGAAATTGGCAGCCAACTAACCCAAGAAGCACGCGACATCATGAAATAATGGCCTAATAAAATAAAAAATTCAAAATCCATATGCGAAAAGTCTTGTTTCCATGTTGCATGTATTGTCATACGTCATACACGATCATTGTTGCACGTTGCTTTCGTTCATAATGTATTACGGTGAAGTGTTTTCGAATTTGTGCGTTGCACTACAAATTTTGCTCACGATTACAGTATCAACTGCAAGCTGCGAACGCTCTTATAGTAAGCTAAAGCTGATCCTTACGAGAAAAGTTCTCCTGGTGTAAGCGCGCACGTGTGTTTTTGAGTATAGGGCCTTACATTTTTTTTTTCTGATTTTGATTGATTACAGGGCCGGCCCCAGCTATGTGCGGCTGCACAGGGCCCTCATCAATTAGAGGGCGCCTCCAAAATTCATTTGTTCTTCGTATTTTTAGTTGCTATAGCATCACCAAACTTATAAAAACGACACAAAACCACATAAAATCATGTAAATAAGCAGCATAAATAAGCGTGTATTATTATTATATTTATAGGCTACTTTTTGTCATTGTGTTCAGAACTGTCACTGTTAAAATTCTTTTCGTTTAATTTTTTTCGTCTCTTTATGTACGTAATGTGGCGCGCGCGCGGTGTATACGATATTATTATCAGTGTTTTTGTTCGGTAGCAATCTATTTTTTTGGTTATTATACGGCATATATCAATTATATCTAATATATCAACTCTCTATTACATCATCAGTTTATTGATCATAATATCGAGACATATAACAAATGAATCTGACCATCTGTCACCTCAGCGGCGCCTCATGTAGTATTGCCATAGAGACGTCATCCAAAATTTAAAATCGTGATCTGACAAACATTGATGTTTTTTGTTAATTTTTTTTATCATGGTTGCAGTTGGCTTCAACAATTTTCCTTTATTTCTTCTTCTCTTATTTATCATTTTATCAAACTATATTTACAATTGTCATTTTTATTTTCCGCCATTGCTTATTATTTTCTCCACATTAAAATCATTTCAAATTTATACTCTACGTTGGAATTTTGAATATTTGTAATTCCTTAAATAATAAAAGAGGAATACTGATACTGATTTACCTTCCTGTTATATATATATATATATATATATATATATATATATATATATATACACAGGGCCGCCGCTTCCATTAGGCGAGGTTAGTAAATGCTAAGGGCGCCAAAGATCTGGGGGGGCGCCAGCGCCTCCCGCCCTGTGCACGTCTGATAGTATTATGTAAGAACAACATGAAAAAAATAATGAAGGAATGAGAAGCATAGACAAATGATGAAAGGTTGTACGACGTATGTACACCAGTTTAGCTTGACTGATATTTACATAATTAACTTATTCATCTTATTGGGTCATTATAGAACTTTCACTATCACGACCTTTAACCAGGGCCGGATTAAGACCTATAGAGGCCCTAAGCACTTAAAAGATTTTGGTGCCCCATATATATGTAATTCAAAATATAAACAAAAATAAACCATAAAATAAAATTTTATTTTTTGAAATGAAACAAAACTTACAGTAAGATGGAAAATAATGTTTATTTTTGTATACTTCCACTTCATTTATATTTGAAAAGTTTTCTCCTACTTTTTTTAATTGCAAAGTCTTTGATCAGATCCTCAAAACTAATCTTACGTAACACATCTGCTTCTATACTTAGTAGAGATAAGGCATCCAGCCTGCCTTGTTGCATAGTTGTTCTGTTGGTATTTTTAATATACTTCAACTGAGAAAATGAACGCTCAGCTGAGCAATTTGTGACCATTAATGTTAAAAATATACGAAAGGCAATTTCTACATTTGGGAAGGCACACTCAATATTGTCTTCTACAATTATTTTATAAAGTTCAGCATGACTGAATCTTGTTTTTACATTTACTATAGCACACGAAAATATTTAATCTATATGTATTTTTAATATGGCGCTCAAAGATTTGATATAAACAAAATAATAACGCAAAGCGTAAAGTGTGTGATTACAACGAAATATATTTATTCTCTCAAAAGGGTTGTTGTTCACTACAAATTCAAACAATGAAAAAAAATAAATACTATATATGAATATATATAATTCAGTTTTCAACAGCTTATAGGCTATAAGCCGCGATTATAATAGTATAATAAATCCATGGTAAATCCGACAATGGAAAATTTCTGTGGTGCCCCCCTTCCCTTGATGCCCTAAGCACGGGCTTATTTTGCTTAATGGTTAATCCGGCCCTGCCTTTAACCCTTTAGCGACGGGAGTCGTAAATAAGCGATTTAAAAATGTTGCGCGCACAGACGGGAGTCGTCAATAAGCGACTCGGCTTATTTACAGCTTAATATGAGTTCTGGGAGTCGTCAATAAGCGAATAACTGTTTTTATGTGACATATGCCCTTGCTTGGAAAAAACAGTAGATATATCCTTTTTGCACGCATATTTTAGCACTTTTGAGCGTTCTGATTTGTTACTACATATGCCTCGCTTTACTCGCTGTTTTGATTGGTCATGACACTTTCTTGAACTGTGAAATGATTTTATAATTTTATAATAAATGTATGTATTAGCAAATTAAAATAGATCAGTGTAAGGCAAATAGTTTCTTCAATATGGTACCTTGATTACTTTGTGGGCAAACCCAATCGTGAAGTGGGAGGCGGGTGGGGGCGCCAGCTGCAGTCCTGCTAAGGGCGCCAAATAGGCTGGCGCCGGACCTATATATATATATATATTATATAGGGTGTTTGCTTTTATGAAGATGATGTCCTCATAGAAAATCAGAAACATATGTAGAGCCCTGGAAGGGTTGTGTAAGGAATGGGGGCCCCCAACCATCTTGCACAGGGCCCCTCAGAAGCTAGGGCCGGCCCTGATTGATTATGTGTTCTAAGCTTAGTCTCATATTTGATTATGCATTTTTTCCTAAATCAAATAAGAGTATAATACTGATATATAAGACCTGCAATGGCCAAATTTTCAAAAGGCACTGTTGGGTTGGCTCTGAGAGGATGAGGATGAAATGTGTGTTATAGGGGTGCAAAATTGTATTTTGCCCCCAGCCCCTGGTGACCCTCACTACGCCATTGGGTTGATAACAATTGGGAGGAAGGGGCCTTTCAAAAGTTACGTAACGCTCAGGGTGGGTGGGTGAATTGCATATTTAAACATTACGAAATGTTGCAGGTAGGTGTTAGAGGTGGTTTCCAGTAGCGTTACGTAACGCTATTAACCAATGATTATTTTTTGAACCCTTTGTGCGTGTGGGGCGGCTGTGGCCAATGGATAAATGTTTTTTTTTAATTCTTTATAAAGTGCTGACAACCCAAAGGGTCATAATAGCACTAATAACACACTTATTTTGATTTAAGAAATTTACTGATAGTATGTTATTTTATTTATTTTGATTGGGTTCAGAATCCCAGTTGAACTTTGAACGGTCAAGCTCGAAGAGGCTACTTTAATTTATAGCCTAAGTTAAGCTAAACTAAAACCTACTTAGGGACTTAGAGGTCCTATTAGGTCCAGTGGCGTACTGAGCACTATTGGCGCCCAGGGGCAAACTTAACTTGTGGCGCCCAGGCGCCCCCCTCCCCCATTGCCAACTTGAAAAATAAAAAAAATATTTTCGATGAACAGTACATGGTTTATTTATCGTTTATGTATTTACAAACTAATCTTTCTGGCTTTCAAAGTAGCAAACTTGTCAATCACATCATCAAAATTTAGAAGTTCCAATGTTTTTTTCTCAATGCTTAACTGAGCTAAAGCACTAAGGCGATCTTTTCCCATTGATGCGCGGAGGTAAGTTATAATCAGTTTCAGCTTACTGAATGATCTCTCACAGCTGGCAATGGGAATGGAGACTGCAATTGTCAACAATATTTGAAGAGCCACTCATAGATTTGGAAAGACATCTCCATAGGTGATGATGAATGTCAACAGCTGCTTAGGGCTGGTCACTTTAACATGTTGACGAGCTGACAAAAGCATTTGCAATTCTCAACTTCAACAAACCAGTCACTGCCATTGATATCCCCATCGTAAAACGTGGCAGCATTGTCACATTTCTCTTTCAGGGTAGCACTGTTCAAGCCTCCGAGCTTCTGCACATCAAGGAGAAATCCAAATTTGTTATCCAACTCCTTCAACCGTCTGAATCTGTCACATATTTCCATGTTCAACCGATCAAGCACTCGGGGAAACTTCCTGTTTCGCTGATAACCCTGCATCTCTGGCCAATTCTTCAGGTATAATTTTCCATCTTTTTCTTCGCATAGTTTCAATTGGAATATCCCATTCTTTGCAAAGTTCTTCTCCTTTCTCAACAGCCTCCTTGGTGATTGCTTCACGCTCTTCAGTGAGGTTTTCTTGCAGGGCTTTGATGTCCAAGTATGCATTCTGAAAGTTCATTGTTGGGTCTTGCAATCGCTTTTGTACTCGGTTGATCTTGCTCAAAACCGGATTCCAGAATGCAACAGAGCAGTGGCGTACTAAGGGGGGTGGTCGACCCCAGGTGACAGTCAGGAGCGGGGTGCCATCGGGAAAGTTCAAATACCAGTAAAAGTTTTCAAACCAAATGAAAAATTCGCCAAAGTAAGAAAAAAAGTTTAAAAATGTTCAAACTATTACAACAGCTTAATTGTTAATTTCCACTATAAAATAAATTTTTATTTTTATTGGCAATACAAAATTTACAAACGAAAAATTAAATATTTGGTAAAAATTACATCGAAAGGCGAACGTTTGTTGACGTTTTAGTCATCAGTGTGTTGAGCATAGCCAGCTGGCTGCAACTGACATTCCAAGTCTTGTTCACTTGACACTGTGACTCCACATAGTCACCGGGTATAATACCCGGTAAATGCATCGGAGTTTATTGTGAAATGGGATTTTTGGTGAATCTTTGCCAAGCTTGTCACTGTGTTTGAGATTCTTTTTGACTGTCTGTGTGTCTATTGCTTCATGTGAAAGAAGTTCTTCCAAATTGAAATTGATAAAAAATTTCTTTCGCTCGACCATGACATGAGTCAGACAAGATTGACAAATCTGGCTTTACTTTCAGTTGAACATGAATATGCAAAGGTGAATTTTGATGTCATTGATCAATTTGCAGAAATTAAGGCTCAAAAGCAGAGACTGTGATTCCTCTCTATCTACCCTTGAAAAATAGGCTGAGCGTTGAGACTGGATTCCCTGTGTGTGGTGCCGCGTTTGTTAGCGGGCTAAAGATAAAGTAAAGGCCAATTTGAGGCTTTATTCAACATAAACATAGCATAGATCTGAAACACAGAAAACAATAATTAGTAAAGACTTGTTACACAGAAAACAATAATTAGTAAAGACTCATTACATTCCTCTCTTCTTTTATAATACGTGATCACAGAAAACAATAATTAGTAAAGACTTGTTACACAGAAAACAATAATTAGTAAAGACTTGTTACACAGAAAACAATAATTAGTAAAGACTTGTTACACAGAAAACAATAATTAGTAAAGACTCATTACATTCCTCTCTTCTTTTATAATACGTGATACTTTGCACGGTAAGAAACAAAACGACAAGTTCAAGATATTTTGGAAGAAAGAAGAGTCTACAAGTTTAGGCGTTGAGCTGGGTATCTGATTCGAGTGCTTCTTCTCAGAGGGGGACTCGTCTCGGAGGTTACTGACACAGGTGGGCCTCTCTCGACTTCGACTGGAGTCGCTTCGACGGGAGCTGTTGGGACCGTGTGTCGGCGGATCTCAGCGGGTTCTGAGTCGTCCGTTAGCGGGGTGGAATTGATTGGCGGACTAGGTACGGGAGGTTCATAGTGATTCGTGTCATCCGTATTGCTACGTCCCGCCGGTGCCAGGTCCCTGATGGATACGGTATCTTCTCTCCCATTCGGATGCCGTATAAACGCGTAGTTGGGGTTTGCCTCAATTAACTCAACTTCCTCGACGAGGGGGTCGTTCTTGGATCGGCGAATGAATTGGCGAAGGAGTACAGTTCCCGGAGAAGACAGCCACGTCGGTAGTGCAGAACCGGTAGAAGTACGCCGCGGGTGCGTGAATAGACGCTCGTGAGGAGTTTCGTTCGTGGCCGTACACAGCAGCGATCTAATCGAGTGCAGCGCGTCTGGTAGGACGGACTCCCATTGCGACATCGGCAACCCGCGATCTTCTATGGCTAGTTTGATGGTGTTCATGATGATTCCATTGTAACGTTCGCATTGCCCGTTTCCTTGGGGGTGATACAGCGTTGTGCGACTAGTCGCGATACCATGTTTAGTTAGGAACAGTTTTAGTTCCGAAGACATAAACGATGTCCCTCGATCTGTGTGGATGTAAGAGGGAGTTCCGAAGGTAGAAAATAACTCGGTGAGACGGGCGATAACGGTTGACGTGTTCGTATCACGGCACGGGAAGGCAAAAGGAAAGCGTGAATACTCGTCGATTACTGTTAGGATGTAAGGTCGCGAAGTTGCGCTCGGAAGCGGGCCTTTAAAGTCGATGTTAAGTCGGTCAAACGGGGACATGGCCCGTATTAAGTGACTAACTTCTGGTTTATAGTACTGTGGCTTACATTTAGCGCATGTTTGGCATTCCGACGTAACTCGTTTGATGTCATCCACTGAGAATGGTAGGTTCCTAGCTCTCACAAAATGAGTCATTCGGCGGACTCCTGGGTGTATCAGATTAACATGCAGCTGGGCGAGGGATATTCTTGGAGTAGCAGCGCAAAAGGATCGCGACAATGCATCTGCGGCTCGGTTCTCGGGGCCCGGTCTGTATTTTATTGTGAATGAGTAGCCGGCTAGTTCTACACGCCAACGGAGAATCTTATCGTTCTTAATACGACCAGTAGCTTTTCCATCGAACATGAAAGATACGCTCCGCTGGTCGGTGACGACAGTAAAGTGTCGATAAGCTAAGAAGTGCTTCCACTTGCGAATTGATTCGATTACAGCGTATGCCTCCTTTTCAACGATGTGATGGCGACGTTCTGTGTTATTCAGAGCGCGAGAAAAGAACGCCACCAGGCGGCCGTTCTGGGTGAGGGTGGCTCCGATTGCTGAAGAGGAAGCGTCCGTCTCCACAGTGAACGGCAGTTCTTCATCGATTGAACCGACGACAGCTTTCGAGATATCATCTTTGAGTGTTTGGATCGTTGATACTTCCTCGCGAGTTAATGGGAATGATGAAACGTTGAGCAGAGGTTTGATCTTGAGGGAATAGTTCTGAATCCATTTAGCATAGTATGCGAATAGTCCGATTACGCGTTGTAGAGACGACTTGTTGCGAGGAGTTTGAAGTTCTTGTAGTGGCCGGAGGCGTTCGGGATCGGGCCGCAATACGCCATGAGAGATAGAATATCCGAGCAGGTGCACTGATGTCATCGAAAGCTTGCATTTTTCCTTGTTTAGACTCAGATTTACTCGTTTAGCGGCTTCCCAGAAATGTCGAAGGTTCTCATCGTGCTCTTCCCAAGTGGTTCCGCAGATGGTGAGATCGTCGAGGTAGGCGTATGTTGATGATAAGTTGTTCGAGGATATGAATTCGTTCATGACGCGCTGGAAGGCCGCGGCTCCGTTAGTTACTCCCATAGGGATCCTTCTGAATTGGTATAGATTTCCATCAGCCTCGAATGCTGTGAAAGGTCGTTCAGACGGATCGATTTCTACCTGGTAGTATGCGCTTGACATGCGTTTTTTTTTTTGTTTCGGTAGATGTGATGACTACTTGAGCACGCCAGGGTGAGTTACTGAGTTCAATTATCTCATCCCTGAGTAGCTTTTCGATTTCTTTCCCAATGAAAATTTTGTCCTCAGAGCAAAATCGTCTGGACTTCGTGGCGATGGGACGACAATCGGCAGTTAAGTTGCCGAATAGTGGTGGGGCTGAAATTCTTGATCGAGTAAGGCCGCATATATGGAGTGCTGGCTCCGGACCTCCGAAATTGATGTTCAATTCCTTGTGTCTGATTAAGAATGGGGTACCGAGTATTATGTCAGCGCACAGATCCGACAAGACGGATAGTTCGAGCTTTTCGTAGTCGCGGTCTCCCATCGTAACCTTCACTGTACATCGACCTGAGATGGCTGCGGATAGATTAGGCGAAGCCATTGATACGACGCCCGAGTGCGGAAGAATGGGCAGCTCTAAGTGTTTGGCTAGATCCTCACGAATGAAGTTGTCCGAGCTGCCAGTATCCAACAAGGCGAGACACGAACGGCCGTTGACGAGGATATCGACTGTTGAGTTGGTAGGCATGGAGGAGCTACACGATAGAGTGGTACTAATGGTCGCTAATGCTGCGGCTGAATGAGACGCTGTGGTTTTATCCTGTTTTTGACGTGCCGAGGAAGTACTTGAGCGGCAGACTTTGGCCCAGTGGCCGGTCTTTTCACATTTCGCACAGATAGAATCCTTTGCCGGACACCTGCTTCGTGGGTGGCGTCGAGACCCGCAGAAGAAGCACAGAGCGGCTTTGTTGTCGAAATTCGTAGCGGCTGAAGAGTTTGGGAGATCGTCTCCTTGGACGCAGGCAGGCCGGGCAGAGTCAGTAGTCGGCGACGGTTCGTGGCGAGAGCCAGTGGCTGCAACAGCACCGTGAGTGAGGTACGATTCTGAGTTTTTCTGGGCCTGATCTAATGTTCGAGCCTGGACGATAGCCTTTTCCAGTGAGAGTGTGTCATTTTCGAGTAAGCGGGTGCGGATGGCGCTATCTCTAATTCCTCGGATGAAAGCGTTCTCACAGATGAACTCCTGTTTTCGTCGGCGGAAACCGATTTGAAGTTGCAGTCATTGGCTAGTTGTTGAAGAATTTGCAAGTACTCATCGAGGGTTTCCTCGGGCTTTTGGTGACGGGTGGACAACAGGTGGCGAGCGCATACCTCGTTTGGCTTCTTGACGTAGGTGGCCTCTAAGGCTGCCATGGCATTCTCATAAGTAGAGCAGTCTTGAATGATATCAGCGACATCGGGGCCGATATGTATGAATAGAACCTTCAATTTATTGGGGTTGTGTTCGGCGATAGTACTCAAGAAATATTTGAATCCGCGCGACCATAATTTCCATAGTTTCCCAGCTTGGGGAGAATTCGGAGAAGTAATAAATTTATCCGGGCGAATCACCTTCTCCATGATATAGTAAGATTACTGGATGAATATTTGCTTGCTGTATCTGAAAGGCCGACTGAATGGCTGATTGAATGTTGAATAAATTGTGGTGCCGCGTTTGTTAGCGGGCTAAAGATAAAGTAAAGGCCAATTTGAGGCTTTATTCAACATAAACATAGCATAGATCTGAAACACAGAAAACAATAATTAGTAAAGACTTGTTACACAGAAAACAATAATTAGTAAAGACTCATTACACTGTGATTTTGTATAAAATAAAATGCAGTATTACCTGTTCACTGAATTTTTAATGTCCTGCATTTTTCTTATTTCCAATTTGCTTATGACAGTACTGTACTGTTTAAAAATCTACTTGCAAACAATATATTTTTCTGTGTTTACATTTTAAAATTATTTATGGGGGGTGCCAAAGGAAGGATCCGCCCCGGGTGCCAAATACTTTAGGTACGCCCCTGCAACAGAGTCAAGAAATTGAAGGACATAATAGCATGTTGTTAGAAAATCTAGAAGAGGAAGAGCCATTGTTGTCCCAAGGCGATATGATGACTAAGCTGATTGATGCAGCATTGCTTGTATATATTAAGTTAAGGTGTATATATATCCATCTCATAATTGTAAGGTTAGTGAAAAATTCACTTAATTTAGAGCTAGCATTTTTGGGCTCTTGTGGCATCATTTTTTGGGGCGCTGCGCGTCCTTTCTACTCGTTTGTTGAATGCGGCATTTACAGGGCGTGGTCTTAAGAGAACTCTCTTGCAATTCAGTTTGGTTGTTTAGATACAAGATTGTTGCATCGTGCAATGTGTAGGTTGTGTTGTTGTTGCAAGGTTTAGAAAGAAGACCATAAATAGTGCCCCTTTTGTTTTTTATCTTAATTTTATGCAACTGAGGCGCCGCCTAAGGTAGGCCCACATCGAGTCAGCAACCCTGAGGTAGGACCTAATAGGACCTCCAAGTCCGAAAGTTTTTAGTCTAGCTTAACTTGGGCTGTAGGTTAAACTGGCCCTTCAGAGTTTGGCCGTTCACGGCTCAGCTGGGATTCTGAACCCAATAAATAAAATAAAAAATAGCAGTTGTAGTTGAACTGCCTCTCCTCTTGTTTCAGGTGTGCTACTTTCATCTTCCTCAAACTTCTCGAACAGTTCCAACAGAGGTTCAATCCCATGATGAATTGCTTTCACAGCATCAGCTCGACCACTCCAGCGAGTATCACTTTCCCGCTTCACTGTAATAGGTATCACTTCTTTCATGCGCTGCCAACGAAGCGTCGAACGAGAAAAGAAAGCATAGATGCTCTCAACTGTTCCAAAGAATGTCATGACAATGGGCTCTTGACTGGCAGCGTGTACGCCACACAAATTCAGGCTGTGGTTGTCACAGTTCACAAAAGTTGCTTTTGGACTTCGGGCAGATATTCTTTGTTGAACCCCAGAGAGATGGCCTGACATGACAGCTGCATTATCATAGCATTGAGATCGACAATCTTGGAGGTTGATTCCATCTGTCTCTTCTTTCAACGATACAACTCTCGATGTGTGATGCAGTTTTTCCGTAAATATGAATAAAGCCAAGGAAGACTTCCTTCACTTCAACAGTCTTCTTGTCAAAATCGATGTCCACATACCGAAAAACCTGTGACATTTGCTCTCTATGACCTAGATCAGGCGTAGAGTCAAATAACATTCCATAGTACTTGTTCTTGCGAATGTCTTGGAGAAGTTTGTTTCGAAGAGAAAGAGCAAGAAGTTGAATGAACTCATTCTGTTTCCGGGGCGACAGATATGACACATGCTTTGGATTCTGCTGAGCATATTCTAGATGCTGCTTCAGGTTAGGATCATAATGTGACAAGGTTAAGCAATGATAAGAAATTACCAACGTTCATGTCTGTCATGAGTTCCAGCTTTTCTACATGACCACGGAGTGCCAAATTTTGGCAGACCAAAAACTTGATGCAATCTAAAATACGTTTCAAAACCTGCCTCCAGTTCTCTTTTTCCTTGTTGATTTGTTCTTCAAGACTGGCGTCGATAGTCGCCTTCTCTTTTATTCGTCTTATCCTTACTTTATCCTTACCTTCAAAAAGCCCATCTTTGTGTTGGAATGGTTCAGATCCAAGAGAAACCATCTCTGTTCGTAGATTTTGTGGCACAACAGGCAGCATTTGGTCATCAAATCTAAGAAACCCCACATCGCATGTTTCAAGTACCTCTGCGCCTTTAGGTAAGCTTGGAGGTTCACTTAGAGCATCAAATTGATCTTTACCCACTTCATGGTCAGATACATGTTCCATCTCAGGATCAGACTCGGCTTCTTGCATTTCTGGTGTATGTTGCTCACCTGAAAACTGTTCTTCTTCGCTAGATTTATCATCCTTTTCTTTTCTCCCTTCTTTGACTGTAAAGTAGGAACGCATACACTTGCTTAACTTCTTTGCTTCCTTGGCCTTTGCTGCCCTACGCCCCACTCAATTTCTTCTTACCACTTGATCCACTCATTCCAATGTCGCACATCGTGCTAACCAATAGCCTAAAAGAAAGAGAGAACATTGATCAATATAAAGCAATCAAACATTGACAATACAACTACAACTAGCAGTATTTATAATAATAATAATAGTAATAACCACCATAAACACCACAGTCACACAACACAACAGCCGCCCAGCCAGACATCACACCACACAGTCACACACCACACCACAGCCACATAGTCACACACCACACCACAACACTCATTCACACATCACAGTCATAAACCACATCACACAATCACACACAACACCACACCAGTCACACGCCAAATCACAGTACCATAGTTATGTTATTTTATTTATTTATTTGTTGGGTTCAAAATCCCAGCTGAGTCGTGAACGGCCAAATTCTAAAGGGCCAGTTCTACCTACAGCCCAAGTTAAGCTAAAATTAAAACTTACATATTTGAGATCCTATTAGGTCCTACCTCAGGGTTGCTGACTCGATGCGGGCCTACCTTAGACCTTAGTTACATGAATTTAATATAAAAACAAAAGGGGTACTATTTATGGTCTTCTTTCTCAACCTTGCAACAACAACGCAACCTGGACTATTGCACGATGCAACAATCTTGTATCTAAACAACCAAACTGAATTGCAAGAGAGCTCTCTATCAGACCACACCCTGTACGTACGACATCCCACAAACGAGTAGAAAGGACACGCAGCGCCCCAAAATGATGCGACCTGAGAGCTCAAACAATGCTAGCTCTAAATTAAGTGAATTTTTCACTAACCTTACAATTATGAGATGGATATATATACACCTTAACTTAATATATACAAGCAATGCTGCATCAATCAGCTTAGTCATCATATGGCCTTGGGACAACAATGGTTCTTCCTCTTCTAGATTTTCTAACACTCCCCACCGAAGAGGCATTGTTGTCATTACCTTCTGCAAGGTTAGCCAAGCCTTCTCCATGAGGCTGTAACTCGAATGTTTCATCTTAACTATCTGTGTTTTTGCTGATTTCTAAAGCATAGAGTTTTTGTATAGGTCTCTTTAACTTTCCTCCTGAAGTCTTTACCAGTGCAGACCTAACTAAATTGTCTTTGCCAACAAACAACTCTTCAATTATGCCAAGCTTCCAGCATTGCCTTGGTCTTTCATCCCCAATCATTACCACTTCTCCCACCTTGATACAATTTGCATTGGAGCCCTTTACCTTGCCTGATGGGTAATAATTGAGTTCTGGCAAGTATTCCATCTGCCACCTCTTCCATAACTGATCTTGTAGCTCTTCAAGGTACCTGAACCGTCTGGTTAACTCTCCTTGAGTGCTCTGGATAGGCTGCAAGTCTTCTGGCACACTGGGGCTTGATGTTAATCGTTTACCACAAAGAAAATGATTTGGTGTCAATGGCTCCGCATCCTGCATACTGTTATAAACAAAAGTGATAGGCCTACTGTTCACCATTGCTTCTACTTCACATAAAACAGTGCAGAATTCTTCTTTGCTCAAATGAGCATTAGCTAAAAGTTTCTTTAATGGACACTTTACACTTCTCACTAGCCTTTCCCAAAATCCTCCCCACCATGGTGCTCTCTCAACAATAAACTCCCACTGTACCCCTTGGTGTGAAAAGTAGGATTGGAATCCTTCCTCTTTTAACAAGGACCAAATTTCTTGGAGTTCCTTTGCAGCCTTTTTGAAGGTTTTTGCATTATCCGATATGATTTTTTTGGGAAACCCCTTCTGTTCACAAACCTTTTAAAGGCCAAAAGAAATACATCACTACTTAAGTTGCTTACCAACTCCAAATGGATTGCTCTGGTGGTAGCACAGGTGAAAAGACATATATAACCTTTGTTAGACTCCCCTCGCTCATACACATAGACTGGCCCTGCAAAGTCTACTCCCACTACATCAAATGGGGCAGTATAGACACACCGTTCTCTTGGAAGTGGAGCCACCTTTTCATAATAAGGCTTTGCACTCCAACGCTTGCAAACCACACATTTATGCAAGACCTTTTTTACTACTTGTCTAATTTTGGGAATCCAAAACTGTTGTCTGATCTCTATTATCACTTCTCTAACTCCAGCATGTAACAGCTTATAATGAGTATCCAGGATCAAAAGGTCCACAAAGTGCCCCCCAGAAGGTAGCAAAATTGGATGTCTTTTCTCCTCTGGAAGCCCAGAAAACTGTAGTCTACCTCCTACTCTCAATAAATCCTGATCCAAAAACACATCCAAACCCTTGAGAGCAGAATGTTTTGGTAGAACCTGTAATGGATGGCTGGTGAGCAATTCTCTCTCTTCACCAAATTTTTCCTTCTGCATATATACCACCCAGTATTTCCTGGCTTGCTGAATCTCATTACTGTTCAGAATTCCTTCCCTTCTTATTTCTCCCTTAATGTTGTTGGTAAATCTACCCATGCTGTCACTCTTAACAATCTTTTCAGACTGCTAATGTCCTCAAGCCTCAATATGGGGCCCTGCTGCATAACTTGACAACTGTTCACAGCGCATTTTCTCACCTCACTCACCCATGCTTCTTCAGCCTGGCATTCTCCTACAATAGGCTGATTAGAAGGCCAGTTTTCACTTCCAAGTTTTAACCACTCCGGCCCATTCCACCACAAACTTGACTGTGCAAGATCTTTCACTGAAATTCCTCGTGTTGGTAAATCAGCGGGGTTTTGGGTGCCTGGACAATGCTTCCATTGCTTGGGATCTGTGTGCGCTTGAATTTCCTCCACCCTTGTGAAAAAACTGTATAGGGCTATGGGTTGATTGCCTGTGCCCTCATCCGTTGGAAATTGCCAACAGACTTCAGTGGAGGGTTACCGACAAAAGCCCTATGCTTTTTCGTTAGAGAGTTATAAATATGTAGGTTGTTAAAGGACCTTTTTATATTTAAGTGATTACGGTAATTTTAGCGCCGGGATTTGGGAAGCCTTATGTTAATGAAAACTGAAATTGCCTCACCTTATTTTTGCTGGGTCTTGTTTGCTTCGATGTAGGGCGTTACGATCATTTTCGGTGTAGGGCCGCCACGATGGAGTTACGCGGCGAATTTACTTAAGGTAATTAATATAGGCAGTCACTATATAAACCCCTGAAGGAATAGGCCTATCCTTTTATAGTCATTAGGTTTTATATTATAAGGAATTCACTCAGAACTAGGGGGGACAAAGACATCCTCCCTGTTTAAAGCTTCGCTGTAACATAAACAGCCCTGAGAGCCGTTCCTTGGTTCTTGTATTATTTGCCGAACTAGCAAAATTTTGTTTGTCTACTTTCTTGGTAGACTAAACAATAAATTGGGTTTTCTTGTTGCTATGTGAGGCTGATTCATACATACAGGTTCTTTGTACGTATGGCAATTCAATTATTTCATTCCCAATAGGCTATGTCGCCAATCCCGAGGCAATTTTGTATAGATATTTAATTCAATTAATTAATAATTTATATTTAATTATGAAATAAATGTACCACATATGATACCATGTTGTGAGCGCGTATAGTTTTTCCATATACTGGGGGGGGCCGGAGAAAAATTTGTATGTTATAGATCAAATTTTTTGATAAACTGTGTTTTAAACCATGTGAAATGGATTGAAAAGAAAAGTAGAAATTTAGGGAGAGAGAGGTTACTCAAGACCTATTAAATATAAAGTTCAAGAGGCCAACTTCTCAAGTTTAGTTAAAGTTATGTCAATCAGTTTGACTCCCTTTAGGTATAGGAAATTTATGGGATTAAAGTAAAGTTATTAAGCATTTTAACTTTGCTCAGTTTGTGTAAGTTTTATAAGTCACCAGTCTTAATTTTTTCTTGTAAAAGTTTTCTGGCTTTCAAAGCAGTCTTTCTTTGAGGCCTGTCTGGTTTAGTCTGAGTTACATCAGGCACATTGAGAGATTCCTCCCCAATAGTATCCTGATCCATCCTTTGGGGTAATGGTTCTAATTTAGCCCCACACTCCAAAGGATATAGTAATGTGATATCTCTGGTGGTCTACCAGTTGCTGTTTTCAGTTTTACAACCCTGGTAACTTCGTCTTCACCAGTTTTGAGTTCCAAGACTTTTCCCATTGACCAATGTTGTCTTGGTGTCTTGTCATGTATCAACACAATGTCCCCAATTTTGACTGAATCATTCCAACTTTGTTTTGTTAATTGTTTATGTCTTTCTCTAAGACTTGTTAAGTATTCTTCTCTCCATTTTGTTATAAATTGAGTCTTGATTTGTGTCAAATGTTGGTATTTTGTGTTGAGTTCTTTGTGTCCTATTTCCCAATCTGGATCCTCTGTACTGTTATGTTCAGATTCTGGTAACATGTTTACTGTTTCTCCCTTAATTAGGTGGTTTGGTGTGAGAGGTTCTGGCTCATTAATACCATCTCCCACATAAGTTAATGGTCTGTTGTTGACAACATTTTCAATTTCTGACAGAATAGTCATGAGTTCAAAAAGTTGTAGATGTTTTGTCCCAATAGTCTTTTTAAGGCAGTTCTTTACAGTTTGTATGTTTCTTTCCCAAATTGAACCATACCATGGTGTATTAACAGGAATGTACTTCCAGGTTATGTTGTGTTTGGTTAAATGAGTTTGTACTGTTTCACTGTCACAAATCTGATGAATAATTCTTTCACCAGATTTGAAGTATGTGGCATTGTCTGACCATATAGTTTTGGGTACAGAATTGTGTGCACAAAATCGTCTGAAAGCAGCAATAAAAGCTTCTGCTGTCAGATCTTCTACTATGTCTAGACATATGGCACGTGTGGCAGCACAGGTGAAGAGTACAATGTACACTTTGTATTCCTTTGAATCCATTTTGTCTCCAAAACTCACATTTACCGCTCCAGTGTAGTCAATACCCGTGGTTTCAAATGGCCGAGTAAATGTTACTCGTTCCACAGGTAGGTCTGGAGGGCTTGGGGTCTTAAAGGGTCGTGAATGGATACGTTTACAAGGAATGCATGTGTTTAAAATTTTCTTTGTTTCAGTTCTACCCTTTGGTAGCCAGTAAGTTTTTCTCAGCTCTGTCAGGGTTTGTGGGACTCCCATGTGGTGTATTTTGTTGTGGGTATCCCTGATGATGAGTTTTGTGAAGTGATTTCTCCTTGGAAGAAGAATTGGGTGCTTAGAGTTGTAAGTCAAAGTTGACTTGTTAAGCCTTCCTTTACACCTTATCAGACCCTCTGTATCCAGGTACAGATTTAGATCCATGACAAGTGAAGGAATACCTTTGTTTAATGTGCTACTGGACCTAAGATACTTCAACTCCTTGTCAAATTCTGAAGCTTGTATCTGTTTGAGCCAGTATTTTGTTGCAGTTTCTGTTAAGTTAGAAAAGGCTTTCTGAGGACAGTGTTTGAGAAGGTAGCTATTGACAAACTTGCAGCAATAGACTGTAATTCTCAAGAGTTTGTTGAGGTCTGAATAAAGGTGATAGTCAAATATAGGTTTGTCCTCAGTGATCTTTTCAGTTGTTGTAGAGTTGAGTGTGAGGTTAACTACTTTGGCTGGCCAAAGATCCTCACATGTTAGCCATTCGGGCCCTTCATACCAGATTTTATTTGTTTTCAACAGCTTGTAAGAGAGCCCTCTTGTCAAAAAGTCTGCAGGATTCTCTTTTGTTTTTATGTACCTAAATTTGATACCAAGGTTTGTGTTTGCAGTTTTGATTTCTGTTAGTCTGTTTTTCACAAATATATTTTTGCAAGAAGTTGTATCTGTGTTGGTCACCCATGTTAGACAAATTTGACTGTCTGTCCTTAAGTAAATGTTTGTTATGTCAACTTCTTTATACACTTGTGAAAGAAAGTTGCTGTTTTAACTCCCAATGAGACAGCTAATAATTCAAGTTGTGGTACAGTTTTCTTTTGGTTTAAGGGTGCCACTTTTGCCTTTGAATAAACCAAGTTACTTTCATTTTCACTTGTTAAATAGGCACAACACCCGTAAGCTTGTGTGCTGGCATCTGTAAAAATGTGTAGTGTTTGAGATTTCAATCTGTAGCCAGCACATCTTGGTACGTAGATGTCTTGAACTTTGTTCAAGTCTGTGGCTAATTTTTTCCAATGAAGTTGGTCTTCCACTGAAAGTGGTTCATCCCAATCAATTTTCTTTTTCCATAAGTCTTGCAAAAGGGTTTTGGATCTTATGGTTGCTGGTAAATATAATCCAATGGGGTCGAAAATTTTGGATGATTCTGAAAGCACTTGTCTTTTTGTATCGGCATTTGGATTTAAGTTATAACTCTTTGTGCAAAGAGTGTCATCGTGTTCGGAATTCTGTTTTAAAAACCAAAGCATTCCAAGTGTTTTCGTGTAATTGTTTGGTTCAATGTTCCCATTGTTGTCTTTTGTTATTTGTTCATTTAATTTAGGAGAATTAGAAAGAGTTTGTACTGTATTCAAACCTCCTACCACTTCAGACTAGTCAATACCCGTAGTTTTAGTGGAGTAAATTTACTCCTCCACAGGTAGATCTGGAGGGCTTGGGGCTTTGAATCCTGTACTGTTTTTGTGTTGTTTGGCCTATGGCCAAGGGAGGCCACAAGACCCTTTTTGTTTGGTCTCTGGCCAAAGGAGGCCACAAGACCCTTGTTGTTTGGTCTCTGGCCAAGGGAGGCCACAAGACCAATGTTGTTTGGTCTCTGGCCAAGGGAGGCCACAAGACCAATGTTGTTTGGTCTCTGGCCAAGGGAGGCCACAAGACCAATGTTGTTTGGTCTCTGGCCAAGGAGGCCAAAGACCCTTGATGAATATGTTGGGCTATGGCCAAGTGAGACCATCAGCCCTTGATGAATATGTTGGGCTATGGCCAAGGGTAGGCCATCAGCCCTTTGATGAATTTGTTGGGCTATGGCCAAGGTAGGCCATCACCCTTTGATGAATTTGTTGGGCTATGGCCAAGGTAGGCCAAGCCCTTTGATGATTTGTTGGGCTATGGCCAAGGTAGGCCATCAGCCCTTTGATGAATTTGTTGGGCTATGGCCAAGGTAGGCCATCAGCCCTTTGATGAATTTGTTGGGCTATGGCCAAGGTAGGCCAAGCCCTTTGATGATTTGTTGGGCTATGGCCAAGGTAGGCCAAGCCCTTTGATGAATTTGTTGGGCTATGGCCAAGGTAGGCCATCAGCCCTTTGATGATTTGTTGGGCTATGGCCGGTAGGCCAAGCCTTTGATGAATTTGTTGGGCTATGGCCAAGGTAGGCCATCAGCCTTTGATGAATTTGTTGGGCTATGGCCAAGGTAGGCCAAGGCCCTTTGGAGTAGAGTAGTTTGTTTGTACGTGTCACTGTCTAACCATATAATTTTGGCACAAAATTATGTGCACAGAATCAGAGCGCAGCAATAAAAGCTTTTACTCTCCGATCCTTGGTTATGTTTAGACAGGTTGTTGTGTTTGAGCCACATTGAAAGAGTAGTGTGTGTGTGTGTGTGTGTGTGTGTCATTCCTCCGAATCCAGTTGGTCTTCAAAACTTGGATTCACCACTCCAATGAAATTAATACCCGTAGTTATGAATGAGTAAATGTTGTGTATCCTACAGGTAGGTCTGGAAGGTTTGGGGTTTTGAAGGAATCCAATCTGTTTGCGAGGAATGTTTGTGTCTGTTAATGAAATCTGTTGTGTTTCTTCTTTTAAAAGAAGAATTGGATGTTTGAAGTCGTATGTATATTTTATATACTGTACCGTACGTATGTGTGTAAATGTGTATTTTGTTATAGGGTTTTATTTTTTGGGTTTTGGATTAGGTTAATCAATTTGGCTGAGTAAAGACCCTCAAACGTTGCATTTGAGACCCTTATATCAAGCCTTGTCTGTTTTATGCCTATATGTCAAATAGGAATTGGAATAGGTTGGGCCTATATTGGTCAAATAGGAATTGGAATAGGTTGGGCCTATATTGGTCAAATAGGAATTGGAATAGGTTGGGCCTATATGTCAAATAGGACTTGGAATAGGTTGGGCCTATATGTCAAATAGGACTTGGAATAGGTTGGGCCTATGTCAAATAGGACTTGGAATAGGTTGGGCCTATATGTCAAATAGGACTTGGAATAGGTTGGGCCTATATGTCAAATAGGACAGAATAGGTTGGGCCTATATGTCAAATAGGACTTAGAATAGGTTGGGCCTATATGTCAAATAGGACTTGGAATAGGTTGGGCCTATGTCAAATAGGACTTGGAATAGGTTGGGCCTATATGTCAAATAGGATTTGGAATAGGTTGGAATAGGGTCACGAATAGGTGTTAGGTGGGTGTAGGTTTGAATTTGTGCAATTGCTTTAGGTCTTTGTGATGTTACAGTTCGAGTCGAATTTTGTGATGTTGCAGGTCTGAGTCGAATTTTGTGATGTTAATGAGTCTTATGAGTAAGTTAAATTGCTGAAATAAATTTTATAACCTACACCACAGGTTCAATTATAAATTTAGTGTTTTTAGTTAGGATAGGCCTTGAGTGTAAAGAGTAAGGCCTACTTTAAGAGGTAGGCCTATTATGTAAGGTAAAGTTAGATGGGCCTACCAAATAGGCCTATTTGTTGGGCCTACCAAGTAGGCTTATGTTTGGGCCTATTATTTTATAGGACCTCAAATGAGTTAAGCCTGTTAAATTAACAAGGCTTAGTTTTGAGTTTGAAGAGTAGGACCTATGAAATAGGCTTAATGTTGTGGGCCTATTTTTTTTTTATAGGACCTAAATTGAGTAATGCTTGTTAAATGAACAAGCCTTTGTTTTCGGTTAGTGTAAAGGTAAAGGGATCGGTTCCCAGTTTTAGGCCACCATATGAAAAAACTATAGTGGGGTTACGGTTGAAATTGGGGTTAGGCCAATGAGGTAAGCATAGCCACTGCGTGTCAGTGTAAATTGTAGAGGGGTTAGTTCCCCATACACAGGGCCACCATTTGAAAAAACTATATAGGGCTATGGGTTGATTGCCTGTGCCCTCATCCGTTGGAAATTGCCAACAGACTTCAGTGGAGGGTTACCGACAAAAGCCCTATGCTTTTTCGTTAGAGAGTTATAAATATGTAGGTTGTTAAAGGACCTTTTTATATTTAAGTGATTACGGTAATTTTAGCGCCGGGATTTGGGAAGCCTTATGTTAATGAAAACTGAAATTGCCTCACCTTATTTTTGCTGGGTCCTTGGTTTGCTTCGATGTAGGGCGTTACGATCATTTTCGGTGTAGGGCCGCCACGATGGAGTTACGCGGCGAATTTACTTAAGGTAATTAATATAGGCAGTCACTATATAAACCCCTGAAGGAATAGGCCTATCCTTTTATAGTCATTAGGTTTTATATTATAAGGAATTCACTCAGAACTTTAGGGGGGACAAAGACATCCTCCCTGTTTAAAGCTTCGCTGTAACATAAACAGCCCTGAGAGCCGTTCCTTGGTTCGCTTGTATTTTTTGCCGTTCTCGCAAAATTTTGTTTAGTCTACTTTTCTTTTGTAGACTAAACAATAAATTGGGTTTTCTTGTTGCTATGTGAGGCTGATTCATACATACAGGTTCTTTGTACGTATGGCAATTCAATTATTTCATTCCCAATAGGCTATGTCGCCAATCCCGAGGCAATTTTGTATAGATATTTAATTCAATTAATTAATAATTTATATTTAATTATGAAATAAATGTACCACATATGATACCATGTTGTGAGCGCGTATAGTTTTTCCATAACCCTATTGGCAACAAATGGTTTCCATTTCCTTGCCTGGCTTCTTAACCAGTGCCAAACTATAGTGGAGTCTGTCCAATAATAGCTTGGAATTTCAGAGAGGGTCAAAGACTTTTGCACTATAACTGCAAGCCGACTAGCAATAACTGCACCCATCAATTCCAACCTTGGAACAGAAAGCCTTTTCAAAGGTGCTACTCTGCTCTTTGCAGCAACCAACCTGCAACTTACTTCCTCTTGCAATGCGCCTCTTATATAAATACAAGTTGCATAGGCTTCCTCACTTGCATCACAAAAGATGTGCAGCTCCAAATTGTCTGGACTATTGTTCAACTCTCCAAAGTACCATCTTGGGATTTCAATGTCTCCAAGATGTGCCAATTCTTTGAACCAATATTTCCACCTTACCACCATATGATCAGGTAACTCTTGGTCTCAACCAAGTCCAATTTCCCAGAGGCTCTGAAACCAAATTTTTGACTTTATCACAAATGGAGCCAGGAATCCAAGAGGATCAAAGACCTTTGAAGCCAAACTAAGAGCTGTACGTTTTGTCCACCTTGTCTCATTCTCAGCCAGCTCTACTAAAGATTTCCCATTGAAGGTAAACAAATCATCATCTTGCTGCCAAACAATGCCTAGCACCTTTGCGTCTATTGCCCACAACTCCTTAATACCAGAATCCTCAATACTTTCAGCTGCATCAGGTACTACACAGGAATGACTCATAAACTCTTGTAATTGCGAATGATTGGTCTGCCATTTTCTAAGCTCCATGCCAGCCTCCCTCATTATAGCTCTAGCCTCCATGAATATCTGTTTAGCCATTTCTGTATTATCCACGGAACACAGCAAATCATCAACATAAAAATTTTTCCTTATGTGTTCAATAGTGTTAGGATAGACTTCAGAATATTTCTTAAAATGGTACTGCATAGTAGCTGCCAACAGAAATGGACTAGAGCTGAGGCCAAACAACACTGACTTCATTCTATATGCTTGAACCTTAGGTTCATTTTCCAACAAGTCTTTCGTATCCACCCACAGATACCTTACTGCATCTCTGTCCTCTGGTTTTAACTTTATCCGCAAAAGGCTTGCTTCACATCTGCAGTCAATGCTACTCTACCAAACCTGAATCTCAGTAACAAGGAAAATAAATCTGCATTTAAATTTGGCCCAGCATCCAAACAGTCATTCAAGGACACACCACCTTTGTCCTTGGCTGAGCCATCAAAACTACCCTCAGTTTGGTGGTAGTTTTGTCTCGCCGTACCACTACATGGTGTGGCAGATAATGTGCCTCCTGGCTCACCAGCTCACCTTGCACCCTTTCAGCATAGCCCTCCCTTACATAACTTAGGATGGCCTCATTGTATTCAATTAACAACTCCTCATTTTTTCTTAGCCTGTACAATGAAGTCTCCAACCTCCGATTAGCTAGCTGAAGGTTTGAACCGGGTTTGCAAGAATCCTTCCATGGTAGGCCAACTTCATAGCAACCATCTCTAAACCCAATCCCTTTTTCAAATTGCTCTAAAACATCATTGTTCACTGTACTTGCCTGTTTGTCCTTTATGCCAATAGATTCAAGTTCCCAAAACGCTTTCAAATGCCTTTCCAGACCATGGCTGTTCTCCTCAATCTTAACCAAAAGAGCCTTAACTTCCATTTCATTGCAATAACTACCATGTAGCATCCAGCCTAGCTTACTTTCAATAGCTACCGGGCCTCGAGATGTGCGGACAATATTACCAGTGATGAAGTCCCAATAATAGTCAGCTCCAATCAAAAGACTAATATCTTCTGTTCCTTCAAACTTATTATTGCCCAAATTAATTCCTTTAACTTGCAATTCTTGGACACATGCCATATCTAAACAAGTAGTGACTGGAGCACAAAGTTCCTCAATCTCTACAGCTTGGACCTTGATAGTGGGACTTTGCGGTAACAACCCTTTAACCAGAACTTCTACCTTCTTAAATTTGATTCGGTTTTGAACGGAACCCCCAAACCCAGAAATTCTTAAATTTTCCCTCTTAAGTTCTTTAAACTTCAATTTTCTGGAAATTCTGGTCTTAATAAAACTACACTGGCTACCACTATCAAACAACACTCTTACAGTAGCTTCTCCCTCATTCCCAATTA
Source organism: Bathynomus jamesi (assembly GCA_023014485.1). Lineage (NCBI taxonomy): Eukaryota > Metazoa > Arthropoda > Malacostraca > Isopoda > Cirolanidae > Bathynomus > Bathynomus jamesi. The sequence continues at coordinate 518,315 of JAJOZX010000284.1, forward strand.
ATAAGGCTGCAGTTGTTTGCAATAATCCCCCTTTACTTTTACTCCCTTGCATAGCAGTGGCATGTGCCACTGATGTCTCTACTTCTGGGGTAGGCCTACTAGGAGTGTGTTCACACAATAATGGCTGATGCCTACCATGACATTTTTTGCACAAAATTTTAAACTTACAAAACCTTGCTCTGTGACCTTTCAAAAAACATTTAAAACATGCTGTGGACTTAGTTACCCTGTCCTTTCTCTCAAAGGGTAATGCCTCAGCCACCTCACATTTATATGACTTGTGGTTGCCTTCGCAAAATATGCATTCCTTGATTCCCTTTAATTTATTCTCAGAGGATGCATGTAGAGCTGACACTGTACCTGGGTTATTCCTTTTTGTGGAAACTTTGGTGCTGTGCCTGCCTTTGTCTCCTTGTTTACCATCCCACTGTGCAAACTCAATTCCCTCTCGTCTTGCTAATTCTGTGCCTAAAAGACTTAACATCTGCTGAAGGGGGATGTACACATGTTCTGTAGAGTGTCCCCTACTTAATTCAAGCAAAATTGAGCTAGGCAATTTAGACTCCAGTGTAGGAACCAACATTATACCATACCTTTCCATTCCTACACCCAAGTTATCCAGGGACCTAGTTCTAATTTCAAATTCATCATATAACTGCCGTAACTCCTTGACACTATTAGGATTATTAACAGGCGGTATAGCTAAAAGTGCACGGAGGTGGCTTTTAATTAAGATCTCTGGCTTACCAAACCGTTTCTTTAATATATCCCAAGCCACATTATAATTAGCCTCTGTTAATGCTAATCCTGCTATAGTCTTTGCTGCCTCTCCTTCCAAGAGGGACTGCAAATAATTAAACTTCTCCACGGCACTTAACACTTGACTAGAATGAACTGCTGATTGAAAATTGTCTGCCCATCCTTGCCATTCCTGAATACTCCCAGAAAATGGTTTGAGTACAAGCCTCGGTAATTGAACTACAGATCTGTTAACTTTAACTTCACAAACATCATTTGTTGAGTGTTGTGTTTCACTATTAGACCTGGTCTCTAACTGTACTGAGCTGCTAAACTCTTTTGCTCGGAGGCCTACTTTAATTATATCATCAATAATCTCTTCAAAGTAAATTATGTTATTTTCTATTTCATCCTCTTCTATAAGAGCCTCAATTTTAACATTTACCTCACTTAGAGCAACCTTTTTAGTTTCTAATATGGAAAGCTGCGCAGTCATTAAGCGTAAATCCTCTTGCTCTATGGCAGAATCTATAGTGGCAATGACCTTTGTAATTAGACCTTTGTAGGCGCTTCTCCTTTTTATAAATTTGTTCAATTCAGATGCACTCATCTTCAATGCAAACAACAATTGGGCTCGATGCCAAATAAGCTGAATTGGCAGAAATACTTAAGCAAACTGATCAAACGCAAATTTTACTTTCAAATAAACTGAATTGCTGGGTGGGGTACTAACCAAACACCAGTATGGAATACCAAATTTTCCACCCCAGGACCTTAATTCAATAATAACCCAAAATTAACCAAACCGGTAAAATGTAGGCCAAAAACAACGACAGACGACTGGCCAAGTTTCGCAATTGGGCAACCAAACTTTCTACCCTGGGACCTAAATTCAATAATAACCCAAAATTAACCAAACCGGTAAATTGTAGGCCAAAATAACGACAGACGACTGGCCAAGTTTCGCAATTGGGCGACCAAACTTTCTACCCTGGGACCTTAATTCAATAATAACCCAAAATTAACCAAACCGGTAAAATGTAGGCCAAAAACGACGACAGATGACTGGCCAAGTTTAGCAATTGGGCGACCAAACTTTCTACCCTGGGACCTTAATTCAATAATAACCCAAAATTAACCAAACCGGTAAAATGTAGGCCAAAAACGACGACAGACGACTGGCCAAGTTTCGCAATTGGGCGACCAAACTTTCTACCCTGGGACCTTAACTCAATAATACTCAACCCGTCTAGGCCTAACTTGGGCTACAATTTGCACAATCAGAACTTTGCCGAAAAATAGTCACTGACTCAGTCTTGGGGTAGAATCCGGTTCTGAAGGACCATGTTATTTTATTTATTTGTTGGGTTCAAAATCCCAGCTGAGCCGTGAAACGGCCAAATCTAAAGGGCCAGTTCTACCTACAGCCCAAGTTAAGCTAAAATTAAAACTTACATATTTTGAGATCTATTAGGTCCTACCTCAGGGTTGCTGACTCGATGCGGGCCTACCTTAGACCTTAGTTACATGAATTTAATATAAAAACAAAAGGGGTACTATTTATGGTCTTCTTTCTCAACCTTGCAACAACACGCAACCTGGACTATTGCACGATGCAACAATCTTGTATCTAAACAACCAAACTGAATTGCAAGAGAGCTCTCTATCAGACCACACCCTGTACGTACATCACCACAAACGAGTAGAAAGGACACGCAGCGCCCCAAAATGATGCCACCTGAGAGCTCAAACAATGCTAGCTCTAAATTAAGTGAATTTTTCACTAACCTTACAATTATGAGATGGATATATATACACCTTAACTTAATATATACAAGCAATGCTGCATCAATCAGCTTAGTCATCATATCGCCTTGGGACAACAATGGTTCTTCCTCTTCTAGATTTTCTAACAGTTACGCATCACACATATCACCACAGCGCAGTCAAGCACCTAACTACAAGATAATTAAATAAGAAAATCATAAGCTTTCTCAAGGAGCCACGACTGGGTATTGCATAACACGCCATACCTACAAGCATGGCCGTAACTACCTATGAGGTCACCGAGGTCCGGACCTCGGTAATTATTTCCTAAAAAAAAAAAGAGACTGAACCGTGAAATATTGCTGCAGCTTTAATAAAAGTATTTTTGCTAACAGGTCCCTTTGTACAGTATTTAATTATAGACAAGGGTTTTGTGTTTAGTGTATAGCTTGGGTTGTGTTTGTAGATGTCATTTTGGTCTGAATTTTGCTCGTCCCGCCGCGCTCGAAAAAAATCTGGACCTCACTAATTTCTAAACCCTAGTTACGGCCCTGCCTACAAGCAAAATCCATAAAAAAATTAATAAAAACTCAATAATAATAATTAAAATCTATATCTACCTCACGCCCCCCAGTTTGGGAAACACTATACTCTAGCCTAAGCATAAATAATGTGTAACCAATAATAACAGTGTTAAAAGTTATAAAGGACAAAAATAATGCTTACAATGGCACGGCCGCACGGACAACACAACCAGACTACCAGAGTGTCTGCGAATGACTGGCTCGGACTGCTGCCTGGCAGTGTTGCCAAATGAAAATGCTTGTTTAATGCTAGATTTTGAGGGAAAAAATGCTAAATGCAAAATAGTAAAGCTAAATACTTACTTTAATTAATCAGGGCTAAAATTTCTGTATCCAAAGCATCTTCTCTACTAGTTTCACCACAGCCATCCCCTTTTTGGTCATATACTTTCATAGTTCCAATTAAATTAAGGGCATCTGAGGGCAATTTATAGTCTTTGCAGCATTTACCATGTCGTTTAAGACCATATTTCACAGAAAGGATTGCTTTAAGCATTGGAAGCTGCATTTTATTTCTTAACTTAGTCTTCACAACATTCATACTACTGAATAACCTTTCCACTTCAGCATTTGAATTAGGTAAAGTCAATAGATTAAGAGCAAATTCTGAAATCTCTTTGAAGGGGTTTCCACCAACAGCATCTTTGTATTCACTGACTTCTGTCCAAAAATTTTCTGTATTGCCAATATTGGTCCATTTGAGTAAATGGATGTTGTATTGGAATTCAACATCAGCAATTTCTTTATCTGTCAAATGCATTAATTTTAAAATGGGAATAATTGGTTCTTTCAAATGTCTCAAAGTATTTTCTACTGAAAAACATGTTATGTTTCTCAGTATGTTTAAATTGTCTGGTAATCTTTGTTTGAGTTGCTTAAACAGATAGAGTAAGAAGTGTTGTGATCTACTTCGTATGTTCTTTTCTTCCAGAGCTGTTATTTTCTTCTCATTAATCATTTCAGTGAGTTTCCTTTCAAATCTGTAACCAAGATTTGGTTTAGGATCCAAAAACTCTTCAATATTGGATTTCAGGGGATCTATTCTACTTATTGGTAGAACTAACATATTAGCAATAGATTTAATCAAGCGTGAAAGATCTTCAAATAACTTTGTTTTATCTGCACTGTTTGATTCAAAAATTTTGTTTACTCTTTATATAATTTATGTGTTATTTTATATTTCCTTACTCCCTAATATGGTTACATGGTATACTTAATTGAAGTACAAAAAAATGCTAAAAAATGCCAAATAATTTTAAAAAAATGCTGTTTTTCCTGCTAGATGCTAGATTTAAAATTTTGCTGCTACATCTGTCAAAAAAATGCTGAATCTAGCATTAAAAATGCTAAATTGGCAACACTGCTGCCTGGCGCCTGCACTGTGGCTCGTCAACTTCAAGTCAGAGTTCCCGTATAGCCCCTGTAGCCCCCCCCCCCCACGCAGGGCTTGAGATGTAACTTTGAATTACAATATATACACTGAAATATAAATATTTACAGCAGTCTATGAGTAAAGACGTATTTGTTTTTTTAGCAACTCATGAATTGTAAACAAAAATAACGAACGCAAACGCGAGTGGAAACTGCTTAAGTTTGCTTAAGCAACATAAAAGCGCAAAAAAGGGCCTTATCATTATGTTTGACTGCCACAAATAATGGTAAATTAATAAATAAACAATTAAATAAAGTTTATTTGTGCTGCCAAATTTGCCATTGAAAATTACCGATCAATTCCACAACATAATTTAACTTTGTAACTCCTTATTTTCCTTTCGGAAAAGTAAAGCATAAAAAATTCGTAAGTTTCAATAAAATAAAATAATAAAAAATTCATTTTCATAAGTGGCGTCGGTACGTTCTGCCTCAGCAGTTTAACAACCAGTACGATTTGAACAAGAAATTTAACAACCGGTACGGCGTACCGTTCCGTACCACCTCAGCTCAAGCCCTGACCCCACCCCTCTGTGCAAGTGCCTGCTAGTGAGTAAGATCGGAAACAAAATATGACAATATTCCGGGGGATAAAATTGTAATAGGCCTTTCCGATATTTCTATATTTCTTTTGTACTTATATAATTTTTTTCATTAACATCACAATTTGGCGCCCCCTACATTTAGCGCCCAGTGGCAATTGCTCCTCCCTGCTCCCCCCTTCGGTACGCCACTGTAATAGCAATACAATTAGTTGTTATTTATTAAAGTTAAGCAAATTATTCCGAAACTGCCCTGCGGCGCAAAAAGTTTTTAATCCGGCCCTGGTTGTGACTATTATGTACCCTTAAACTTACGGACATGACCCAAGTTACACTACTGGGTAGTGTAGTTTATGCTGAATTTTTGAAAATTGTATCAGGTTGGTCATAAGACCGCATTTCATTGTTTCAAGCGCTCCTGAGTTGGTCCAGGGACTGAAGATGGTGATATAGTAATTTACTTTTCATGGAGACTTATAGTTAGCTACAGATATGGTTTCTGAATGTGGTAGTAGATCAGGTACAATATATATAATTTTGGGTATAATTTGTAATCATTCTTCTGTTATACTTTTATCATCTTGCTACTTTATATGATGTCAATAACCTTCATGGTTAGCGGTATCTAAAACAAGAATATGGTAATAATTATAATCTAATCTACAGGGCCGGATTAAGGGTTTCGTAGGCCAAGGCTGGACTGCGTGGACTTCAACAAATCTTTCCAATATATCGGTATTAGAAAAAGTACTCGACAAATATAGATGCTTTATTAAATGAGATTACATATTTTTCATTTGTAATTGAGTATAATATAGATAATTTTAAGAGATTAAATACGATAGGCCTACATAAAAAAATATATTTCACCAAGTAATATATATATATATATATTGCACACAGTAAAGTAAATTGTAAAGCAAAGAAACGTATATAAATTGTAAAGTAAACAAACGTAAAGTAAATTGCACACAGTAAGCCGAGCAAAAAGCCGGACATTGAAAACATCTAACGGTTTTACCTAAGTGACCTTATCTTTCCGGCTTTCTTTTGGGAGAACATCTTAATAATCTCTGAAAAATCCAAACTGCGAGCCAAATCACTTTCAATCGAGATGAGTGCTAGTGCAGATAAGCGAGATTGTCCCAGGGTTAAACGATAACAATTCTTGACTCTCTGTAGAGTCGAAAATAATCTCTCTCCTTCGGAATTAGTATTCAACAAGCATAAATAAATACATAGAGCTATGTAGAGGTTTGGGAAAATCGCGGTCATCATGTGCTGCAAAAGAAATTGTAGCATCTGCTCTGCCGATTTGAGGGACACCTCAGAAATACTGTATTTGGAGAAAGCAATGACTTCATCACCAAGATCTAGCTCTATATCATTTCTGTAAACGTCAACGAGATTGTGCACTTTTTGACGGATATCAGACTCAGACAGTTCTTTGCAGCCGAATATAAATCCAAATAATTCGGTGATTCGTTTGTAGGCGGCGTGTCTTTTGAGTTCTGCTAAAATTCTGTCGATTATAATGAAATATGTCTCTATTTTGAATTTCTGCTTGCCACTCAATCTCACATCGTCGCTGCTAGACTCATCAATTGCACGTTTTCTTTTCCGAATCCTGGTAGTAGAGTCATAATACTCCGGAGTAGACACCATACTGGTAGCTCTTCTTTTCGTTGTTTGTTTGCTGTTGTGGTTCACCTGACTACATCTGACTGCTGTTGACGTTGTTCCGGAATATCTGAATTTGACGATGTAGATGACGATGGCGCAAAAAACTTTAATAACGATCCACTCAGCTTTTCATCTTCCTGTTGTCTTTTCAAGCGTTTCTCTCTTCAGTGTACCACTTTCATGGTGTCGAACATAACCGTCTGACATTATGATATTTGATTTATGCATAAAATTGTAAAAATTTCTGTTAAAGAAAAATACACATCACTCGAAAGAGAAATAACAACATATAAATATAACAAACATATAAACATAAATTTATTATTTTATATGATACAAAATAATAAATTTAGGCTCCCTAGATCTACTCTACAGTCTACACAAGTAAAGTGGAAAACAACTAAACAAACACCTCTACTTCACGGTCAGATGACAACTGCCAGAAAATCTGCTAGTGTTGTTGGAAAAAAAAACATTTTTTTTCGTGGGCCAAGGCTTTCAGCCTTTTAGCCTTCGGGTTAATCCGGCACTGCTAATCTAATGTAACCAAACCCCGACATAAAACCTTAAAATTTTTTAAATTTTGAATGTCCTGAGCCTGCATGAGCCTACTCTAGTAAGTGTGCAAAGTGCTCCAAGTTAGTGACATTCCTCCTCAGAATTTTCTTGAAATGTGAATGCTTTGGAAGGTTAAGCTTCGGTAGAACACATCCACCAAACTTGATATTGATATTTATACAGCGAGACAGAGCAAAAAAAAAAAAAACAAGGTAAAGATTCGTTTTAACTCCCGCCTCGTTTTTTATACGAAAACATATTTTTCTGGTGGATTTTGGTGTTTTGTTCAAATCTGACCTTCATTTCTCGGGAAAATCGCCATTTTTGAGGAAATGACGATCTGACATATCCTCCAAAATGATGCTTTTTACCAAAAAATGAAGGTCAGATTTGAAGAAAAAACAAAAATACACCAGAAAAATATGTTTTCATGTCAGAAACGAGGAGACACTTAAAACGAATCTTTACCGCGTGAAGTACACCAGAAAAACTTATTTTCGTCAGTAATATTCACGACAAAAGTAACCTAACCTAACCAATCGTCAAGAACAAAGTTAAAACTAATGAAAATAACAACTTAACCTAACCAATTATGAAGGGCATACAGTTGACCTAACCGGGCATGGGTACCCCATAATGAATTTGGGACCTGAAAAGGTAAGTAGTTGGAAATATTATCAGTGCACTTACATTAATTACACTGGTATGCATCAATTTTGCTGTCAAGGGTTTTGTAAGTGATTCTTATAGAGTTTTTCCTGCTGATTTCGAATCTGCAATCCGTTTTTCTCAATCAGCTCAGGTTATCCGGCTATGGCCTCATAAGTAAAATAGAATTTTTCGTGATTTTGTCAAAGCGGAATTGGAACAGTAACATCTATCATCACTTGTTTCACTTGTATAATATCTTTTTTACTTTTCAGGCATATAGATAAAATATTTCATAATGAATAGAGCGTGTAAAAATGATCCCAATAGATTCTGCTACATATGTGGGACGGTTACCATGCCAAATAACCAGTCCAAATCACTAAATTTGTGAAGACAATGTATAGAGCATACTTTGGAATTAAGCTAGGGGACCAGGACAAAAATTTCGCCCCTCATATGTGCTGCAAGACGTGCATTGAAAATTTGAGAAGATGGAGCAAAGGCAGAGCGAAATCTTTGCCCTTTGGAATTCCCATGATTTGGAGAGAAGGAAAGGATCACGTGACAGATTGCTATTTCTGCATGACAAACCTCCAAGGTGGGCTTATAAATTTATTTTTCTTAAATATTTTGAAATCCTCGTATGAAACTTGACATAATATTCACCATAATGTAATATTCACCATATATAGCATAATATTCACCATAATGGTAATCATACATTTACATATACATATTGTTATAGAAAATACATTTACACATATATATTGTTATACAAGTTACATTTACATATACAATGATTGTATATTTTCTTTCTTTTTCATTCATATTGTCCCCGAAGGGACAATATGAATGAAAAAGAAAAAATATACAGACTCCATCGACCTATTTCATATCTTACAGACCGCAGCCTTCCCTCATGAGCCGCCACTGTCTGAATGCTTCTTCTATTTCATATGCAAGTTTTATATCCATGTTTCTGTGTTTCTATTTTCAGGAGTTAACAAGAAGAATAAACACATTGTTGTATACCCTGACATTCCTTCTGCTATGAGACCTGTAACCCATGGTCCTGGAATTCCAATACCCGACCCACCTCAAACCCTGGACTTCGATGATTCTGATGATGAATCAATGACCAATGCCAATGACCAGTCCCAGTCGTATATACCTCAAAATACCGCTTCAAATGAGCCGAGGCCTCTCAACCAGGCCAAACTTAATGATCTTACCAGGGATTTAGGACTTTCCAAATTAGCTGCCGAGATCTTGGGCTCACGACTTCGAGAGGACAACTTGCTGGCTCCGGGAACAACATTCTCCTGGTATAGGAAACGAGAGGAAGAATTCCGCAAGTTTTTTGCAGTGCACGAAAATATCTCTTCCTTAGTGGACTGCTGCAATGTTGAGGGGCTAATCGAATCCTTGGGCCTGCCATATAACGCATCAGAATGGAGGCTATTTATAGACTCGTCTAAACGAAGTTTGAAAGCAGTACTTCTCAACATTGGGAATAGGGTTGCATCAGTCCCTGTAGCACATTCCGTACAACTTACTGAGAGCTACGATAACATGAAAATTTTACTGGATGCTCTCGTATACGACCAACATAACTGGAGGAGTGGAGGATCTGTGGAGATTTGAAGGTAATACTAATATCATAAGTAAACTATTGCTATTGACTATGTTGTTTTTCCAAAGGTTATTTGAGAGCGTATAAGAACACTTAACTTCCCCACAGAAGTGATACAGTCCAATGCATAGATTTTTTTATCTGATAGAACAAATTCTCTAAATTCTTTAAATATTTTCATTTTTTTTCAGATTGTGGCATTTGTATTGGGAATGCAAGGGGGATACACGAAATACCCATGTTTCCTCTGCAAATGGGATAGCCGAGCGGATGAGAAGCACTATGCACAGCGTGAATGGGCATCCAGAGAGAATTCTGAACCTGGGTCGCATAATGTCGTTTCAGTGCCCCTTGTACCACCAACAAAAATTTTGCTCCCACCACTTCCTATTAAGCTGGGCTTGATGAAAAATTTCATCAAATCAATGAATAAGGAGGGTTCAGCATTCCGATATCTCGAGAGTAAATTTCCTCATATACCTGATGCTAAACTAAATGCTGGGGTTTTTGATGCCTCAAATTCGAACTTTGATCAAGGATACTCAGTTCGAAAACGCAATGACTCCAACTGAGAAGAATGCCTGGCAGGCATTCAAATCAGTTGTCACTGATTTTCTTGGCAAGCGTAGAAGTCCAGAATATGAGTCCGTTGTCGAAAACTTGATGGAAGCTTTCAAAGCTCATGGGTCGCGCATGTCCATAAAAATGCACTTTTTGTGGTCCCACTTGGACTATTTTCCTGAAAATTGCGGGGATTATAGTGAGGAACAGGGTGAACGATTTCACCAAGATATCAAAATAATGGAAGAGAGGTACCAGGGAAACTGGGATATCAATATGCTGGCGGACTATTGCTGGTGTTTGAAGCGGGACGTGCCCGAAGAAAAACACAGACGGAAAGCCAAAAAAACTTCATTCCTTCCTCAATAAACTTTTTTCCATATTCATTGTATGAATAAAAATATTTATTCACACAATGTTTTCATTTTTCACGAGTGTTCTTATAATATTACTCGTATCTACAGTGTTTAAGCTAAAAAAATCAATAAATTTGGGGATAAAATTGGACTTATAATAAATGGCCAATAGAGAAAAAACCTGACCTGATTGAAGAAAACCAATGTCATTTTCGAATTCAGCATGGTCGAATTATATAATATGAGTTGAAAAAACCCTCACAGCAGACAAAAGAATTTCATATGCATACCAGTGTTATGGGAGGCTTCACGGTAATTAAGTTCATTACCACACTGAGGACACATAAGAGAGTTCTTGAGCGCGCCGTGAGCTCGAAATATAGCGACAGCAGCGCTATCGTCCCTCAAAACTTGTTTAATAACGTCCCACTCGAACTTGCAGCGCTTACTACACACAGCCATTCTGAAGCAACTGTTTAATTCAAATTTCAGCGCCGGACGTGCGTGGGGATGTCATGTGACAATAGAGCAGCCGCTGATTGGCTAATGATAATAACATGACTACATACACAAGGGACGAGATGGTTTGACGAGTGAATAATGGCGCCAAAATTTAATAATTTCGAAATGCGCAGGGTGTCACGTGACAATGGGGCAGCCACTGATTGGCTAGTGATAATAACATGACTACATATACCAGGGTTGCCAGATTGGCCCATTTGGGGCCAAATTTCACAAGTTTTGCCCATTTGAAAAGTATTTGGCCTCTTATTGGCCTTTTTTGCAAATGTATTCCAATTATTTAGACCAAATAGAGGCACAATATAGAAAAATTAACTTTGTCAAGTGGAAAGAAGAGGAAGTTTTTGCAGAATCTATTCCTGATGCTGCTGCTAAATTTTGAAAAGGTGTTCTCAACAGTGTTGCCAACATTATCTCCTGAGAGTAAGGCTAGATTAGAAGAAAATATAGGCTATAAAGGCTATAACCCTAATAAAAATAGGCTAAAAAATAGGCTAAACATTTTTCTTACATTATGACAAAAATAGTGTGTCAACATCATTTAAATCCTCATCGGAATCATCTGTTTCGTCAGCATTCTCGTAAGTTAATTTGGTCCCTATGTTTTGAATTATGTTTTGAGGTAAACTATGAGTAACAAGACTTTTCAGCTCTTCTAATTCCAGCTCGAATGCTAAGTATTGCATTTAAAATGTCTCTCTTCATTCTGTTTCTCTGTTTACTTTTAACGATGTTCATCTGGCTAAAAATTCTCTCCACTTCAGCATTAGAATGGGGGATGCACAAAACACGTCTAACTACAGCAGCAAGCCCTCTGAAGGGATTAGATCCTGGAATTTCTCTTATCCAATCCTTGCACAAATCATCTTTAAGCCATTCATTCCTAAATCGCTGTTGGTAGGTTGGCTTCGACATGTTTAATGGACTATTACTTAATTAACTTACAGTTTAGAAAACAAAGCTGGAAAACAACCACAAAGATAATAAAACTCTTATCGACAATTCAAAACTATGACGGGGAACTAATGATAAATATATGTGAATTTATAATAACAATTTACACTATACAATACACATTCACGTACAAGAAAAACTAACAACGACTGAAACCACTTCTATCAAATCAGTACAAGATGACACTCTTCCGACGTAATTGTACATATTTTGACACGCTACAACGTGAAAAAACATTTTAGTACGCTCGCAATTTGATATGAAAAGAGGCTAGATTAAGGCTAAATTAGAACAAAAAGTTGCCAGATTTAAGGCCATAGGCTATTAAGTAAAATAAAAGGCTAGCCGAAACTAAAATAGGCTAAATCTAGCCTGAAAAAGGCCAAGTTGGCAACACTGGTTCTTAAACATGGTAGTTTCAATGAACTTGCTCTTTATGCATTCCAATGTTTAGTTACAACTGCATGGTAAGGCTTTTTCATATAATTTACTAGCGGAGTGCTGCCCTTTTTTGGCCCCTTTTTGGCGGCTTTGGCCCTTTTTGATGCTCACTCTGGCCCCATGAAATAAAAAAAGTTTGGCAACCCTGACATATACACGGGATGAGATGGTTTGACGAGTGAATAATGGAGCCAAAATTTAAAAATTTCGAAAGTAAATATCTTGATAAATAGGAATTTCCGCCAAAACTAGTATAGAATAAAGTATTCTTGTTTTGGTTGAAAATAGCAGAAAAGTAACTCTTTCTATCGAAAATGAAAGGGACGTTAAAACGAATATTAACCAAAAACAAGAATATTTTATTCTATACTAACTTTGGCGGAAATTACTATTTATGAAGATAATTATTTTTGAAATTATTAAATTTTGGCGCCATTATTCACCAGTCAAACCATCTCGTCCGTTGACGTATGTAGTCATGTTATTATCATTAGCCAATCAGCAACTGCCCCATTGTCACGTGATACTCCCATGCAGGTCCAGTGGCTGAAATTTGAATTCAACAGTTGTTTTAGAATGGTGGGAGTTCCCATTCCGAGTGTGACTTCAACTAGGCCTAGGTCAGATTAGGTGTACTACTTACCTTTCTGGGTCCCGAATTCATTATGGGGTACCCATGGTTGTTTAGGTCAACTGCATGCCCTTGACAATTGGTTAAGTTAAGTTGTGTTTTCGTTAGTTTTAATGCAAATATCACGACTTAACCGATTATCAAGGCATACAGTTGATCTAACCGGGCATTCAATTAACCTTTGTGGTATCCAATGCCGGAAAGCTAAGTAGTACCAGGTTAGGTTAGGTTACTTTTGCCGTGATGAAAATAGGTTTTTCTGGTGTATTTCTTGGTTTCAATTGATTCTGGCCTTTTTATCCCACAATTTCCCTCTTCTTTAAAGCTGGAGGGTGGGGTATCTCCATAAGTGCATTTGCGCCGAAAATGAAGGTCAGATTCAATTAAAGCAGTATGAAATACACCACAAAAACCTATTTTCATCACTAGTTTGGGTGGATGTGTTCTACCAAATCTTTACCCTTTGGAATTTTTTGTTCTTAACAGTTTTTGCCAAATTCCTCATTTCATCCTTCACTGAACCTATGCTACATGTTAAATTAAGGAGTTTGGTAGAAATTTAGGTAATTGTATACATCCCCCTCACCTCAATTTTATGAAATTGACTTCACAATCGATGTAAAACCTTTATTTATAGCATGTAATTACTTTATTTATTTTCGGAAACCAACCTAACTTTACATAACTTAAAACATGTTATTACATTATCATTTGTATAATTTAGGTCTTGGGGGGTACAGGGGCTAAAGATCAAGCATCACAAAGTGAACCCTATACAAATGATAATGTAATAACATGTTAAGTTATGCACTTTTTAAGCCTTCATCTAGGGCATATGATGAATCAAGTTCTCAAAAGTCAAAACCACATGAACAGCAAGTCATAATTCTATCACAAACACGACCAAACTGAGGTATTACCCAAATTGAATCCAATTAGAAAAAAAAAAATAGCCAGAACAGAAACCAACCAACTAAGTCGCAGAGTAGCGAAAAAATAGCCCAATCAGAAAAATGTCAACTCAAATGGATATTGTTAATTAAATATTATCTCCATAATTATGATTGACTGAAAAAATTTTTACTTAAAGGAAAGGTTTTATTTATTATTTTCTACACATTGCAATAATTTTTATTAGAAACAGGTGAGGCAGATATTGTATACAATTACTGACATTTACCAGGTATGCTGCATCACTTTCAAGCTTGTAATTCAAGACCTAGTGAAAATAAAGTAGAAGTTCCAGATTTTAAAAGAGGAAATATAAATGGACTAGTAAATGATCTGTGTCTAATAAATTGGACAGATATTCTACAGCCTGAACAGACAGTAACTAGTATGTGGGAAAAATTTAAAAGTATAATAATGAATATACAAAGGAAGCATATCCCACAGTGTAAAATCAGAACTGGAAAAAATAAAAAACAACCTTGGATAAACTGCAATGTAAAAAGAGCAATCGGAGAAAAAACAAAAGCATTTCATAAATTCAAAAGAACTAAAAATGGCACAGACTCCGAAATATATAAAGGTAAAAGAAGCATTTGCAAGAAAGTAATCAGAGATAGCAAATGGGACCTGGAGAAAAGCCTAGCCAAGAATTCAAAAAACAATCCTAAGAAGTTTTTCAGTCACTTCAATTTGAAAAGTAGAGTGAAAAAGAAAATTGGCCCCCTCCATATAGATGATAAAACTATAGATGATGATCTTGAAATAACTGAAGAACTAAACAAATACTTCTCATCAGTATTCACAAATGAAAATTTAAATAATATTCCTGATCTTATACTACCAGGACAAGATAGAGAAATAAATGAATTAAGGGTAACAAAACTAGATATCTTAAAAGCAATAGATAAATTAAAAATGGAAAAATCTCCAGGGCCAGATGAAATGCATCCAATAGTCATAAAAGCTGCCAAAAAGAATATAGCACAGGCACTAGAAATTATTTTTAATAAATCATTGATATGTACTGAAATTCCAGAGGATTGGAAGAAAGTAAATGTGGCTCCAATCTTTAAAAAAGGAAATAGAAACTTAGCAAAAAACTACAGACCCATCAGCCTCGCCTCCATTATTTGCAAATTGCTCGAAAGTATCATTAGAGGTAAAGTTACTGAGTTCCTTGAAGAGTGCAACCTTATAAATGATAGCCAGCATGGCTTTCGAAATGGAAGGTCCTGTCTAACCAACTTGATTGAATTTTATGATGGAGTCCTATTGTATTTGGACAATAAAGAGCCAGTAGATATAGTATACTTAGATTTTGCAAAGGCATTTGATACTGTTCCTCATGCAAGATTGTTGGTAAAAGTTAAAGCTGATTGGATAGAAGAATGGCTGAGAAATAGAAAACAGAGTTCATCTAAATGGAAATAAGTCTACTTGGAGACCCGTATTGAGCGGAGTCCCACAGGGGTCTGTTCTGGGACCTCTGCTTTTTGTTGTCTATATAAATGATCTAGAGAAGGGCCTATCATGTAAAACCTCAAAATTTGCTGATGATACAAAATTAGGCCATAATGTTAAGTCAGTAGCAGGAGCAATGACAATACAAAAAGACTTAGACAGAGTAACAGCCTGGGCAGATAAGTGGGAGATGAAATTTAATGTTGATAAGTGCAAGGTTATGCATATTGGGCCAAAAAATCCAGAATTTGAATACAATATGAATGGAATTTGGATTAAAAATGATGATAAAGAGAAAGACTTGGGTGTCACTGTGACAAATGAACTTAAACCCTCAAATCACTGTATGGTAATCAGAAATAAAGCAAATGCTAGACTCAATCTCATGCAGAGACACATTGAATACAAATCACCCAATATTATAAAGCAACTATACATTTCATATGTAAGACCCCTCCTCGAATACTGCATTCAATTTAATAGTCCCTACTTGATACAAGATATTGAAAAACTGGAAAAAGTACAGAAACGAGCAACAAGAATGATCCCATCTCTAAGACAATTGACATATAAGGAAAGACTGGCGTATCTAAGCATGTTCTCATTAAAAAGGAGGAGGTTAAGGGGTGATATGATAGAGGTGTATAAAATGATAAAAGGGTTGGATAAGATAGATTTTGATTCTCTTTTCATTAAAGATCACAATAACCAGACTAGAGGTCATAGTATGAAATTATTTAAGCCAAGATGTAGAATAAATTTAAGAAAACATAGTTTTACAAACAGAGTAATTAAGTTTTGGAACACTGACAGAAGAAGCGGTGACTTCAGATACGCTTGATTCTTTCAAAAGAAGGTTGGATAGTTTGATGTCTGCAAGGGACATCTGGTGATGGTGTTTAAGCCCATTTTTATTGCATGAATGGTACTAGTTTATTTCATATATATTATGTGCATTTGGGTGATAGATCCCACAGCTCAACACAGGTGTTGTGGGATATAGGGAGGCAGCATCTTGGGTTAGGGGATACTCTCTGTCCTTACACACCCTATTTAAAGAGATTCCTCTGCCGAGCGGTGCCCCCCATAGTACTGTGAGGTATTGAAAAACTCATGATCTTCACTTGCCCCACAAACACCTTTAAATGGGAGACCCAAAATGGGTGCACACACATTTCTACACTACTGTACAGTCTTTACAGCCACACCTACACTTTTCCTCTTAAGTATATATATTGTAATGTATATGGATGTAAATTGTGACTTGGTCCGCAATTGATATGGGCCGTGACTTATTTTTGGTTGGCATGGTACTGGTATTGATGGGTACCATAATAAAATTGACTGGATTCTTTGGATCTGATATATTTGCATGTCAGTTATAAATAGATATAGTGTGTAACATATTTGTGGATAGTAGCCTATTATGACTGATCCTCTGGATCCAGAGATTCTATCTTTAGTTTTAAATTGATAATTAATTAGTTTTAAATTGATACTTAATTAGTTTTGTAAAAATTAGTTATTGCCAATGTACAGGCAGTTTTTACATAGTGGAGCCACCTCGATGGGCCGAAGTGGCCCCTAGTGTGCCCACTATAAAAATTTCTTATGTTCAAGCAAAAATACTTTTGAGCTCTATCATACGTACTTTCTAGAGTAATAATATTTGGTATCTTAATGTGCCCACTATAAAATTTTTACCATGTTAGATTGTTAGAAAATATTAGCCATTTTACTTTGGGCCTTTACTACAAATAAGGATGGGAGTGACCTTTTTTTTTCAAATCAAGACACTGGTATTTTTCTGTTATCTGCCCCCCTTTCTTCTTTCTTGGTTAGGTCAACTGTATGCCCTTGACAATTGGGCATTAAATTATTTAGTTTTAATGAAAATATCACAACTTAACCTAACTAGTTGTCAAGGGTGTACAGTTGACCTAACTTGGGAAGAAGAAAGGGGGCAGAAGGGGCAACTGCCTTGGGTGCCAAAGAAATTAACTAAAAACTACTTGCATTAATCAATGGACCAAGAACATCTATCTGACATGGTTATTATATTTATAGAACAGAAGTTAGCAAACTCTCTGAACTATGACAATGTGATTGATGACTTTGCAGCTATGAAAGCAAGAAAAGTATCTCTCTGACTTAGTTAAAATGAATTTCCTAATAGTCTCTATAAGACTGAATGTGCATAGTGCATGACTCCAGATTTGAAAAAATTACTGGAGCACAGCTCTGAATTTACTTTTTTTTCCCTTACACCACTAGATAGGTTAATGATAGTAAACTCTTGAATTGACGACATACCAATTACAAATTGTTTTAGCTAAACATAATAATACAATAATGTACAGTTTATAACTCACCTTAAGTTTATTTATTCATTGCAGCAGCAACAGTGGACGATGTTAGACCCTGCATGTAGGCATTTGTTGTGAATTTACCGCCATGTATGCTTGGCCACTGATCAATGGCTTTCTGTGTGATCATTACAGCAGATCTAGTGCCTGGAGCTGGACCCTCCTTCACAATTCTGCACAGCTTAGTCAAATGAGATGGCTTAATGGATCCTTTGTGTTCAACAATGTAACCAAGAATGGAGAATGTCCCTTCAGCTGGTGCTTCACTCCAGGCAGTTGATCCATCTTTATCAAAATGCTTTAATCTCTCTGTGATTCCTTTCCACAGCTGTTCTATATATTCTGTCAGCCAATTTATCACTGAGTCTTTTGTAAAACTACTTTCAGATCTGGTTCTGGATGGTCTAGCAACTTCAGCAACCTGGTAGTAATCAGAACGTTTCTTGATGTATTTGTAAACTTCATTTAGGATGTAATCCTCAGCTGTTAGTTCCTTTTGCTGCCCTGTGGTATCGTGCTTAAATTCAGAAACTACATCATTTGCATTTCCTCCATTAGCTAATTTGGAAATTGTTTCCATCACTCTTAACATAACAGTTTTCCCTCTTTCTTTATAAAATATATTTTCTACAAATTCTGCACTAACTGTGGTTTTTTGAGCTACTTGCAACATAATCTTTGTTACATAGGAAATCAATACATAGAACTTGGCACTAATTTCTTTCTCTTGTGGATGATCAAAAAACACACAATTTTCCACAAATCTGTCAAATTGATCAAATTCGTAATTAACCATGCGAGTATCAGGTTTGAGTTTTGGTCTCTTAAAACCAATGATATTGTCAAGAACCATATTGGTATAGTCAAGGCCTGATCTCAGACTTGAAGAGTGATTCTGAATAAAGTCTAAAAGCTCACTTAGTTTACAAATTTTCTTCAATGCATCAACGTGGGCTCTGTTCACAAGATGCATTAAGTCCCATCGAAATTTGAAATTTTCTCCAAACAACTTTTTCATTTCGTTTTTAAATGGCTCGTTGTCCTTACAAAAAGCCCCATCTCCAACCATTCCAGATACCTTGGATTTAATTGCTTCTTCAGATAGTTTCAAGTGATTAGGAGACTTCAACACATCAAAAATTTCATTGGCCAAATAAACTCCTGATTTGCTGTGTACTAAATTTATCCCAGCAAGTTTTACAGTCTTATCTTCTTCACTCATAACTAATACAACTAGCATGCTTAATCCCAAAATTGTTCCAATGTCAGCTGTTATTGTTACTGAAGTTTGTTCTAAGAACCACTTTACAGTTTGTTCTTTAAGTTGATTATCTAATAGCTCACAAATTGTCTCGCACGCATGTGTGCTGTGATTCAAATTTCCAACCTCACAACCTGACCTATGTAATACAGCTAGAAGTACTGGATATAGAGTCCATGCAGTGTTTTTTTTCATTATGTAGTATAAGATGTTGCCACATAAGTCTTCTATGCGTTTAGTAGTGTTCCGAGAAGATGTTTTCATCACTTCATAAACAGCAGCTCTTTGATGATGCTGAAGTTTAATTAAATGTCTCTTCAGGTGGGTTTTCAGATTTCTAAACCATCTCTCTTGATTTTCTCCTTGTTTGCATACATAGGTTAAATCTTTAACATTGAAGTAACCTTTTATGTTAGAATGTTTGTCTGAAGCACATGCTTTGGGGTCTGCGCAAGCTATGCAATATAATGTAAACATTTTATCATCAGAAGCATCATCAATATCTTCTTGATTATCATCATCTTCATCCTCAACAGCTATATCTACATCAGGCATATTAGTGTCACTATTTGCAATGTTTTCCATTATATCACTTGGTACTGAAAATGAATCATCAGCATGCCCTAGATCCTTCTTTTCCACCAATTTGAATGTAGATTTGATCAAATCATTGTTCAGGATTTCTTGTATTGATTTACACTTGCTTAAATGGGCTATGGAAATGTCAAATTTGTTGCTTTTTGCTTTATTAGATTTGGATGCAACACTTGAACTTGAAGGCATATTTTGATTCTTCTCTTTATTAACCACAACAGCTTGGTGAGTTTCTTTTGTTAGGCGCAAAATTGCATTCAATGTCTTCTGGATTTGGGAATTTTTAAATTCCTCTAAAGCAGTTTTGTTAGTCTGATGCGCAGATTCCTCACTTACCTTTTGTTTCTTAGGTGGAGGAGAAGCACTTTCTTCAGTCTGTGAAACATCTAGTGAAAAAGTTTCATTTTCTAGATTAGCAGTTGATGAAGTTGGTTCATTTTTCTGAGGTCTAGCACTAGCACATTTTGTGAACAAACTAAATGACTGCTTTGCCGTATCTCTTTGCTGCACTTCATCCTGGTATTTCTTTACTGCAATATCTAAGCTGTGGGCCCAAACTCTGGGACCTCTTGTATTGTAACAAATATTTTTTTTGGAATTAAAATGTTCCTCCCAGTTTTGCTTCTTTGAATATTTGTTCTTGCATTGACCACAAAAGTAACCCCTTTTAACACCCTCACTTTTCTCTCCAACTTCATCAATATTAGGATCCATTATTGATTATTGACTACCTGAAAAAATATAAAATAAGTAAAAGTTAGTAAATATAGTATGGTAAAAGTGAGTAAAAGTAAGTAAATATAGTACAATGAAAGTAAGTAAAAGTAAGTGCTTTAAACTTAGTAAAAGTAAGTAAAAGTAAGTTTAAACTTAACTAAACTTTTCAATTCTAGTCATGGTGGATTACTTAAAACCGCACAAGTAATTATCTGGCCAATTTATCAAACCTGGCCGAGATCAATGGAACATAGTCCAATCCTGATAATTTTATATTAAAAAATATACGTTTTAATAAAATTTTAATTATCAAAACATTGAAGCTTAACAAAAAATAAAAATAATTGTTAAATATGGAATTACCAACTAAACTTAAAATAACTAAATTTGTAATTTAAAAAAATTGGTTTGTACAAGAACGTATACGCAAAAAAATTGCATAATGTCTAGCGGATGAACAAAACCCAAACCCAAATTTACTTTTTCTCATGGTCAAATTTACTGGAGCAATGATCCCAGGAATCTGGAGTCATGGCATAGTGTTCATTAGTAATTTCTCTATAGTTCAATTTGAATTCAATAATTACAAAATAATTATAAGCACAGCAATGATATGTCTGAAATTAATTTGCTCAAACCTTGAGACAACCTTAAAATGATAGATAACACCGTGTAACAAAAAATTTTTTTTTTCTTTATTTCTGGGTAATAACCTTTATTTTCTGATTCATTATGCTTCAAATCACTGGAAAAAAGCTGTCAGTGATTTTAAACTTCGGGTTTGTTGTCAGTACATCGATTTTGTTGAAATAAGAATATTATTATTTTTTAACCCTATATGGACATCTGCGACAGATCTGTAAACGCTTCAAAATTTACTATATATTTACCGAAACAAGTACATTTTAACTTAAATGACGATATTGTCAAATTTGTAATGGTTCAAGGAGTTTATATCATGAATTGGCAACTCCTACTGCAGAAAACCGAGCTTTAATGAAAAAAATAAGTTAGTGCGTCAGTAGAAGTAAAAGTGTATGGTTACGCAGTTCATTTTTTATTTTTTATCACTTTATTTGATTAAAGGTAAGTTGAATAATTTTTTATTGCTCAATATATGTTGTTAGAGTGGCTGAAGTAATATAAAACAATTCTGATAAACTGAGCACTAGAATATTTTATTGAAATGTAACAATATTGATGGCTCTGACATCCATGCCTTCTTTGCCACGTGGTATAAGGTTGTCCAATTTGTATTATATATATTACATTATATATATATTATATATATATATATATATATTATTTATATATATTATTATATTATATATATTACATTAAAAATCACATATTTATGTTCAAAGTACTCTAAATGAATGTTTAATATAGGTAAAAAAAATTTTAAGACAAAAATAAGAATTATGTCCATATAGGGTTAAATTAATCCATTATTTTTACTTTTTCAGACGTGTGACGAAGTTACTGTTATGGCTGCTCGTGGTTGCAAATACCCAGCGGATTCCTTCTGCTATGTGTGCGGCGAGTTCTTCGCAAAGATGGCTAAAAAACACTGCTTGGACAGTTGCACCCATGCAAAGGAAGCCTATCATGCCTACTTCGGAATGCCAGTCGGTGACCAAGACAAACGCTGGGCACCACATGTCATCTGTGACTACTTCCGCCGCACTCTTGAAGGTTGGTTTAGATGAGAGAAGAGGGCAATGCGTTTCGCTATCCCCCGTGTCTGGCGTGATCCCTCAGACCATCTCACGGACTGCTATTTCTGTATGGTGGACCCAACAAAACGAAGAAAGGGGAAGAATGCGTCTCCCATTGAGTACCCTGACATTCCATCATCTATTGCACCTGTTCCCCATAACGCGATGGACCTACCTGTGCCACAGCCTCCCTTGAGAGATCAATCTTGTCCAGCAGAAGAAGCAAGCTATGATGATTCCGAGGAGGAGCAAGGTGCGTCATCTGCTGCGTGCCGTCGATGCCGGGTGGCCGGTGAAAGGTGCCCCTACTACCCCAACCAAGAGGACATCAACGACCTCATCAGGGAAATGGCCTTGACAAAGTCCAACGCCGAGCTGCTCATTTCCAGACTGAAGCAGTGGGACTTACTGGACGACAGCGTTCGAATTACTGTACTTCCCAGAGGAAGCGGCATCGTGGCTTTTCAGTGTTCTTCACTCTTAGAGATGGGTTGTGCTACTGCCATGACATCAGAGGACTCTTCGACGCTGTGGGCATTCCCTGCAACACCTCTGACTGGCGGCTCTTCATCGACAGTTCATCTAAAAGCCTCAAGGCTGTTTTACTGCACAACACAAATCAGTGGCCCTCGATTCCTCTGGCTCATTCAGTGCACATGAAAGAAGAGTACCAGAATGTAAAAATCCTGCTGAATGCACTGAAGTACGACCAATTCAGCTGGGAGGTCATTGGCGATTTCAAGATGGTGGCCTTCTTGATGGGGCTTCAGGGAGGCTTCACCAAGTTCCCTTGCTATCTGTGCCTCTGGGATAGCTGAAAACAGCCCTTCACTACGAGAAGAGGAACTGGCCCCTCAGGACTGGCTATGAGGTTGGGGCCCATAACGTGAAGCAAGAGCCGCTGCTGGAGCCAACAAAAGTGCTGATGCTACCCCTGCACATCAAATTGGGCATCATTAAGCAGTTTGTTAAACAGCTGGATCCAGAGGGTGAGGCCTTGAAGCACATCCAGGAGCTGTTCCCGAAGTTGTCGGAGTCGAAGATCAAAGCAGGAGTATTTGTGGGCCCTCAGGTGAAGCGACTTATTGACTCTGACAGCTTTCCTGAGAAGCTGTCTGAGGTTGAGCGGGCAGCTTGGACAAGCTTCGTTTCTCTAGTCAAAGGTTTCCTCGGAAACCACAAGGCAGAGAACTACAGGGAAATCATTGACGAACTTGTGGACACGTACCGGAGCATGGGCTGCCGGATGTCGCTGAAACTGCACGTACTACACGCCCACCTTGATGAGTTCAAAGAAAACATAGGAGACTACTCAGAAGAACAAGGTGAAAGATTTCACCAGGATGTCAGCTCTTTCGAGGAATGCTACAAGGGACAGTACAATGAAAGTATGATGGGGGACTATTAGGGTGTACCATTTTTGGGTCATTTTCAAAAAGTCAAGGTCCAGGAGTCTAATGTTGTGCCAAATGATGTCCTAAACACAAATTTTACAGGCATTTTCTAATCCGACAAATTTTGAATCCCCCCACCCCCCCTTGAAATTTTGCGCATCCCCTTTTCCTAAAAACCCCATATATCTCAAACACACTCAACTTTATTGAAAAATGTTATAGAATAAAAATGATTTAGAATCAAAAGTTCTATTAGAAAAGTTCATCAAAATAGAAATTTACTTAATTTTGAAAATTTTCATTTATTTTTAAAAAATTTAAATTAAAAAAATTTTTTGCTTGCAGTGCCTTCTTCTTAAATAAGGTGTTACCGCCACCTTTGAAGCATCACCCCAATGCAGCTTCGCGGCGATGGGCTTTGTATTTGCTAGTTATAATGCAAATCATAATTAGTTTTTATTATAACTAGCCTATACAAAGTGAGGACAACCTCAAAACTATATATATATAAAATAAAGCTAAAAATTAACACTTTATCTATAGTTGTGAGGTCCCATATTATTTTTTTTTCCTTTATTCAACACTCCTCAAAAAATAAAAAGAAACAAGTTTCCTAATTAGAAATCATTGATATAAGAGCTTTTTAAACATAAAAATAAGAAAAGACAATTTATGGTATATTTAATAACAAAAAAAAATCAGCCTCTTCTAAATTAAAAACAATCTCTGCAAATAAAAATACCTAATCTATCTGTTAATGAACTATTCTTTACCGAGTTTCATTCTTTTAAGAGTCTCTTTACTAGGATCAGGAATTAGTCTTCTATTCTCTTCCACAATTTGCAAAAGACCTTGAAATTCTTCTTCATTTTGACATTTGTCATGAAAGTCTTGAACCAGCTTGATTTCTCTTTCAGCGGTATCATTGACTACTCTAATAGATGAAAGAATGTTTTTTAGTTTGTTGTAGTCATCAACCTCTTCCCATGTTGATGCTGGTTTCTTTATCCATGAGTCTGGTTTTGACCCACAGCATTGAAATAAATGCCATGAAATTGGACCTACTAGCTGATGAAGCTTTGTCTCTTCCTTTAAAATGGGGAAAACAGGTTGCCCACATACATAATTTTCTGGAACTGGATATTTGTTTAAGGATTTTGCGATCTTATCTTTTTTCATCATTACTTAGTGATCCAAAGAAACTCAAAGGGACCACTTCCTCCGTCAAATACCAGTAATGATTGGCAAAAGATTTCAAAGCAGCATTTGCAACTTCCCTATCTTCCTCCTTGTAATTCACCAAATCATGATAAAACTTCAGATCATTAGCTGGACTATCTAGTGAATTAGAACATAAAAGCCAGTATTTTCCATAAATTAATGCATTAAATAGACACATTCTCTTTAATTTCTTAATCAATGATTCATCATATGATGCTTGGTGGGCAAAAGCATACATTTTATTTGTATACAAAATCATTGCCATCCACCTGGCACGGTGCATTGCACCAGGTTTCCGCCAATGACTGTTTTCTCTGGAAACCTCTCCTAAAAGCATTAAAGTTGTTTCAGCAACTTCCTTATAGTCATCACGTGGAAAGCAGTCAGATTTTCTTAAACATTGGGTCATAAATTCTACACATTCTTCCTTTAGGCCTCTTTGATACCTTGATTTAACATCAAGAACATTGTATGTAGATTTCGTATTAATTTTCTTCCATTTAGACTCGCGAAATTCTTTGAATAACTCAAACTCAGGAGATTTACTTGGGCCAAAAATGGTTTCATACACAGCACACAAAACTCTTTCAGCCACATGATGGTGGCATGCTAACCAAATCAATTTCGTTTGCAAAAGTTCTTCAAGTAACTTACAGGAACCTTTCATCCATCCTGAATTGGATGCAGTGGTATCAAATGATACTCCAAAGACATTTTGCTTCGTTCCATTTTTCAATACTTTGAAATACAGAAGTGGCTTGAGACAATCCAGTGGAATCATCTATTATAGAAACTGATAAAAGTTTTTCTACATTTGGGTATCCAGTAACAAGTATTGCAAGGCAGTCTTCTTGTTCTGAACATGATTTAGTAAGCAGCTTGCTATCCCAATGTACTAGGCAGTGATCAGGAGGAGTAAAATCCTTGATGCAAGTTTCATATTTTCGTTTTCTTGTCTTTCGAGCGGCTCTTGCAGATGTGGTCCTGGAGAGAGACAGTTTTTCAATATCCTTGCCACACCTAATGGCTACTGCAGCAGCAAAAACAGTCCGTTGTCCAATAGAGAGATTAAGTCTGTCTGCAGTGGAGGAAACCAATGGCGAGGCAAGAATATTTTTGGGGCTGGAAGCATTTGAAGGTCCTGCTGTAGGTTCTGTCGGAAACTCTTCATAGCTGTCTGTCTCAGAACTGGTCGTGCTAGAAAGAAGGGTTTCTGATGTTCTGGCTGTAGCACTCACTTGCTTCACTGATTTATGTTTCTCTTTGCATTTCTTCTCTTTCTCTAATCTAATGTACTTGCGCTGTACTTTTGATGCATAATCTGCATCTAGCAAACCTAAACCATGTTTCTCATTTTGTTCTTTGATCTTCTAAGAATGAAATATCATATGCTTTCTGAGGCTCAGTTCTCATGTGGTCTTTTTGGATTAATTCAACGGCATTTTGAGAAGAGATGTCAAAAAGGGAATCCATAATTTTCATGAAATTAAAGAGCATTTTCAAAGCTTGCTCTTTTTTTGTGCTTGATTAAATTATTATGCATTTCTTCTAGATTTAACAGCATCTTCCTGCCTTTAGGGTTTTTACTAATATCTATAGTAGGAATGCATGCTTTTTGCCATATTATTAGTAGCTTCTGTAGAACTTCATTAACAGTAGAATCTTTTGTAACTTTTGGACCCTTATACTGCATTCTCCGTAAATAAATAAAATGGCTTAGAACATCTTTATTGGATGGTAAAACAATTTTAGATGAACTCATAATATCAGCCTGCAAGCGACCAAGAATAAAGTCATGCTGTTTTGGTAGCTGTTTGACTCATTTTTTATTTATTTTTCAAATAAAGCAGTCTGAAAAGAAACAATAAGAGTAAAAACAATGCTTGTTTATTAAAATTCAATGTAAAAAAGGATTTTTAAATTTGGATTATACTCACAATATACTCATAAATAATGTAACTTAAGCACCTTATTTTATATTAATACAATAAGGTGCTCTTGGACAAAAGAAAATGAAAATTTTCAAAATTACGTAAATTTCTATCTTAATGAACTTTTCTAATAGAACGTTTGATTCTAAATCATTTTTATTCTATAACATTTTTAGATATATGGGGTTTTTAGGAAAAGGGGATAGGCAAAATTTCAAGGGGGGTGGGGGGGATTCAAAATTTGTTGGATTAGAAAATGCTTGTTAAATTTGTGTTTAGGACATCATTTGGCACAACATTAGACTCCTGGACCTTGACTTTTTGAAAATGACCCAAAAATGGTACACCCTAGGGACTATATCTGGAACCTTTTGCATGAGAGTGAACTGAAATACAATCGCCAATCTCGTAGACAAACTTCTTTTTGATTAAACTATAATGCTAGAATTTTTGTATCAATTCTGTATCAATTCTCCGTAGCAATACTCTTTATCAACACTCTGCATCACTGCACTGTATCACTGTCTGTGTATTAACATATTATAATACATAATTATTCCCTACTCATTTCCTTCTTTTTATTTTCATTTCTAAAGACAGGGCCTGGAGAACTTCATTTTTCATCATTGATTTATCATAATAATCGTGTTAACATCAATTAAAATTATACTTAACAGGATTCATTTGATTTAAAAGCAGATAGTGTGAAAAACCCTTAAATTAATAAGCAAAAAATCAATAAATCGATCTCATGAACTCAAAACCGAAGTCTGAACTTGGTGACTGCTCATTTTTACTTATTTATGCCCTAAAAAATCAGAAAATAATAGTTTTAACTCATGGACAAATTTTGTGTTACACGGTGAATTAGCATTGTCAAAATAATCCTTATACATGCCACATTATTTATATCAATTAAAATTAAGGTATTTTTTTACAGGAGTACATTATAGGCTTTTGAGGAATTTTGGAATTTTAGGTTAGGTTATATATTAAAACTGTTTTTCCGATTGTTTTTGATGATGTTTGAACAAAATTAACCTTCGTTGAAACTGCGTAACAAAAAACATCAGAAAAACATAGTATTGATTTATAAAGCCTGTAATGTACACTTGTAAAAATTTACCAAAATTAAATTCATCAATGATTACTTGCAGGAGAGGGGGCCACCAAATTCATGTTCTGCCCAGTGCACCATCAAGGCTTGCTACAGCTCTGGGGGGCAGATAACAGAAAAGTAC
Source organism: Bathynomus jamesi (assembly GCA_023014485.1). Classification (NCBI taxonomy): domain Eukaryota; kingdom Metazoa; phylum Arthropoda; class Malacostraca; order Isopoda; family Cirolanidae; genus Bathynomus; species Bathynomus jamesi. Next base: position 546,222 of record JAJOZX010000284.1, read on the forward strand.
TGAAACTTTTTCTAAAATGTAAATTTCATACTGCATATTCTTTCTTGTAGATGATTGGTGAGAATTGGATCGAAATAAAAACATAAGTAGTTTAAAGATGATTCAGAACTACCAAAGCCTCTCTCTAGTTTATTCCTATCCATAATAAGAACCAAAGTACCACACACACACACACATACATACATACATACATACATACATATATATATATATAATATATATATATATATATATATATATATATACTGTATATATACTGCAGTACCTGTATTTTACTCAGGAAATAGGTAAATATACAGTTTCACAGCTCCATGAATACCGATATTTTAGTCATAAAAACCACAAATATGTATATTTGGAGACTATCTGAAGACCATGGCATCAGTAAAGTTTTTGTAAGACCCTGTAAAGTATTTTTTATTACTATTTGAAATATGAACTAATACTAGCGAATCTGCCAACCTGGTAATCATTGTCCAGGTTGTTGCCATCTAGGATGGACGTGTGTACCAGTTGCTCCGTGAGTGAATTATCATTAACACAAGAAGATTGTGTTGAATTTAGCCAGAAACACAGATTATTATTGTACGTTGAAAAGTGTCCTAATTGTCAAAAAAGGTGTTCTTACAACCGAAACACACAATGTTTTCACTGCCAAAAGTGCCATTCAAATGGTACCAAGCGTAACTATAAATTATCACTTATGAAAAATAGTTTTTGGAGGAAGTCAGGTTTGATCAACTTCTGTTTCATTTTCATGGCTCCATCTAAATTTCTTTCCTAAAGTCGCGGAAGAATACAAAATACTTATCTGCAACGTAAACAATAGTGTTTTGTATTCCTCCATGACTGCGGGGAAAAAATTTAGATGGAGCTGTGAAACTGCATTTTTACCAGTAAAGATTAAGATTTTAGAAGACCAGTTTCTTGTCAAAAGTTGAAATTTTTTACAATGATCTTATACTTATAAAGAGTGCTAGACTCGGGTGGATCCCTCTCTGTCCAGATTGTGCTAGGACAGTATTTCTGAAGAAGTAGCTTGGCTTTGTAGTCATTCTTCACAGGCTTAGTGTCCCAATATTTACCTACTCTAAGATCTCTAAAAGATTTGTTAAACAAGACCTGCCTGATCTAAATCCATGTTGTGAATCTAATACTGTACTACGTTGTATTCAGCTAAGTGACTCTGAATGCTCCCCTTTATTATTTTCTGAAGAGCCTTCCCAACAAGTAGTACAGTACCTGAAAGTCCTGATAATCTGTTGAAATTTTATGGAGCCCTATGGTTTTTGTGTTGTGCAGATCATGTAATTATGTTGGTGTGAATATAATCCTAATTTAAATTTTGAAATTAGCAACATGCCTAATCATGGTATTTTTAAAGTAAGCTGGGTTGAGTTGGTGGCACACCTAAAGCAAAAGTGCCACTGTGTAATTTCTTTATTTATGGTCAGATTTTTATGAAATTTTCAATATAGAGGTTTTCAAATACCAAGAAATAGGAAAAAAAAAAAAAATGAAACGTTTGAAAATTTTCTAAAAAAAAAAAAAAACAGTTGACCTAACTGGGTCTTCAATGGTGGACATTGAATAACATTGAAGGCCCAGTTAGGTCAATTGTATCCCCAGATTTTTTTAAATGTGCGTTATTTTGATGTCTGCCTTGAAAACCTCTCTATATTGAAAATTTCATAAAAATATAACCATAAATAAAGAAATTATACAGCAGGTGCTTTTGCTTTAGGTGCACTGAGTTGGTTATGTTAGTACCTCTCAAATTGTATAGCTTATAGTAATATCAATGTTTGAGATAGGCTCTGTCTGGTTGGCTCCTAATGTATGCTATATTAAGATCTACTCTGAGTTTTAGTATCCCAGTTTGAAGCTCGAATTAGTAATTTTTTTCATTTTAAAGGAGATATATAAGGCTTTTAATATTTTATTTCATTGCAGTTTTTAAAATATTAGTAAGTTTTCATGATATGTCACCTATTCATCATAGAATATATTTAAGAGATCTGAAGATTGTACCAGCCAAAGAAGAATTTGTCATTGGTGATCAAGTAGTGAAGAAAGTGGATGTCATTGGTACTGTTATTTATTTGAGTGAGAGAGAGAATGCCTTTATATTTCAATGTAAGTTAGCTTCAAGAAGCATTAGGTTACGCTAGTTTAGTTATTTCATTCAGATAGTCTCACCTTGAAAGCTTTCTCTTAATGATAGCTAGAATTTGATGATTTTAATTTTGATATTTTAGTTACATAGATATAGGCCTAATGTGGGTTACCTAATTCTTTGAGTCATTGCCAAGTAAATAATAAACCTTCATTTGAGTTGTGTACAGCGCACTTAGATTCTGGAAATGTAGGCTTATTAATACTGGGAGTCAAGCCAAGTTGTATCGTAATACATTTTAATATTTTAAAGCCTCAGGGTTACTTATGAAAGATAAAAAACTGGTTTTACAACTGGGTCCTCATAAAATCTAATAGTAGTATAGCAAAATTTTTTGTTATTGCCATAAAGAATTAGGCTAAGTTGGTAAGACCATTCACACTGCTTTTTAAAGGAAATTTTTAATAGCCCTTCTTAATTAATAATAGTTTTGCAAGGCACTGTAATTACGTACCATAGAAGGGGGTAATTCAATATCAAGGGATAATTCCAGCACCTTGACTTTATTCTATAAAAAGTAACATTTTCACCAAAAGTAAAAGAAAATTTACCATTAAAAAAAATGTTCTGAAAGAGTAGTCTCTGGTTGGAATTTGACATAGGTAACCTCGTGGAAAAGACATTGTTTTGTAGGTGAATAGGTTGCAGTAACTTAAAAAAGTGGAACAAAAATTTATTGTCATTTTATTTTTTTTTACCTACTAAACAGTTCTTTTCCAGGAGTTTACGTATGTCAAATTACAACTAGAGACCACTTTTTCAGAACATTTTTTTTTTCCTTGTAAATTTTCTTTACTTTTGGTGAAAATGTTACTTTTTTGTGAAATAAAGTCAAGGTGCTAAAATTACCCCTTGATCTTGAAATTACCCCCTTGTACAGTATGGTGTACATCACATGAAGTTCACTCGTGTACTAGTATGATGTACCTATGGTGTATGTAGTAGCTACACAGCTTCCCAAACGTTTGTATTTTGGGCACGCTACACACCACAGCAAATAATTTAAATGAGATATAATGTGTGTGTAGATATTTTACAGTGACTATCACTTAATAACAAAAGTTGGGTCAATAATTAAAGATGTCCTCTAGTCATTTAGACAGAGTAATTCATCATCAGGAGAGTTTGAGTAGGCTACTCTGCTTTGGGTAGGGTAACTACTGTACACTGCCATCATCTGCTTTGTCAATTTTCCTCCTCTTGCAGTCAGATGTTCTCTCTTCAGGTCCATTTAAACATTGTAACTTTGTATAAAATAGTATAGTAGTCATTCCATGTCAAATCACTCGATTGTAGAAGTTTTTTTAATTTTGTAGATTGTATGTATCATATTAGACCTATAGCTATATGCTGAATTTCAACTTTGGAGGTGAACTGGCTTCTGAGTTACTATATATATATATATATATATTATATATATTATATATATATATATATATATGGAATAGCAATGTGATAACATCTGAAAATGCTCATAACTTCACAAGTAGTTGGCTGCAGATGCAAGGCTTGTACACATTTTTAGCCTTTAAAAAATCAAGTGAAGCTAGCCTATAGTAATTTATCAGGTCATCCCATAAGTAATGTCATTTTTTACGATAGATTAAGTTTAAACTAGTCCTACTTGGTTTAAGCACAAATTTTCCGAAGGTTATATCTAAGAGGAGATCTATCGTGTTTTGCTACATACTTTACAGACCTTGATCAGTGAAGACGTGTGTTTTGCTTTATGTGAACCCCTCATAAACATGGTGGTATCAGAAAAGCATATTAGGCATATAATGCTTTATGAGTTCAAAAAAGGGAATAGTGCTACTGAAGCAACGCGAAACATTCAGGACATTTATGGCAATGATATTCTGAATGTGAGGAAATGTCAAAGATGGTTTCAAAAGTTTAGGAATGGTGACTGCTGTTTGACAGATGCAGCATGATCTGGTCTCCCTGCTGAGTTTGATGATGACCTGCTGTTCACTGCACTTGAAGAAGACTGTTCAACAACTGTCAAATTGGCCCAGAAACTCAATTCATCCCTGTCCACCATCCATTGACATTTGCAACAACTCGGGAAAGTGCCTAAGTTAGGAAAATGGGTGCCACATGAATTGTCGGTCGACAATCTGAGGGTGTGGATAAACATTAGCACAGCTCTTCATTCCTGTGAACTCCAAGTTCTGTTTTTGCAACATTTAGTGAATGGTGATGAGAAGTGGATACTGTACCAGAATGTTAAGCGCCATCAACAGTGGGTTTGTGCCGGAGAACCAGCGACACCACTAGTGATGTGAGTCATTTTTTATCATCATTTTTTTTTGTTTAAAACGAAGATAGTCTGTTTTTTTGTTTTTTATTGTTTTAAACTTATTCCATATTTTTCTTCCTTTAATCTAATAAGTATATTAGTATTACCTATAATTTACTATACTACCATGCTTATACGGTTATACCTAGTATATATAGTCATCTTTTAGAAAAACTGAATCACACAAAAAGTATATAATAGAAAGGAAAAACAAACCCTCATTTTTTATATATATATATATATATATATTTTTTAACTAGAACATAAAACATTCTTCCTCATTTCAAACAATATACATAATTGTGATTGGTAAGAGTACCAGTATATATATTCCAGATAGAAAAAAAAAATATTCACCTTTTTTTAACCTTTTTGTTAACCTAATGTTGTTTAACCTTCATTTCCATGGAAGAATCATCACTAGATTGGGTAGAGCATATATGCTAGTTTCAATATCACTGGTACTGGTATAATATACATAATACTGGTATAAAACAATATACATAATTGTGATTGGCAAGAATACCAGTATATACATACAGTGGTGTAGTGCTAAATAAAGAAGTGAGGGAACGCATTTTGAAAGTGTTAATCAGATGCAGGGGGGACAATGGTGAGCGCGGCGAGCCCATACAGCTGGGGGTCTGGGGGCACTGTAAGCCCCCTGGGAAATCTTTTGAAATCTGACCAATTTCAGGGATATTTTGAGGTCATATGCACTGGATATTAGGATATATTCCAAGGTTGAAGATGCAGTATTTCCAGTGTCATTAGATATATGACATCTAGTACGATCAATAAAAATAGCTAACAACTGGAATGATTAACTAAAAAAAAGTTAACAACTGGTACGCCGTGGTGACTGTTTCATCAGATCTTTATAGGCTAGCATTGCCTCAGTTGAAGCTAAAAGAAATGAAACAGTTAATGATTCTTTCTCATATTTCTTCTAGGGGTGGGAATTAAAATTTCATGATAGAGATTTGTAAGTTCGGATTTATTTGAAATAGTGAGGGAACACCGTTCTGTCTACCAAAAAAAGTAAGGGAACACCATTCCCACGCATTCCCACAGCACTACACCACTGTATATATATATACATATATACAGTATATTCCAAATAGAAAAATAAAAATAAAAATAAAAATATTCATCTCTCTAACTTTTGTGTTAACCTAATGCTGTTTAACTTTCATTATCTGATTCTATTTCCATTGAAGAATCATTATCACTAGATTAATTAGAGCATATAGTTTCAATATCACAGCTACTGGTATTTATTGCAGATTTGGATGTTGACAAAGCCAATGTAGCACCATGTTTTACTTCACTTTCTTGGAATTTTGCATTTTGGGATATAAATACTAGCTTTGCTACTCTGTCTGTGCTTAATCGGTTTCTTTTGGCCGTATGGATATTACTGTATGTGCTAAATGATCTCGGAGGTAATGAAATGGTGAAATAGAGGTGTATGAGTTTGTGTAGGTATATATGTGAGTATGCGTGCGTATGTATCTGGAATTCTGGATGTATGCGTGTGTATGGGGTATATAATAGATATAAATATGTGTATATAAGTATTTATGTATATATTGGTATATATGTATATGGGTGTATGTGTATGTATATATATGGATGGTCTGGGGGGGGGGGGGAAATATGTCATCGCGGGTCTAAAGGATAGTTAAGTGGGAGATTCAAAATCCGAGGCATGGATGGGAGAGTCCTGGAAAGGTTGGACAATGGGCAATCAGCTCCTAGCCAGTGTTCTTGCAAGTTTAACGGATCTCAAGATACAAGACTTTCAGTGCAAGAAAGAGGCCAGTTTTTTTCTGTAAATAGGCTGAAAAGGACATTCTATACTGGTACCATATGGCCTATTTTATTATTTATTTATTTTTATAATATCATTGCAAAAGTATACCTTATAATTAAATTGGCAATATCTATATTAATTATTAAAAAAAAACAACAACAACATGGACATAAAAAAAACCATTTTTTAACATCACTAGACACCACAGCCTAAACCAAATCTTCACCCTCGGAAGGTGATGCTTAGTGTTTGGTAGGATAAAGGTGGTGTAATACACTTTGAAACCTTACCACACAACCAAACAATCACTGCACTAAAAGAAGAGAGACCTGCTTTGGTTAATCGGAAAGGAATCATGTTTGACAACGCACATCCTCATACCACTCAGATCACTTCTGCAAAAATTGAGGTGCTTGGGTGGGAAAAACTCCACATCCTCCATATTCTCCAGACCTTGTGCCTTCAGATTATCATCTCTTGAGGAATCTGCAAAACTATCTTGATGAGAAACAGTATACTTCTTTAGATGACTTGTGTACACCAGTCTTTGTACGTTTTTTGCCTCAAAACTGCCTGAATTTTATAAACATGGCATTGAAAAGCTTGTAGGATATTGGCAGAGTGTCAGTGATTCTGATGGAAAATGTATACTAGATTAAAAAGTTTCAGTTGAGTTTTTTTTTGTCCTTCAAATTCCAATCTAAAAAACGACAATGCTTATGGGATGACCTGATAAATTAGTACCTTAAGATTAAATAATGACAAGAACCTAAATTAAAAATTTTTCTAGCTACAATCTCAGTAATGTTGCATGAGGTCACTGTTACTGAGCATGAATACAAACTTAAGTAAGGCTAACCTAACTACTTTAAAGTCGATAAATAATAATTCCTGCTGAATTGATAACTTACAGTATTTCACTGATAAATTGCTAATAATTTAAAGTGACCATTCTTTCTGTAATTTAGTTAGAAGCTATCCTTATTACTTCTAGTACGAATATTTGGTGGACTAAACCACAATCATGAGCCAGGAGGATGATGATAACTATAAGCATAGGAATATCCAAATTTGGGCAAGTAGACAGGTTTCTAAATACTGTATCTTCAAAACTAATAGACAGTCTGCCACTTATTTTTTTCTTTAAATAAATAATAAATTAACTTCTAAAAATGCTAAATTAGGTAGCTTATATACTGTATTAAGCAAAAATGATTTTAAATAGATTTTATTTTTAAAAATCTGCGTGTAACTGGGCTAATTGAGGTTTCTTAAGAATAAGGTGTTTAATTATATTCTAGGTCTAGTAGAAGTCTAGTATTTTGTTACATCTATTACAGTACCACCATATACAAAATTTCATACTGCCAGAGATTAAAGTAATGAAACTGCGAAGTTAAAATGAGTTTCATTTTCAAATCCATTTTCTGTACTAATAGTAATTTAGGATGCATAAGGCTTAATTAATGTACTTATTCTCTATTTTTCTTAACTTTGATGATAAACATTAATAAGAACTGGAAAAAACATGAAAAAAAAAAATTAGTTTCCCTCTTTACCCCTTTCCACCATCCCCACGAGTCAAAATGTGTCATACTCAGTAACCAGTAACTCTGATTTCAGCATTGAAATCAATTTATCTACAATGCTGAAGCTTTTCCTTTTAATTCACTGTCTTCACAAATATTGTATCGTTTATTTTCTCTGTTGGCAAAATATTCAACAAAAGTAGAAATTATATTTCATAGATCATATTTCATATTCAGATACTGTTTTACTGTTTTTTGGAATGAGAAAATATATTAAAGTGGAAAGCTAGGAGCATTTTATATATATATATATACAGGGTGAGTCAAAAGTAGCGCCCGATTTCTGTCAGTTGATTGTTTGTTTGCCATTTGTATTACAGTGTACAAGAAGGTAGAAATAAATGAATGACATGTTTATCTAACCATTTATTCGGGGGAAAATTATTACGGAACTGTACCAAGCTGTTTTACTTGCAATTTTCATGACTTCCCAGAAAGAATCTGACAGCCGAAAAAACAGAAATCGGGCGCTACTTTTGACTCACCCTGTATAACTTATGAACCTTATGTTGTTTCGTGCGTTGCTCTCTCTTCACATGGAGGTGAAGCTGATGGAGGAGTGAGTTGCTTTCTTGCGCTCTCCACCGTACATAGCCAGGCGTGCCTGGCTCATCTGGTACTGTCCTGAGTGAGGCATCCAGTCTTTTCTTGAAGACTTCAACTTTGACCCCTGTTACGTTTCTGAGGTCCTTAGGAAGCTGGTTGAAAAGTCTTGGCCCTCTGACAACCAAGCTATTTTCCTTCAGGGTTGAGGTTGTCACTTGTCGGGACTTGTCACTTGTTTGGGAACACTACACATTCTGCCTTTCCTATTTTCCAGTGTTTGAATGGTAATTGGGTTTAGTTTTAGGTTTGGTAGCATTTTTTCAATCATTTTCCATATGTAGATTATGATGTACCTCTCTTCTTCTTTCCAGTGAGTACAGCTTTAGTTTACATAGTCTTTCCCAGTAGTTGAGTTCTTTGCAGCCATCAATCTTGGCTGTGAAATGCCTTTGCGTTTCTTCTAGTTTATTAGTTTCTTCCTTTTTATATGGGGACATCAAAACAGCATTATTCAAGTTTTGGTATAATCAGTGTTTTTAGCAGGGGAATCATTACTGTCCTGTCCCTTCTCTTGATTGTTCTTAGTACCTGTCCCGCGACTCTTTTTCCTTTATTTATCACTATCTGATTTTGTGTTGAATTTTGCATCATCTGTAATTATTATCCCAAGAGGGGCCAAGATCAATTGCTTTCGTGCTTCTCTGAATTTCCTGTCTTATGTGGAGCATAATATGCAGTCTGTTTAAGTTCTTCTTTTCTACCATATCTCAAGAGCTGAAATTTCTCGTCGTTGAATGACATGTTGTCTTCTGCCCATTTGTATATTTTGTTCGTGTCCCTCTGCAAGGCCTCCACATCATGTACATCGCTGATTTTTCTGCTGATCTTTGTATCGTCTGCAAAGGATGTTACTATACTGTTGCTGTTTACTCCGCTGTCTATGTCTGTTAACATGATAATGAACAGGAGTGGGGCCAGTACTGTCCCTTGTGGTACTGAGCTGCATACTTCTGATTCTGATGGATATACTGTACCTTGAATTTTGACAACCTGCAGATGATCTCTAAGGAAGTTGTAGATCCATTTTCCCACTTTGCCTGTTATTCCTATATATTTAATTTTATGTGCTATTATATCATGGTCACATTTATCGAAAGCTTTAGCAAAATCTGTGTATATAACATTGTAGTTGTCATTGCCTTCCAATGCATCTAGGATATTGTTGTAGTGTTCTATTAGTTGTGATAGACATGATCTACCTGATTGGAATCCATGCTGATTTTCATGGAATCTTTCCCGTGTCTCCAGGAAATCATAAATTTTCTCTAACTATTCTTTCAAATAGCTACTTTAGTGAGGTGGGATGTCAATGACACTGGTCTATAGTTCTTTGCTTGAGATCTGTCCCCTCCTTTATATATAGGGACAATGTTTGCCTTTTTCAAGATGCTTGGTATTTCCCCCGTGTCTAGGGATCTTCTCCATATCCAGTATAAAGGTGTAGCTATTTCATTTTCACAGTTTTTAATCAATAATGCATTCCAATTGTCCAGACCTGCAGCTGAATGTGGTTTCATTTGTCCTATAGCTCTCGCTACATCTGGTGTAAAATCAAAGTCTTATATACAGGTAGCCCTCTATTTATGCCGGGGTTAGGTTCTTGGGGGGACGGGCACAAATGGAACCCTTTATATAATGAGTCAATGGAAAATCACAGGGTTAGGTTCCGGGCACCAAAAATTTTACCTAACCTTTTCAATACTGGAGTATTTAAAGCTCAGAAATAAATTTTTTTTAATTAAAAAAAGTGTTTTATTTTTAATCTATATAAATATAATAAATAAAAAATAAATTAATACATAAAACAATTAAATTTTGTACACTTACCTTCACATGCTTGGTAATTTTCACACTTCTGCATTTGGTTCTTGCTTTAAATCTCATGAACCAGCCCTTGCTAGCCAAAAATGTTTCATTGCACTAACCTCCTTGCTTCTTCTTTAAGTCTTCAAAAATTGACTTAGCCTTTTCAGTTATTACAGCTTGGGTCAAGGGAATGTTTTTTTTATTCAAATCATCGACCCAAAGTGTCAGCAATTGCTCCATTTTTTCTAAAAGTTTTTTAATATATAATAAATAATGTACTGTATACTACTGCATAATAAAATATATAATGCAGTACCGTAATAATAAGAAATTATAAATACAGTACAGTACTAGCTGTACAGCACTTATACAGTATATATATATATATATATTGTATATACAGTTTATATATACAGTAGTTACATATTTTTACCATTTTTGACGATTTTAAATTTTTTATTTTTAAAAAAATTGCAAAAATAAATATTCATGGCCTTGTGGATAGTGACTGGTGCTATTGCGAATCAGCGCAAAACGAGGGCTACCTATCCTTGCAATTCCTCTTCAAAGAATGCATTTACAGTACTGGCCAAATTATTAGGAATTTTTTTAAAATTTCATTTTTTGGTATAAAATGTTAAATTAAACCAATTTTAAACGTTGAAAAGTTATTTATTTCTACACAAGAATACATGGTCATTATTTAGCAATAGTTTAGTACTTAGTTTGACCCACCTTAGCTGCCATAATGGCTGCGACACGCTTCGGCATGCCATGAATCAATTTTTTGCATAATTCTTTAGTCGAACGAAGCGTGTTTGTTCGTCAGTTGTCGTTTGGTTGTCGTGCGATGCGGGTGTGTTTCTCTTTCTTTTACGTGTCATTGTAACTACCGTTTAATTTAAATAGTGTATTTACCCAATTTCGGCAATTATTTGTTACAGTTTTTAAGTGAATTTGAAAATGGGGCGAAAGAATGACTTGAGTCCACGGAAAATTGGGCAAATACAGGTTTTATTAACTTCTTCTACATTTAAACAAAAGGAAATCGCTGCCAAACTCCATGTTTCACCACAGTCAGTACTTCGTATTAAGAAAAAAATGGTATTTGGAGAAAATGTAGGCCCCAAAAGGGTTGGAAGATGCTGCAGAAAAAGGGTAACGACTCCAAGAACTGATAGACAGATTGCAATTTTGTCTCTTAGAAATAGAAGAGCTACTTGCAAAAACATTTCCAGTAGTCTAGTGGCTGATGGCATCAATATTAGTCGTAGAACAGTCAACAGGAGGCTTCTAACTGCCGGCTTCAAAGCCTACCACCCAAGGAAGAAGCCCAGGCTCACTGAGGCTATGAAGAAGGCACGTTTTGCATGGGCAAAGGAACACATTAACTGGACTAGTGAGGATTGGGAACAGGTAAGAATAATATTTAACATTAAATAGAATGTTAATACAGTAAATACAGTATGCATAGAAGTGTATTTACAGTACGTGATAAAACTGCAGTAAAAATATCTGTAAAGCAGCAAGTCATACTGTACTTCGTTTTAGCTGTACTTCATACGCTATGCACTGACTCTTTCACAGGGCTTTCTTTGATTGCAGGTGGTGTTCTCCGATGAGTCAACGATTGCCGTGCTTGACGATCGTGTTCAAAGTGTAAGGAGGAGGCCTGGAGAAGAATTTTTGCCTGAGTGTCTGATGAAACGGTGAAATTTCCACAAAAGATCATGGTTTGGGGAGCAATTTCTGTGCATGGAACTAGTCGTTTGAGCATTGTTGAGGGGAATATGAACCAAGTCAAGTATATAGAAGTACTAAGAAGACGTCTACTGCCTCAAATAAGGGAATGGTATGGTAATAGACGTTGGATTTTTCAACAAGACTCAGCTCCATGCCACACGGCAAAGTCGGTTAAAAATGGTATCATGAAAATAGTGTTCGGTTGCTCCCATGGGCTGGAAATTCTCCAGACATGAACCCAATCGAAAGTTTATGGTGTATTTTAAAGGACGTAATCCATGAAATGCCGATAACAACAAAACACCAACTCATAGAGCGACTTATTCAAGTCTGGTTTCACTCTACACGTATTAAGGAATTATGCAAAAAATTGATTCATGGCATGCCGAAGCGTGTCACAGCCCTTAAGGCAGCTAAGGGGGGTCAAACTAAGTACTAAACTATTGCTAAATAATGACCATGTATTCTTGTGTAGAAATAAATAACTTTTCAACGTTTAAAATTGGTTTAATTTAACATTTTATACCAAAAAATGAAATTTTAAAAAAATTCCTAATAATTTGGCCAGTACTGTATGTCAGGTATCGCTTTGTCACTTTTTGGGGTACTAAAAACTGATTTATATTGAGCTCTCAATGTATCAGATATTTCTTTTGGATTGTCAGTTAGTTCATTATTTCCCGTCCTTAAGGACCCAATAGCGGCGCATGTTTTTGTTTTCCTTTTTGTATAGCTATAGAAGTATTTTGGATTTTCCTTTATTGCTTCTACTGCCTTTTCCTCTTCCCTCTGTATGGTCCTTAATCAGGGCTTGTATTTCCCTATTGATACTCTCCAGTTTTTCTTTTATTGCTTTCCTGTCATTATCTCCGCAGCTACCTAACTTCGCCTCCACTCACTTTCTTTTGTGGAATAGTCTTCTCTTTTGCCTGTCTAGCCAGCTCCTCTTTCCTTTTGGCTGTGATTTTGGAGCATATTTTTCTAAAATTCTCAGTATTTTTCCTCCAAGGTTGTTAGCATTTCTTCAGTTGTTTTATTCTCGAAAATTGTTCTCCATTCTATTTAGGCCATGTGCGATCTGATTGCTTCCCAATTTATAGTCTTCGAGTTTAAGTTAAAGGCCCCAAATTTGCTTCTTTCCACAATATGTGGTCTGAGATAATGGTTGGGGTTATTTTTATATCAGCAATCAAGTTTGTGTTGTTCATGAATACCAGATCCAGGCAGTTATTTTTTCTGGTCTTTTCTGTTATCTCCTGTGTCAGCATAAACTCATTTGTGAGAGCCATCAACACTTTTGCTTGCTCCTGGTTTTCTCTTGTGCCCCCCTTGTCCTGGTGAATATACATATATTCCTATCCACCTTTTTGTATTTTATAAATGGGAAGTTAAAGTCTCCGCAGATCATTATATTGGGGGATGGAGGGTTTATGGCCTTTATTAGCTTTCTGATGTCATCAATGGTCTCCGAGAATTTTTCGGTTTGGGTGCTTGGAGGTCTATAGATGACTATTACTATCAAGTTTAGTTTTTCTATTTTCACTGCTAGGAGTTCCACATAGCTGTTTGATTTACTTATTATCGTCTCTGTCATAGGACCTTCCTGTACATATATAGCACAGCCACCTTTCCATCTCATCATTCTATCTGCTCTTAGTAAGTTGAAGCCCTCTATATTTATCTCTCTCTCATCAATACAATGTTCTCAGTTTTCACAATTTCCTTGGCAATCTTTAAGATGAGTTTCTGTGAGGCATGCGATGTCCGCCCTTGTTTCGTCCATAAATCCTTTCAGGTACGAAACCTTATTGAGTGATTGGTTTGGTCTTATTCCTTGAATATTTGCCAGGACAATTTTTATGTTCTCTGTTTTTTGTTGCCCCTTGTGCATTTCAAGTTCATTTTCCTTCGATATCGCTTGATTCGTTGCCCTATGATCCTCCGAAAGAGATCCATTTCCGCCTACTTGTATTGGTAGCTTCTTGCCCAGTAGCGATTTGGCTCGGGGGTTTCCAGCTGTGTCAACTGCATGTGGATGACATTTAGCATCCGTAAGGTGTCTGTGATGTTGAAAAAATTTTCTTGTTCGCTTATTGTGTTCCTATTGTTATTTTTATTCCTATTGTCACTTAAACTTTTTCTTTTGTTCATTGAGTCCATCGGGAGATGTTGATAGTAGCATTTTTTCCCGAATTTGCAGGTTCCATATTTTGCGTAAGTCCTGCAAATGTCTGGGTGGTAGAATTTACATCCATCTCTAAATTTACAATGACCATTATTATTATAGAAGAAATTGCATATTGGGGGATGTTCATATGTACATTGTCCTCTTTTAAATCTGTAATTATCTTTTATATATAATACCTGCATATAATTCCTTCCCCATATTTACTCTTGGCTTTTGTTTTTTGCTCATTATTATTGGGGGACAGTTTTACTTCGTTTTCTTGACTGCCCTCTTGTCTTGTCCTATTTGTGCTAGTTGTGTTTGTGTCCTTCATTGCCCTTATGCTGTGTGTTGTCTTTACTCTTTGTCGCCTGTGTGTTTTCGGCCTCGTTTTGTGATGGTGGTTGATTTTTTTCTATTTCGCCTTTCTCCATTTCTTCCATTTTCCACTGTTCTTTGTTTCCACTTTCCTCTTTCATTCTCTTCTCGTAGTCTCTTTCTGCTTTAAATACCGTAAAAGAGTTTCATTCAGTCAAGCAGTTTTCGCAGAATATTTTTATCTCATTAAACTGCTTTGTGTTCGTTATAAGGGAGATTTTTTCATCTCCCTATTCTAGACATTTAAAATCAAAAAGTAGCTGACAAAAATCACACCTCATCACCACTGTCTCATCCATTGCATCCTTACAGATACCACAGAGTTGCAGGTATGCATTAATTTCCATGTTGGTGAAGTGACTCAAAAAGGGGGTATTATGGGAGGTATTGGGTGGGGGATGACTCAAGCTGTGTGAGAGAAAGAATTTTCCGTTACTCCAGGGTGGGGGATGTGGCATGCTGTATACTTCTCATTGATTGGTCCTCTCGACTGTGGCTGCTGGGATAATGGGGGGGATATTTGCAAGCACTTCAAAAACAAAATTTTCCTCACAAAGATATATATATATATATATCCCCGCAAGGGGGTTCTAAGCTCGTGCTCCTGAGTGCTCTTTGTGCTCATTTGTACGTGCTTGTTCCTGGAGGTTTCACGTGCGCCCTCCCGGCCCTAGCACCCAAGGATGATGGGGCTCGACCCTGCAGTCCTTGTCATCCTTGGTCTTTTTCCACTTCGACTGTCCCCTCCACCCTTTCTTTTTCCTCTGTCTTTCCTCTCACTTTTTCTTTGTTTTTCCGCTGAGATATGCCCTTTAAATAGAGGCGAATCGGTTCTTCCCGAACTAAAAAAAAAAAAAATATATATATATATATATATATATATATCAGTGGCAGCTTTTCAGAGGAGGCATGGGAGACCAGGCCACCTCTGTTTTTATCACTAAAAACTATGAAAGAATTTTATTTCAGAGTATTAATTCTATATGATCGTAACATGCAGAAAGTAGTGCATCTAACACTTTGTAATCTATTTTATTTATATAGCATATATGGGTAATTCTACGAGAAATAGACAAATGAAGTACACGGTAACCTCTTCAAAATTCATGAAACTTGGTGTGAGGGTTGGTTTAGGTCCAAATTACAAATTTCTGAATTTTTTTGAAAATTGGTCAAGTTGGTCAAATTTTATGGCTTGACCAAATTTTGGTCAAATGAAAAAACCAATAATTTTCGAAAAAAAGACCAGGAATAAAAAGTTTATTTGATGTATGTACACCATAATAAGTAATAAAAAGTCAGCTTATCGACAATTATTATGAAAAAAAATAAAAAAAAAAAATCCTCCAAATTTTAACAATTTTTTGCTTTCTTTCTAGATTTTCAGTATATACCTAATTTTCTAGTATACGTAAATTTACCTAACCCTTAAAATGCCTCAAAACACAAAATTTTGTTGTGATCCTATGAAAAAATACTCAAGAAGAATTTTCTGTAACATCAAAAAAGTAAACTCTGCCATGGCAGCTGCAAGCTATGGAATTTTGGAAGAAAATCAATTACTATGCAGCAATTGCTGTCTCACAATTAAAAAGAAGCCAATTGCATTAGAACATGTTCAACGTTCATCCAGAGAGCCGGAACCTGCACCAATACCTCAGCCAGACATACTTAACGAATGTATGGAGCGAAGCAGTAGCGATTCCACGAATCCACCACCATTGGAAGAATTTGTCATTCAAGACAGGTAATTCAATAAAGATTTGCTCAGCGACAATATTTTACCTTTATTTGATGAAAGCCCTATTAAAAGAGGTAATAAAACAATAGAGACTCCGTTCAGGACATTTGTTTCTTAATGCCAAATTCGTAGTTTTCTGTTTTTAAATATTAGCATCAGCACTTGAATACATATATACAAAATATTTGATATTTGATTATTTCACGCAACCTAATTTTATGAATTTGTTTTACAGCTGGATTGAAGCCGGGACAAAAACAGATAAAGGCTTCTACGAAATTCAGATCGACAATGGAAAAGGTTAAATGAAGTTTCGAAGCTGACTATTCTGAAGCTGGTCCGTCCAAAAAAAGTTGTTTGGAAGATGATTTAGAGAGGCAAGACTACTTTTCGGACATAGTTATTGAAATTTGACATTTTAAATTAAATTTAATACAGTCATCGAAGTATATACTAAATTAAGTTTTATCTGTTTACATTTTTATAATCGGACAATATAATACATACATATATTTTATGAAAAGTTTAATTAAAAATATACTAATTAAACTTAATGTCAAATACACTTCATTTCAGGTATCAAAAGGTTATGGAAGAATTAAAGGAGAAATTTCAAGCAAGTAACGATCGCAATCTTAGGTTACAAATACTATCATTGTATCCCTATCCCATTGAAAAAACTGCTGACTTCTTTGGAGCAACAAAGTATATGGTGCGTAAGAGCCGCAATCTTCAAAAACAGTTTGGGATTCTTCCTAACATTCCAAACATGACGAAAGGGAAGGTCGTCACAGCTGAAATGAAAAAATCATTCAGGAGTTTTATGGAAATGACGAATATAGTAGGATGTGCCCGGGAATCAAAGATTATAAGTTTGCAATAAATGAAGAGGGTGAAAAAATAAAAAAACAAAAAAGACTGGTATTGTGTAACTTGAAAGAGTTATATGCTGAATATGCAAAAAATTATGAAAATCCCAAAATAGGCTTTAGTACCTTTGCTCATCTTCGACCGTCGTGGTGTGTGCTTGCGGGACAAAGCGGAACTCAGTGTCTGCGTATGTACACATCACCAAAATCCGAAACTATAAATATCAGCATTAGGCATTAAAGATTTAGACTACAAAAAATTAGTCTTTATCCGTCTGTGGCATGGACAATGGAGATTGTATGATGCACCGATGCAAAAGATGCCCGCGAGAGGTTGGAATAAAAAATTATTTGGAAAGTTTGGACTTCATGGCAATGGAAGAGATAAAATATAAACAATGGGTGTCCGTTGATCACTGTATGTTAGAAGATATCACCGAAACTCCAGAGGAATACGTGGAATTGCTCACCAAAAAAATTGCACAACTGACAAGACACCACTTCACGAATAAATGTCAGTCGAGTTACTTCAAAAATCTAAACTTCTCATTCATCGTACAAGATTGTGCCCAGGGGTTTCATTGGGAGAACTCGCAATGTACAGTGCACCCATTCATTTATTATTCCAAAAACAATGCAGGAAAACTAATTTGCAAAAGTTACTGCTTCGTTTCAAACCGTCGCAAGCATGATACAATTCTGGTTCATAGTTTTCTCAAAAAATTAATCTTGTGCATCCAACAAAAAAATTCAAACCTAACTAAAATTCATTATTTCACATGTGGATGCGCGGTTCAGTATAAGAATAAAACAAATTTTCTAAATTTATACCATCATTTCGAAGACTTCAAAATTCATGCTGAGTGGAATTTTTTCGCGACATCCCACGGGAAGAATGCCTGCGACGGTATTGGTGGAACGGTAAAAAGAGCAGTGCCAGAGAAAGCTTACGACTGCCTCTCGACCATCAAATCCTAACAGCTGAGGACTTCTACAATTTCTGCTATCAAGAATTCCTAATTGCTATTGACTTTTTTTTACGTCTCTGAGGCAGAAGTTGTAGATGTAGAGCTTTCTTTGCAAAAACGTCTGAGTGAACCTATTACTTCTATCAAAGGTACTCAACAATTACATCGCTTCATCACAATTTCCAAGAATTCGTTGAAGGTTTATCCACTCTCTCAGAGTGCACAGTCAGTCGAAATAAGAGAGCTCATTAGAGTTTCTGCTTCGGATCAAGAACATAATACTGTCTCTCAATGCAAAATTGAAACAGGCTCTTTTGTGGGTTGTATGTATGAAAATAAACTATGGCTCGGATTAGTCCAGTCCTTTGACTATGAATATGATGATTTTCTGATAAAATTTCTCCATCCTTCGGGCGTATGTCCCTCATACATTTTTCCTGCGCAAGATGATGTTTGTCACGTTCCAACAGAAAATATATTTGGGAGTATTGAAGCAAGTTTACGAGGAGGAACAAGAATACAATACATTTTTCTGCTTCAAGAATTAAATAACTTTTCAAAGAAGATAAAATAAATTCTATCGAATGTATACTATTTAAGATTGTCTATATAATATTTCTAAAATTTTTATCTAAGATTTGTGTATCTACTTAATAGTTATAAAAATCTTTTCAAATTCTTTTTTCTTATTATATTATTAGTGTCTAAAATTTGGATTCACTGGATGAGAATACTGTCTCTTAATTCATTCTCAAAGACTTGTGTACGTGTAGTATTAGGAAGAGTATTTTATACTCTGATAAGCGCTTTATAAATTAAACATTATTATTGTCAATATATTCTGTCCCTAAATATAAGAGGTTATGTATGTACATTGTACATATATTTTAAAAGATTTTTTCTCCTTTGGTTTATCTACATGTATTTTTTATATGATTTGAAAATTGTCTTTTTTTTGGACCAACAAGTCTGTAATAAATCTTCGTTGTCTGAAAAAAAAATTTATTACTTAATTTCAAACTCAGTTTTGAGCCTTATAATAAACTATAAGCTGACTTTTTATTACTTATTATGGTGTACATACATCAAATAAACATTTTTTATTCTTGGTCTTTTTTTTTGAAAAATGATATCTTCGCTGCCAAATCGCAAAAAAAAAAAAAAAAAAAAAAAATTCCCAAAAATCATAATTTTATTTTTGTTACCCTAAAAAAATGATACATATTTAGAAACCAGTTAATTTTACATATTTTATCATTTAAGACTTATTACGCTACCACAATTAGCAGCTGAGATATTTACGTTTGAAAATTGTTGGTTTTTTCATTTGACCAAAATTTGGTCAAGCCATAAAATTTGACCAACTTGACCAATTTTCAAAAAAATTCAGATTTTTGTAATTTGGACCAAAACCAACCCTCACACCAAGTTTCATGAATTTTGGAGATGGTGGAGTGTACATTTGGCACTTTCATTTGTCTATTTGTCCTGGAATTACCCATATTATAGACAATTTTGGGCCTCCCACTCTCCCTCACCACGAGCTACCACTGATATATATATATACATATATAACCTCATTGATGTTTTGTGTGTTGCTCTCTTCACACAATGAAGGTTGAGCTGGTGGTCCTGCCTCTAGGCCTGGCTTGGTGGAGGAATGAGTTGTTTTCTTGCACTCATCACTGCACATAGCCAGGCATCTAGTCTTCTCTTGAAGACTTCAACTTTAACCCCTGTAACATTTCTGAGGTTAAAAAGTCTTGGTCCCCTGACAACCAAGCTATTTTCTTTGTGTTGAAGAAGTCCCTCATCAGGCCTTTAATTTGGGAACACTACACATTCTGCCTTTCCTATTATATATAGCTATATATTCTAATGAAATAGTTTGATTTAAGGTGTAAAAATGTTTTCCTGCCTCTGATTGGTCAGCCTTTGAAAGAAAGGAAGTGTAGTCCCTGATTGGACAATTCATAATCTCTAACACAGCATTCTGAATACATAGTGATGAGAGATGTATGACTTTTGTGAAAGTAGTAAACACTCATTCATTCATTTACTGTTCTATATATATATATATATATATATATAAGGTAAGGTGGGGTAAGATTGACACATCTTTGCAATTTCATCTTTATTTTTATCAAAATGCAATAATCTCAGCATATTTTGATTTTATTTTGATTTATAATAATTTAGTTAATTAATCATAGTCATCCCTGCATAAGAAATCTTTAAGAAGTAAGCCATTCATAATTTTTTAAAAAGTGACAAAATGTCAGTTACCCCACGGGTGGGGTAACATTGACGGTACATTGTTTCCCCATTATATGCCACAATTCCCCTTTTCAGGGGTAACATTGACACCCAACTATGTTTTTAAGAAATAGTAACGAACAGTAAGCATAGTCTATTGAATAATCTAGAGGTATAAGCAGTGGCGACTGGTGTATAGGAGCGATAGAGCGGTCGCTCCCCCTTGCTTGAAACGATAAATATTAATTTAACAGATAAAAAATATATTAATTTTAAGATATTAAAATAAATATTCTTGAAATATATTTTTAAAATTCATATAAGTACCGTACGGAAGCACCATGTGATTATTTATGTACGAGAATTCTAAAAATTATAAATTTTATGAAATTGCACCCCCATACATTTATACCACGAGTCGCCACTGGGTATAAGTTATGCTTATTCAAAGTCTGGGAGATCAAAGAGTCCTCTATTGCTGACTGGAATAGGATCACCGAGTTTCTTCAGGATATCAGATTCAGGGTAGTCCGGTCCACTTTTGTAGGCCATTTCCAGTGACATCCAGTACGGATCATCACACTGACAGTTGCACAACTCTGAATGAGATGAATCTTCTCAATGACTCCAGGGAATCTCTCATCATCATAGTCAACCTTCACATAGTTACCAATTTTGAGATCTCTGACTTTCACAAATGTCTCTTCTTGATCATCACATGATAAATTCACATCTTCATTTTCTTGGTCATTTTCAGAGTCAGAACTTTGAGCCTTTTTGTTTCGTTATTTTCCTTTTTGCTTCCCATCTTTTTTATTTTCCTGAATCCTGGTTCTTGCTTCATTCTCAGTTAAACATTCTGCAAATGTTCTTTTCAGTCTAACATGTTTTTCTGAATTAGGTGGTATGTTTTTCCGAAAATGAGATAACAATGCTTTCGCAAGTACTTTCTGAGGTGTAACATTTTTTGCTGTAGCTGTGGAGCATTTGAAGGCCCAGGCGTAACATTTTTATCAATTTCAGGCTGTGGCTGTGGAGCATTTGAAGGCCCAGGTGTAGCATTGGTTTGATCCTGTTCTGGTTGTTGTTCATTTGTAAGTGGTTCACTGGTTGCTAGCTTTTCACTAGTAATCTTGTCACGATTGAATGGATAAATGCCACAAGCTGCAAATCCATTTATTGCATTGGCTCGATTTGTAAGGCAGTTCATCCAAACATCTTTCAGCAATGTAGGGAACATCTGTTTATCAACATTTTTGAAATTGGATTCTTTATAAAACTACTTCAAAGTTTTCTTCCAATAAGATTTCACACACTTGAAAACACCAACATCAAGTGGCTGTAATATGCTACTAGTGTGAGCCGGAAGACACAGGATTTCCACATCATTTTCAAGAGCCACATCAATGACTTGTATGCTGATATGAGATTTGTGGCCATCAAATATAAGAAGCTTTGTACCTTCAATCTTACCTGCTTCAACCAAGAAGACTTTCTTAAACCATTCCAAAAACTGTGGAGCTTCCATCCAGCCAGATGGAGAACAGTTGTATTTGGTATTCTCGACACTTCCCTTACACCAAGATCCATAGAGGTGAAGTCCTTTAAAAACCACATAAGGACTTAGGAATTCTCCATTAGCAGAACAGCATGCTTGCATAGTGAACATATTTTTTGTTGAAGTTCCAACTGTCTTATGTGGACTTTTAGCTCCTTTTCTGCAAAGAATTTTTTGTGATCCAATGTCTGTTTGGAAACCAGTCTCATCACAATTGAATATGTTTTGAGGCTTGTGTTGTAGACCTAAACGTTCAATAATGGTTTCTAGTTTGTTGAAGAAGTCATCTACTACCTGTTTGTTGCAGGCATAGGCCCTGTTTGCTGGGAGCGGTTGTCCCACTCATCTTGACATCACATGATTCCATCGTCTCTCAAAACCACGCATCCAATCAATTCCTGGACTCGAGTCAGTGAAGGTTCCAGATACATCTCTGCCTAAGGTTTTCAGGAAGTCTTCCACAATATCTCTTACACAGGCTCTATCAACACCAAATCCTCAGTCTGCAAGTTTGCACAAACCATGGACAAGTAAATCTTCCTCTTCATTTGACAGAACAGTGGGTTTGTCAACTTTGCCACACTTTTCACTCTTGATGTGATTTATGAGTTGTTCTATTCAAATTATGAAGTCGAGCAGCTGTTGCTACTTTCATTCCTTTGTCTTTTACATCACGAACAGCTGCTTCCATGTCTTCTTTACCATAATTCCCATAGTTCTCATTTTTTTTGTCATAGTTTCTTGGCATTGTTTCTCAATACTCTAAAAAAGTTATCTAAAACAGAAAAACAAATTTAAGGAACATAAATATATATTATAACAGAATAAAATAGTGTAGCAAACAAATTTCAATATATATTGCCTAAACAGAGCTATATAAATGTCAAACCTTTGCCCAAACATAGTATTCATGCATATGGGGTAACTGACATTTTGTCAATGTTACCCCATAAATAAATATTGTGAATATTTTCTACATGGGCTTTATTTTATTAAATTTTTAATTTTACATTTTATCTAATAGTCTTACCCAATATATATAACTGATTTATGCAGTTAAGAGTAATGTCCTTACCAAAGTTTTCTAAATTAAAAAAATTGCCACAAGAGTTCTCAATAAAAACAAAGAACTAAAATAAATATATTTCACTATTATAGTTTTAAAGCAGGTTTAAAATATATAATAATGATATATACATTTTTTCCTTAGTTTGTTTTTGTCAATAATGTTCTTATAAAAGGTGTCAGTAAAGTGTAATAATCATATGTCAATGTTACCCCGTGTTACCTTATATATATATATAATATTATACATGTTATAATTTATAATCGAAGTTGCGCCTTGATAACTGTTATATTGATTTCATTCATTCAATATTTCACACGCTAGTGTATGACTAATTTCCTTCCAAATGGAAATTGCATGCTAGTAACGCAAATGGTTTCTTTGATTTCACATGGGAAACACAATGGATCGTGAGACGCTCGCTTCTCCAAAAGTTCTCAGGTGACGTCAACTGCTTGCATGATGGCGTAGCCAGGTTCTGTTCCTTTGACTATATAAGAAGGGGATCAGATCACTGGAGGAGGGTCTCTGGGCTGATGAGGGAAAGTCAGCTCATTGGAGAACTGGAAGATTGGGTATCAATTTGAAGTCTGACCATTTAGAGAGAAAGATCGGTAGTTTGGAATTGATTCATATACAGTAAGTCTGGGGACTCAGAATGGATGAGAGGGTGTCTTAGAAGGGATCTTGACTTATTTCATATCTTACAATGAAGATAAAGTAACATTTTTTAATTATGAAACCTTTATTATTTTATTATTATTACCCCCTGTTCTATATAAAAGAAACATCTGATTCATGCCAATCCATTATATTTATCTTGCCTATATTCAAATTAAAAATTGTGTAAGCTGTTGTGTTTATTTTCTACTCTTTGGACTTTGATAACTGGGATAAAAGAAAAACACGGGCTCACACAGTACTCCGCGATTGTGGGAATACAAAGAGTAAACTATTTCTGCATCCAGGAGTGCTAAAGTAATAACCCCCTCTAGTAACATCCTGACCTTGCCCGAACTCGGAGGGAGCAGGTTATTATCAGGTCATCCCATAAGTAATGTCATTTTTTTAGATTGGAATTTGAAGCACAAAAAAAAAAAACAACTGAAACCTTTTAATCTAGTATATATTTTCCATCGGAATCAATGACACACTGCCAATGTCCTACAAGCTTTTCAATGCCATGTTTATAAAATTCAGGTGGTTTTAAGTCAAAAAACGTACAAAGACTGGTGTGCAGGTCAACTAAAGAAGTATATTGTGTCTTGTCAAGATAGTTTTGCAGACTCCTGAAGAGATGATAATCTGAAGGCGCAAGGTCTGGAGGATGTGGAAGTTTTTCCCACCCAAGCTCCTCAATTTTTGCAGAAGTGATCCAAGCAGTATGAGGATGTGCATTGTTGTGGTGGAACACGATTCCTTTCCGATTAACCAAAGAAGGTCTCTCTTCTTTTAGTGCAGTGTTCAATCAATCCAGTTGTTGACAGTAGACTTGGGCGGTGATTGTTTGGTTGTGTGGTAAGGTTTCAAAGTGTATTACACCACCTTTATCCCACCAAACACTAAGCAACACCTTCCGAGGGTGAAGATTTAGTTTTGGCTGTGGTGTCACTGGTTCTCCAGCACAAACCCACTGTCGACGGCGCTTAACATTCAGGTACAGTATCCACTTTTCATCACCAGTCACTAAACTGTGCAAAAATGGATCTTAGAGTTCACGGGAATGAAGAGCTGTGCTAATGTTTACCCGTACCCTCAGATTGTCGACTGACAATTCATGTGGCACCCATTTTCCTAACTTAGGCACTTTCCCAAGTTGTTGCAAATGTCGATGGATGGTGGATGGGGGTGAATTGAGTTTCTGGGCCAATTCTTTGACAGTTGTTGAACAGTCTTCTTCAAGTGTGGCTAACAGCAGGGCATCCAGAGTGGTCCAGAGCATGCTGCATCTGTCAAACAGCAGTCACCATTCCTAAACTTTTGAAACCATCTTTGACATTTCCTCACATTCAGAATATCATTGCCATAAATGTCCTGAATGTTTCGCGTTGCTTCAGTAGCACTATTCCCTTTTTTGAACTTGTAAAGCATTATATGCCTGATATGCTCTTCTGATACTGCCATGTTTATGAGGGGTTCACATAAAGCAAAACACACATCTTCACTGGTCAAGGTCTGTAAAGTATGTAGCGAAACACGATAGATCTCCTCTTAGATATAACCTTCGGAAAATTTATGCTTAAACCGAGTAGGACTAGTTTAAACTTAATCTATCGTAAAAAACGACATTACTTATGGGATGACCTGATACATATATATATATATATATATATATATATATATATATATATATATATATATATATATACAGGGTGTCCCGTAAGTCTGGACCCATAGGGAAAAATAATAAAATTACAAAATAGTCCAAAAATTTATTACATAATCTGTTCAAAGTGTCCGCCGTTGTGTCGCACACATAGTTGAAGACGCAATCTCCACTGCGACAGCACTTTCTGAATCACAGTCGCAGAAATTTCTTGACACGCCTCCACAATGAGTGCTTTAAGGTGGAAAATGTTCTGAAGTTTGACCTCGTACACTTTGGCTTTCAAGTGGCCCCACAAATAAAAATCATAATAAAAAATAATAATAAAATAATAATAATAACATAATAAAAAAATATATTATAAATCCCTATGGGTCCAGACTTACGGGACACCCTGTATATATATATATATATATATATATATTTTTTTTTTAAGTTCGGGAAGAACCGATTCGCCTCTATTTAAAAGGGCATATCTCGGCGGAAAAACAAAGAAAAAGTGAGAGGAAAGACAGAGGAAACAGAAAGGGTGGAGGGGACAGTCGAAGTGGAAAAAGACCAAGGACTGCAGGGTCGAGCCCCATCATCCTTGGGTGCTAGGGACGGGAGGGCGCACATGAAACCTCCAGGAACAAGCACGTACAAACGAGCACAAAGAGCACTCAAGAGCACGAGCTTAGAACCCCCTTGCGGGGATATATATATATATATATATATATATTATATATATATATTATATATATATAACATCACCCTTTGCTTTGTCCAGAGCGATAGGGTGCGTCTCTCTGTGGCGAATGTGGGAATACACCTTTCTTCGGTTTAAGGGCTTTCTCTGCCCTCGTGGACCATTGGGCCCGTTTGGGGACCTGGCTGATCTGCTTCTTTTTCTTTCTTTCTCCTTTAACCCATTCTTTCTGGCTTTTCTCTGTTTTTTTGGCATCGTTCTTTGGACCTTGATTTTGACCCCTTCCTTGGCCCTTGGGTGTGGGAGGTGGTTGCCCTGCACCCTTGTCGCTTTCCAACCAAACCCAAACCCTGTCCCTGCCGCTTTTCACCGCACGTTGGATGAGAGTGGCCGCCTTTCAGGCACAGGCACAGGGACTGGGTGCAGGTGTATCTCCCCTGCGTGACATCTATTGGCGGTGGGACCAAGTGTGCCCAAGCTTCGCCTTTCCCTTGTTGGAGTCGGTGGTGGCTGGATGCGCGCGGGGGATGAAGTTATTTTTTGTTTCGCTCTGGACACTTCTCCCCCTCGGCTTACGACTACTGCTTCTCACTCTCGGACTACTTCTCTCAACACTCGGGTGGTGGGCAACCAGGCCCTCGAGTCCTTTACCACTGGAAGACTGCAACCTAATGGGGTTGACCCCCCTGTGGAAGCGGTACGCTTGCACTCTCCTTTTCCGTTGCTGACCCCAGTCCGTCCCTCGACTATGCCTTTGGACCTACACACTCTGGAGCAGGGGTCTTGCCCCAGCCCACTTCAGCCACCTTCAGGCAAGTAAAGTTCCACCGAGGATTTGCCCCCACAACCCGGCTTCTTGCTCTCCCCATATGCCCCCCTTACCCGCCGTCAGCCCACCTCCCCACGGAGAGAGCCTCGCGGCGGACGGGGGAGCCAGCATTCACAGCCGTCCTATCGACTGTTGAATATCCTGGTCCATTTCGACTCTACAGCCTCCCTCTCCCTTCCAAGTATCCACAAATTCCTGGTGATTCGGCCTACATCTGGGTCCCTCCCGACCAACTCTGAACGGATGTTCCAGGCGATCCGAACCCATAGCAACTCCAGCCGCTATGACGTATGCCCACAGAGGGATGGCTCCCTCCTCGTAAAATCACGCTCAGCCACAGAGACGAAAGCCCTACTCTCCGTCACTGAGGTCCTTGGATGCTCGGTGTCCGTTTCCCCACACCCTCGCCTGAATCAGAGTCAGGGCACTATTTACGCCACCCGCCTATTGTCGATCGCAGTGAGCGAGCTCCTGGAGGACCTCGCACCCTAAGGAGTCACTAAGATCTATCGCTTCACATCCCGACAGGGAGGCACCCCCTCCCCCACCCCACGTCTGCTCCTTACTTTCAATACACTAATCCTCCCCGGCCGCATTGTATGGGGTATGGGAGACCGCGCGTCATGCGAGTTTTCTATACGCCCATACATCCCAGACCCGACCCGTTGTTTTAAATGCAATAAGTTTGGACACGTTAGCTCCGTTTGTCGACAGCTGCATCAATTG
The DNA here is from genome assembly GCA_023014485.1 of Bathynomus jamesi. NCBI lineage: Eukaryota > Metazoa > Arthropoda > Malacostraca > Isopoda > Cirolanidae > Bathynomus > Bathynomus jamesi. The sequence goes on from JAJOZX010000284.1 coordinate 573,832, forward strand.
TGTGTGCACTGTGGACGACTCGCTCACCCTGACAGGTGCCCCAACACACCCAAATGCTCCAACTGTGAAGGCGCACACCCCTCTTCATCCCGTGAATGCCTTTTCTTCAAGTTCGAGAAGGAGGTCCACGGCCTACAAGTGTTGGACTTCCTTAGCCCCCGTGAGGCACGAGACAGGGTGCGGAGTCAGGAGGTGAGGCCGGGGATGTCCTATGCCGCTGCTCTCGGCTCTATCATCTTGGCACGCCGCCCTGGCCTGCCGCCGAAACCCCCCCGAGCCACTGCTCCCTGTTCCCCACAAAGCAAATCCTCGCAGGACCCGATGGTCCCCTGTCCCCCCACCGTTCCTCTTCTTCCCGCACCTCACCTGCCACGAATCCCCCAGGAGTCTGGGACCAGGGCTCCCAGGTCCCAGCCACCTCAAACCCTGCCTTCCCAGTGCTCCCTGTACACGCCCGAACCTGCCGCTCGGAGCAAGCTGTCGAGGCGGAGACGCCGGAGCGTGTCGCCAGACCCTCCGGCCTTCCAACGTCTCTCTCCCTCTTCCCCTAAGACCAAGAAGACGGCTCGGACCCTTACACCACCCACCACGTCTGCTATGTCCATCTCTCCCCATCGCAGAAGTCCCACCGCTCTATCCCCACAGACTCTGACCTCTTCCCCTAAGACCAAGAAGACGGCTCGGACCCTTACACCGCCCACCACGTCTGCTATGTCCATCTCTCCCCATCGCAGAAGTCCCACCGCTCTATCCCCACAGACTCTGACAATAGTGGCCGAAATCCACGACCCGCCCCGTACGACGAGACCCAGCCCAGTGGATCCAGTGGATGCGGCTCTGGCGCAGCTGCACGGTGGGACCGAGGGAAGCTCGGCCGCGCCCACGCCCATGAGTCTCCTGGATCTGCCCTTGCCTCCTGGTGCCATTTTCTCCACCCCTCCACGAGACCACTCTGGTTCACCTCCTTCCACCCCCATCGTACCTACCCCCCCAACATCCCCGGCCCCCTCCTTATCAGCTACCCTGAGTACACCCTCCCTCCCACCCGCCCGGTCTTTCTGGTACCCCCTGTCACCACCTAGGGTCCGCCGTGAGACCCCGGACAGGCGGGGTAGCACCCCTTTTGGGGCTAACGTGCCCCCCCCCCCCCTGGCCCGACCATAGAGGCCTGTCAGGGCACTTCTGACCCGCTCAGCCCACGATGTTCTTCTGCCTGCCGTGATCCACGCCTCCGGTCTCGCTCGGCCGACTCGACCCCGCAACCTCCGCGGGGTTCGACGGGCCGACCGATTCCTTCCCTGGTGAACAGTAGATAGCCAGCCATGCTCCTGACCCAGCCTTCAGTTTCGCGAACTTCAGATCTCCCTTCACACTCCAACCTCCTAGCGCCTACACCTTTACCCATCCCCCTTCATCAACTAATGGATCCCCCGAAAACCACAATAGTCCACTGGAACTGTCGAGGAATCTTTGCAAACTATGAAGGCCTTAACTCCCTGCTTGCCACTTCCCATCCGGTGTGTGTCTGTCTCCAGGAGCTAATCCTGGGGACCAGGCCCATGCCCTGCCCCACTGGTTATTTTTGCACTGCCACCCTGCCTCCTACCTGCACTCAAAGGGGAGCTGCCATCCTCGTCCACCACGCAGTCCCCTTCTACAATCTCTCCATCCGGTCCCCGCTACAGGTGACTGCCGTCTGGCTCTCCCTGGATAGACAGTACACCATTTGTTCAATCTACCTTCCGCCCCATGCTCAAGTCTCCCGCGACGACCTGGTGGAAGTTGTGGAACAACTCCCCAGGCCCTTCCTACTGCTGGGCGATTTCAATAGTCGTCACCCCTTGTGGGGCGATACACACACCACCTATATGGCCCCAACCCTGATATCCGTCATGACCGAGCTCTCCTTCGAGTGCCTCAACGATGGCTCTCCTACATTCTACCATGCCACCACCTGCACTCCATCCTGTATAGACCTGTCCCTCGTATCAACTGATGCCCTCCTAGACTTCACGTGGCAAGTCCTCCAGAGGACTATGGCAGTGACCATCTCCCCATTCTACTCACCCTCAATCGACCCGACCAGACCGTACGGGTACCGGTAAGGTGGGTTACCACCAACGCGAATTGGGCCCGCTTCCGCGACAACACATATACCACCCTTACAACTGCCCACTTCCCATCCATCGACGAGTGCACGCATACTTCGAGTCCGTCGTTCTAACGGCCGCAAGCACAAGCGTACCACAATCCTCCGCCTACCCCGCGCCCGACGGGTTCCTTGGTGGACCCCGGAGTGCGCGGAGGCCGTGCGCGCCAAGAAGAAGGCAACTCGGCGCTTTACCGGACGCGACTCCCCATCCATCGCACGGAGATGCAGCGGGTCAGGGCCATCGCCCGCCGCACAATGAAGACAGCGCGCCGAGCCTCTTGGCGTGCCTTTGTGTCCGGCATCACCGCAACACACCTTCGGCTACCATCTGGAAGAAGGTGCGGGGCGTCGAGAGGCGACATGTCCCCTCCCGACCCCCGGTCCTCCGGACAACGACGGACTCCTATGTGAGCCCAAGTCGGTGGCAGACCACCTTGCTTCTACCTTCGCCGCCGTTTCTTCCTCTGCAGCCAATCCGTACCCGCCCCTGACGATAGCCCCTCCCACCGTCCATAGACAGCACCTACAACCGATTGTTTACCATGCGTGAACTACAGACGGCACTGGCCTCTCGACGATCCCCTTGTCCCGGCCCGGACGGTATTCCGTACGGCATGATCCAACACCTCCACTCTACCTTACAAATTTTCCTGCTAGACTATACAATCGCATATGGATAGAGGGTGCCTTCCCCTTTAGGTGGAAGGAGGCCCACGTCATCCCTATCCCCAAGCCCGGCAAAGATTCCCTGGACCCCACAAACTACAGACCAATCGCCCTGACGTGTTGTGCCTGCAAGATCCTCGAAAAAATGGTCGCTACGCGATTATCGTTCGTCCTTGAACGTACCAATTCCTTCCCGTCTACCCAGTCCGGCTTCAGACAATTCCGCTCCACCACTGATCCCCTCCTGCTTCTCAGCCGAGACATACAGGATGCCTTCGACAATAGACAGTTCGTACTGTCAGTTTTCTTCGACATCCAGAAGGCCTATGACACCACCCGTCGAGCAATGATCCTCGGTCAGCTCCGACATCTGGGCCTTGTCGGAGCCATGCCTACCTTCATCAGGGGCTTCCTTACTTCTCGGACCTTTAAAGTCCGGGTGGGCTCAGTCCTCTCTGACACCTTTGTGCAGGAGGACGGGGTCCCACAGGGAAGCATCCTCAGTGTTCTCTGCTTCTCTCGTGATGAACACGGTCTCACAATGCCTTCCACCCACAATCCGCTCTTCCATTACGCGGATGACCTTGCAATCTACTTCGCAGGGCGAGAACCGTCTGTCGTTCAACGGCAAATGCAGCTCGCCATCTACCGGGTGGAAGGTGGGCGACGTCGGTGGGTTTCCGCCTCTCCATCCCTAAGTCCAAGTGTATGGTCTTCAGTAGAAGAAGACCCACAACCCTTCCTCTACCCTCTGTTACATTATACGGCAGTCCTCTTGAGGTGGTACCCTCCACGCGTTTTCTGGGCATGACCCTAGACCGACGGCTCAATTGGGTTCCCCATCTCAAGCACCTAAAGCAATCCCTTCGACGCCCCCTCGCTCTCCTGGATCACCTCTCTCACACCACATGGGGTGCAGATCGACGCTCTCTTCTTCGCCTTTATACTTCCATAGTACAGTCGAAGCTGGACTATGGTAGCGCAGTTTAGGTTCAGCCTCCAACGCCCGCCTCCGTATCCTGGACCCGGTACTTAATAGAGGCCTCCGCCTCGCCACCGGTGCTTTCCGCTCCTCCCCAGCCTCCAGCCTCCATGTGGAATGTGATCATCTCCCTCTCGCCCTCCGACGGGGTCTACTCATGCGGACATACCTCCGTGCACAGAGGCTACCTTCTTCGCTTCTGGGCACGGCGGTTTTAGAACTACCACCTCAGGGACGGAGCTGGCACTTCACTGAAGCGGTCCGCTCTTTCCTTGATCTTTTCAACATGCCCGCCCCCTCAGTTATCCCCATTTCATTCAGCATCTACCCCCCCTGGATCCTAACCCCTATCAAGTTCTGCAAAGATCTGTGTTCCCTACCGAAGACTACCACGAGCGCCATGATATACAGGTCACTTTTCCGCGAACACGCAACCCAACACCCGGACGCAATCGCCATTTACACGGATGGTTCCCGCTCGGAAGCTGGTGTGGCCTCCTCAGCGGTGATTCTGTCCCAGCCGCTCTCCCGGAGCGTCGGCCTGCCCCGCGAGGCCTCCGTTTTTTCGGCGGAACTTTTCGCCATAACGGAGGCCCTCGATATTGTGCGCACCCACTCTGCCAGCTCTTTCATTTATTCGGATTCCCAAAGTGCACTTCTCTCCCTAGAAAGATTTAACTCCCCTCACCCGCTCGTCTGTACCATCCAGCAGACCTTCCACTTTTAACGATCTTCCAACACAAGACAATCGCATTCTGTTGGGTCCCGGCTCATGTCGGCATCCAGGGTAACGAGGCGGCGGACCGCTCAGCAAAGACGGCCTGCTTGCTGCCGGCCTCCTCCCGACCCCTCCCCTTCTCCGACTTCTTCCTGGCTTTCCGCTCCCACTTCCGCTCCATATGGCAGCGGGAATGGGACCAGGCCACACAAAATAAACTCCACACGATCAAACCGCAAATAGGATACTGGGCTTCTTCATTCCACCAGTCCCGCCATAAAGAAGTAATCCTAGCCCGTCTCCGCATAGGTCACACCCGCATCACCCACGGACACCTTTGCCCTACCTGCCATACCCCTATCACTGTCTTACACCTCCTGGTGGAATGCTCAAAGTTGTCCGCTCTCCGTCGCAGGTGTTTCCCTCTCGGCTGAAAACCCCATACCCAACTGCCTACGATCCATACTCGCCGAAGGCCCCCACTTTTCAGCGGAAGCCATTCTCCTCTTCCTTACTCCCATCTCCATCGCATCTGAAACCATACCCCTCCTACCCACTATCCATCGACTGACCCTTACTCATTCCCGTAGTCTACCACTCCTAGCACAGTAATATCACCCACACACTGCCTCGCCGAGATATGTACCGCCTCTTTAGGTATGAATCAGCCGTAAATCTGAAAAACAAAAAAAAACAAAAAATATATAACATCATGAAAAAGAAAAACTAGGTTTGTCATTTACCATTACTTATTCGGACTATAGTGGATTTAATTTTCCTATAAGAGTTCCTTGTTCCATGCATGGTGTGTGTATATCATAAAAAACCTCAGGGAACCATTCTGAGTTCATTTATATATATATATATAATATATATATATATATTTATTTTATTTATTTATTTATTTTATATTAGTGGTGGACCAGATATCTGCATCATTTTTAACATCTGCATCCGCACTTCTGACTGCAGATGTTATGCAGATATTACCTCTAATAAGTTATGCAATTTACAATTAAATTAGCTTATAAAGTAGCTTAAGGCCCAGTCATGCACATTTCATGTAAAGTATTAAAATTATTAATGAACAAGTATATAAATCTCAAAATATAAATACGTGGTAACACAGAAAATTGAATGAAACTTGTTTCATTCAATTTTCTATGGCTGAAACTCTTGAGAAAGTTATTATTTTTATCATAATGAAAACATTAATATTAATTTTAATTCTTATGCATTGCCTGCCATAATAGTAATATCACGAAATTTGAAAAATTGTCATTTGTTCATAATTCTATATTATATTGATAGATTAACTAAATGTCCGCATCTGTGGATGTTGAAAAACTGACATCTGGTCCACCACTAATATATATATATTAGGGTTTCTCATTTCCCGGCCTTTTGCTTATCCGTGATAAAAATGATTCCCTTCCCGGGATCCCGGGAAATCCCGGGATATAATTAATTATATTTAAAATATATTATAAAATAAATTAACCTAGAAAAGAGGGGGTATAATTATTTTTTATTTTTTTTATAGTCATTTAATAAGTTCTGCAATCTCCATGATGGGCAAAATAAAATAATATTGCTGTGAAAAATATGTATTAAAAAAAATACTTTTGAATTACATAGAAAATTTTCACAAATAAAAAAATTGCTCCGTTTCATTGAAAACTTAATGAATACAACGAAAAAAAAATTGCCTTTGAATTGCTTAGAAAATTTAAAGAAAAAATAAAAATTACCTTCAAATTGCAAAAAACTTCAATGAATTCAACCAAAAAAATTATCACTGTGAATTTTTATAGTACAATTTCAAAAAACAAAGATGGTCAATACTTCGATCACTCAATCTTGTTCTCATTTTAGTCACGAAAAGTCCTGCTGCTGAGAATGCCCTTTCCGATTCTATTGACGTGGGTGGAATCGTCTTTAATGCATTCAAGAGAAGAGAGATGTTCTGCGTTTTTTCGCCCGTAGCCTCGAAGATCTCTAGTTCCTTTTTAAGGTGCTTTGCAGCGCTTGCTTTGCTGTCTAGTGTTCTTGATTTCTCTACCTTGGCTGCTTTAATAGCTGCATCAAGCCTTTCAGCTAGAGTCATCGAAGATGACTGAGGGACAGCTGATTCTTGCACATCATTATCTTCATCTGTCTCACTAGAGGTAGAATCAGCAGGTACTCCAAAAAGGCGATCTAACATCTGCTTTGCTGATGAAATTAACATAGACTTGGTTGGTAAGGCTGGCAAACTTCTGTCACTTGCGAAAGTTGCGACCTTTTTATAATTCTTTCCACTATTGAGGTATTGTATGAGGCCAGTCAAGTTCTCATTTCTTCTCTCTGTTATGCGTCGAATGAACGACTCCTTTAGTTTTTTTGAAAAAGGTGTGTTTAGTTGATTTAGTTCGTTCAAAATGAAAGAAAAAAACACCTTCTGATGAAAGTAAAGTCGATTCTCTGTTGCCCAGCTTTTCTGCTCCAACTTTTAATGGCTCCAGCGATGCCACAATGTCACGAATTACAGCAACTTCTTGTTTGTCAAGGTCAAAATTGTCCATATCTTTATTGCAGTCGATGAGAGCTTTCGATACGGATGACCTTATTTTGATAAATCGCTCCAGCATGGCTAAAAGACTATTCCATCTGGTTTTGGAATCCAGCAATAGATGCAAACTTTTTCCTTGTTCCTGTTGAACATATCCTTGTAAGATGTTATTCTTTAAAGGTGATTTGCGAATTTTTTTTGCTATTTTTCTGACTTTATTGATGATTTGAGACACGTTGATTTCTTTACCTACAGTGTCGTGCGATCCAAATGAAATATCTATCTCGAACGGATCCTCATCAAAGCGCTCACACAAAACACTTTCAAAATCAATACTATGATTGAAATCTTCTCCATCTTCATCTATGTTGTCATTATGTTCGTCATCTTCAGTTTGAATTTCTTCAGAAAGAGTGATTGCAATATCCCGGGATTTCCCGGGACAGGGAGAATTTCCCGGGAAATTTAAATTAGCTAAAAATCTACCGGGATCCTGGGATCCCGGTAAAGAAACCCTAATATATATACCGTATATATATATATATATATATATATATATATATATATGTGTATGTGTGTGTATATATATATATATACAGGGTGGGCGGAAAGTAGCTCCCTATTTTGGATTGGTAAAACAATACGTATATTATCCATTTATTTCAGAAGAAATAATATGAAAAGGTAGGCATACATGGTAGGTTTTCTCTAAAATTCAATGTGGGCTCCAACTCTTTCCACCAGCTTCTGGAGCCGCCCAGGAATGGCGTCCACTGACTTTAGCAGGAACTCCGGCGGGATGGAGGACATGACTTCCCAAATTCGGTCCTCCAGTTCTTCCAATGTCCTCGGTTTGGTGCGGTAGACTTCTTCCTTTACCCACCCCCAAAGAAAGAAGTCGCATGGTTACCGCTGAAAAACGGCAGAATCGGTTCAGTGTAACGGTGTGGTGTGGTATGACCTCAGATCAGGTTGTGGGCCCGTTCCTTCTGCGCAACACCATGAATGCTGAGCGGTACCTTGCTATGTTGCGAAACGAGGTCTGGCCGGTTGTCAGCACATGGGAGAACATCGATGATCTGATATTTATGCAAGATGGTGCCCCTCCGCACTTCGCTCTTGTTGTCCGTGAGTGGCTGGATGCCCACTTCCCTGGGCGCTGGATGGGTCGTCGTGGTCCACATCAATGGCCAGCCAGGAGCCCCGACTTGACACCGTGCGACTTCTTTCTTTGGGGTGGGTAAAGGAAGAAGTCTACCGCACCAAACCGAGGACATTGGAAGAACTGGAGGACCGAATTCGGGAAGTCATGTCCTCCATCCCGCCGGAGTTCCTGCTAAAGTCAGTGGACGCCATTCCTGGGCGGCTCCAGAAGCTGGTGGAAAGAGTTGGAGCCCACATTGAATTTCAGAGAAAACCTACCATGTATGCCTACCTTTTCATATTATTTCTTCTGAAATAAATGGATAATATACGTATTTTTTTACCAATCCAAAATAGGGAGCTACTTTCCGCCCACCCTGTATATATACACGGTGAACCAAAAGTAGGTGGACAGTAGGTTGAATACGGTTTGTGTTATATTATATTATAACTATGGTGTTCATTATAACTATGGTGTTTGTGTTATATTATATTAAATATTATAACTAAATTTATTTAAATTTTATTTTGTATTATAGTATACAAAAAAAATTAAATATGTATTCTCAAAATAAACGTTATCATTTACTGTCCACCTACATTTGGTTCACCCTATATATATATATATATATATATATGTGTGTGTGTGTGTGTGTGTGTATATATATATATATGTGTGTGTGTGTGTATATATATATACAGGGTGGGCCGTAAGTTTCCATACATAGGAAAAATAAACATTTTTTTATGGACAACCATTTTTATTTATATAATATGCTCTACATGGTTGCCATTGTTTTGAAAACACATTTCAATACGTGTTCCCCACTGTTGATGAACACGCATTAGCACAGTTGACGTTATGCTTGTAATGGCGTTGGTGATACGTTCCTTTAGATGATTTATGTCTCGTATCTTTTCCTGATACACATGGCCTTCAAGTGCCCCCAAAGATAGAAATCAAGGGGGTGAGATCTGGGGATCTGGGAGGCCACTCCACAGGACCACGCCGACCAATCCAAGCATCCGGAAACTGCTGATCCAAATACCGACGCACGTGAAGACCATAATGAGGTGGAGCTCCATCTTGCTGGAAGTAAACTGGAAGTTACCTTCCTCGTTTAGCAGGGATGGGAAAATCTCTTCTTGCAACATGTTAAGATACCTTTCGGCATTAAGATTTCCACTGACAAAATTGGTCCAATAATTCTGTCACCCCATATCCCGGCCCACACCATCACTTTACCGGCACCTTGCATCTTCGTCGGACTCAGCCAGTTAGGGTTAGCATTACTCCAATAACGTATGTTTTGCCGATTAACCTCTCCATTGACGTAAAAATTTGCTTCATCAGTAAACAAGATCTTACAAAGGCATGTTCTTAGGGTATCTGAAACATAAAAACAAACGTTTAAATTTTCCTATGTATGGAAACTTACGGCCCACCCTGTATATGTGTGTGTGTGTATATATATATTATGTGTGTGTATATATATATATATGTGTGTGTGTGTATATATATAGGGTGAACCAAATGTAGGTGGACAGTAAATGATAACGTTTATTTTGAGAATACATATTTAATTTTTTTGTATACTATAATACAAAATAAAATTTAAATAAATTTAGTTTATAATATTTAATATAATATAACACAAACACCATAGTTATAATGAACACCATAGTTATAATATATATAACACAAACCGTATTCACCTACTGTCCACCTACTTTTGGTTCACCGTGTAATATATGTGTGTGTATATATATATATATATATATGTGTGTATATATCGGGTGGTCCGAAAAAAATGACGCATTTTTTAAAAATTTATATCTCAGTAACCCCTTTCCTTATCATGACAATTTTTATAAGCAAGATACTTTCAAACTTCTTTTTTTGAATGCAAGAAACGGAATTCTGATATCTTTTTATAGTTTTCTCGCAATTAACAAAAGTAACACATGGGTCAAAAAAACGAATATCATGAGAAAGGAAAATTTAATCAGAAATTTAACTAATTAATTTACAGTAATGATCGATTGGACCACCACTCTGTTGACACACTAATCTAAGTCTTTTCTTCCACACAAAAATAATACTTCTTACTTCATTAATGCCAATTTCTTGCCAGATTCAAGTATTTTACTTTTTAATTCTGATTCGGTGAATTTTTCTCGTCGACCTCGGTAAACCTTCTCTTTTAGTAACTCCCAATTGAGTAGTCCATAGATTACAATCTGGGCTTTTGTGGTGGCCACTCATTTTTCGTTATTAATTTTGGTGTATTGCTAATCAGAAACGACTGTGTGGCGTAGCTTGTATGCGACGGTGCTCCATCTTGTTGAAATATGAAATCATTTTCTTGATACAGGCGACGACAATCCGGCAACATTTTGTTCTTAAAAGTTCAATGTAATTTGCAGAATTCACCTTTGTCTTTTCAGTTTCATAAAAATGACATCTGTCTTGCCATTCCAAGAGACCCCTGCAGATATCATAACCTTTTTGGAGAATCTTGACGTTTCATGATACAATCTGTTTATTGAAATGTCACACTTTTTACCACGCCCGTAGACAACATCATTTTGACGGTTTCGCGGAATTTCTAGAGTGAAATCTTTTTCATCCGTGAAGACTATCTTTTTAATATCAACGACAGAGAAATTATCAGTAACTTTCTGCACCTTGTTTTTCTTTTATCCTTAACAGTATCACTTTTTCTAGAAGATACTATTCTTTTGAAGGCTTTTAGTTTTTGTGCTTTAATTATTCGGTGTACAGAAAGTCTTTCAATATTCAAATGTTTAGCAATTGTTCTTTGTGACAAATGACTTCCTGGTTTATATTATTGAGAGCAGATTTTATCGTTGATGTAATCCACATTTTCTGGAACCGAAGCTGTTTTAGGTCTACCGCTTCCTGGTTTTCTGGCAGTACTTCCCGATTCGCGAATCTTCTTTAAGAGTCTTTCCACTGCACGCCTTTTCCACTTTTTGCCGGGAAACTCTTGCAATAACCTTCCAGTCTTCCATTCTTTTTCACAGTAACAATTTTTAATGAGAATACGATCTTCCTCTGACAACATCATTAAGGGTACTGACGAATTGTTAAAAATAAAATATCCACAATTTGACTTGTTCATTTCCTGTAGAGTTTTGTAATAACTTGCAAAATATCGCATGATATCGTATAAAAATGATATCGTATAAAAAACGGATATTATATTGCGATTTTTGTTTTTTTGACCCATGTTGTTACTTTTGTTAATTGCGAGAAAACTATAAAAGATATCAGAATTCCGTTTCTTGCATTCAAAAAAAGAAGTTTGAAAGTATCTTGCATATAAAAATTGTCATGATAAGGAAGGGGGTTACTGAGATATTAATTTTTAAAAAATGCGTCATTTTTTTCGGACCACCCGATATATATGTGTGTGTGTGTGTATATATATATATATATATATTAGTGTGTCCCAATTTTTTTGTTCCTGAAGTTTGTCATGCACACACCCCTAATTTCTTCCACTCGTGAAAACATGCCAGCAAGATGAATTTCATTCACGTTCTTTAATTTTAAGGGTCCCCTCAAACCATGTGTTACTATTGCTGAACGGCTACTCTCTACCTTATACTAATTGTAGCATATTCTTTTCAGGTTATGGATACAAGAAGCGGGAGACTGTGTGGTTGGTGGGGTGTGCGAAATGAACCCCTGGAAACGCTGTGTCAACTCCTGACAGTGGGAGATGTTCTTCGACGTCTGTTGTTCTTCACTCGGAAGAAAAAAACGTCCACGGCGGAAGCTGCCAATGTGGTAGCTCATGAGGTTATGGTGGTGTGGGCTCGGGCATCTATTCCGACCTCCCACAAGCCCAAGTGCGTCGAGAGGATCAAGGCCCTCTCCACGGACTACGAGAAGGTTGCCAGAAACCGAAACCGTGGGGGAGAGAAGCAACTGGAGCGGGAAAAGGGATTCCAAGCCAACCTGAATACACTGTTCGAAACAGCTCATGCCAACGCCATGAAACTCATCAAAGTCCCCGAAGATCGAGACTTTCTGAATGACCAGTGAACTGTGCGGAAGATGTACATCGGAGGAGAGGACCTGGAGTTTGCTCGCAGGGCAGCTGAAGAGAAGAGGAAGAAGAAGAGCCGCGAAGAGATGGACTCACTGCAAGCAAAATGAACGGTGAAAAGTGGGTCATCTTCTTCTTCTTCGGAGTCCATGGCCGAAGCATCCAATGATGATGTCCAATATTCCTCTCCTGGTCCTTCGGCCTAAAAGGGCCTATTGTTTTCTTGACCCCATTCTTGCCCCTTAATGGTTTGCCCTGGTTAAATAAATATTATTTTAAGAACTGTTAACATTCTTATGTGTATTTTAATTGTAATATTCCTTTTGTGTATAATCTTTGGTTGCTGGGGGGTTTATTGGACTTTTCAACTGGTTTCCTTCTGGGAAAACAATTTTTCCAGACTGTTTGTAGAAATTTTGTAATATTCTGTAAGACGATGGCACCATTCCCTTTGTTTTCATTAAATTCTTGCCACTTAATTTCCTGCTTTAATTAAATATTAGTGTTAATAACCATTATAATAATTTTTCTCTGTATTGGTTTTTTGTCTAATTTCATCTATATAGTTCTTTTATATTTAGTAATTTAGCAGCCTACAGATTGTTATCAATTGAAAAAATCTTTAGAGGGCTTTATGGCCTTTAATTTGAGGTGCCGATTGTGAATTTTTTGCTTGTTTATTTAACTCATTTACTTTGTAATCTCCGTCTATTTTCTGTTTCTCCTTGATAATGTGAATATATCACGAAAGCGCTCGGACTTCGTTTTTCCTTTTCCCTGTGGTTGTTTGCTTTTTTATATATATATATATATATATATATATATGTGTGTGTGTGTGTGTGTACTGTATATATGTGTATACAGGTGACCCTCTGTATATACATGGGGGTTAGGTTCCTGAAAATGCCTGTGTAACTGGAAACCGTGCATATGGGGACTAATACCTTATGGGAAAAAATACAATCAATCCCTAGACCAACTGACCCCCTCCCTATGACCAACTATATTTCCTCATACATCACTAAAACACGTACAGAAACACCAAAACACATACTATACATACATGTATATTTATATATTAACTGCACATATTATTACTGCAGTAACAAGAAAAAAATGGTTTAACTTACAAATAAAGGTAGGCAGATTGGGTGGAGTTGCTGCTGGCGATGTTTACTGGTGATAGTGTTGTTATTTGTTGTGATTTATTTTTTTAATTGTAGTACTAATAAAGTATAAAAATACATTGTAAAGAAGTTAAAATCATTAGAGATGCATATATTTAACCAATTAATTAAAATATTGGATAACATACTTTGTGATGTATAATTTGTAAATTTGCAAAATTGGTAATAGAATCCTCGCCACAATTAGATTCAATATTGGGGGATTGGTTAGGGCAGTTGTATTGTAGATTGGCAACACTGATAACTGGTGTGCTACTGACTGAGTGAGTGGTGGAGGGGTAGAGCAACAGGCCACCACACAGCTGTGTTGGCTCGGGAAACCATGTATGGACAAGATCCCCTCCTGTGTATACGGGGGGTGGGGAGCAATACCAAAACTGTGTCAGACTATATAGGGCTCTAGCCAGTCTGACTCATTGAAAAGTCCAACTCATCACAAATTACCTTAATTACCTCCTTATTTACCCCTAAAGAGGCATAAATACTCTCTAACCTTTTAAGTTTGATTAGTGAGTCTAATACAATGTTCAAAATAAATATTAAAAAACACAAAACAACAAAATTTATTGTTTACCTTTTCATACAATACAGTGTTAAAAAAACACTTCTCTCAGTAAAATAAACAAAAGAATAATAGCACTTGACAAAGGAAATAAAAGCACTTCACTGTATCGTACACTGAAAAAATTTATTGTTTGTTAGAGACCTGCCCACCATCACTTGAAGTGTAGACTATGTTCAATGCAGATGAATCACTGCTAGACTCAGATGAGTCAGACTCATCGAGGGTTTATTATGTGTGTGTGTGTGTATATATATATATATATATATATATATATATATATATGTGTGTGTGTGTGTGTGTGTGTGTGTGTGTGTGTATATTACACAAACTCAGAATGGTCCCCTCAGAAACTTATATGTTAAACACAGACTGTGCATGGAACAAGGAACTCTTCTGGGAAATTACATCCACTATAGTTCGAATAAGTAATGATAAATGACAAATACTATAGTTTTTCTTTTTCATGATGGAAAGCCTAACGTGGGTGCTGGGTTACTCACAAAGAGGCCCAAAATGCATAGCTGTATAGCTTCCCTCAGCAGCTATCTGCAAAGCTGGATCCACTGGTGAGGGAAGCTATATTTTGGGCCTCTTTGCGAGTAACCCAGTGCCCATGTTGGGCTTTCCATCATGAAAAAGAAAAAACTATAGTATTTGTCATTTATCATTACTTATTCAAACTATAGTGGATGTAATTTCCCAGAAGAGTTCCTTGTTCCGTGCACGGTCTGTGTTTAACATATAAGTTTCTCAGGGGACCATTCTGAGTTTGTGTATATTAAATGGATGTGTTATGTGCCTTAAGAAGTGGATGCTCAATGTCCCAGTTGAGGTGTAAGTTGTGTGTTTTGGCTAAAAAATACAGTAGTTACCCATTTTTCTTTGATGGATTCATTGTGTGTATTTGGACACACACAATCCCCACATTTTACTTGAGACCCAATTAAATCAACCAGGAATTTGCGTTTGGGGAGGAATTGCTTCATTGGCCTGTACTTCATCAAAGGGATAGTTACAGGTGCTTCATATCTAGACATGTATGTTACAGAATTACGTCATCCCTGGTCTAAGATTGCTTTGTGCGAATTTCCATGACCTGTATTTCCAGCATGATGGGGCTCCACCCCACTATGCATGCGAAGTTCGTTATTTTGTCAATGAAGCTTTTTCTGGTTGAGTAATTGGAAGATGAGGGGTTGTGGGGTGGACCCCCAGGTCACCTGACCTTACAGCAATGGATTTCTTCATTTGTGGTGGTATCAAAGATACAGTATTTAGGCATAAACCTAGAATGATTGAGAACCTAAAAACCTACATCGAAGATGCATTTGAAGAAATTGACTCTGACACAGGGCTTTGTGCCAGAGTGATTGCAAGTATCCCAAGCAGACTGCAAATGTGTGTAAATGTAGATGGTAGACATTTTGAACACTTCAAGACATAAGATTGAATAAATAGCTTTCATACATGTAATATTCCTGGTTTATATTGTAATGAATAAAAAATATAATATAAACTGCAAGTATGTCCTGACTTTTGATATAAACTGCAAGTATGTCCTGACTTTTGATATAAACTGCAAGTATGTCCTGACTTTTGATATAAACTGCAAGTATGTCCTGTCTTTTGATATAAACTGCAAGTGTGTCCTGACTTTCGATATAAACTGCAAGTGTGTCCTGACTTTTGGCCCACCCTGTATATTCCATTTAGAAATTCTTACCTAGTAGGAGAAAACATACTAATTGGCAACCTCAGTCAGCCCACACACACAAAGACTGCATGTGACAACATGAAGGCCACCATGGGCCTTGTAGGTACAATTTGTACAACTATCAGATTATTTGTACATTGGTACCAAAAAGAGATTCCTCGGATATTTTGAAGGGATGAAGAAATGTACAATTGTACATTTTTTAACCCAAAGTATGAATTAACAGTGTAGCTACTTGATGTTCACTTCAAGAAAAATTATAAATATAAAAAAATATATGCGCCTCGGTGTAGTAGTTAGCGTTGCTGACTACGAATCCATCAGCCCCGGGTTCGAGACCCGGTGACAGCTGGCACGCAGCAAAACTCAGATGTTCATCCTTCCACACAAAGTGATTGGTAGATAAATGGGTACCCTAGGTGGCCTAGTGGTTAAAACACTGGGCTGCTGGTGGGGCGTGGTTTGGATTCCACATTAAACTGTAGGTCTAAGGTGGAGTGAAAAGTTTGACCTTCATCAGAATGAACATTTTGGGTGGAAGCTAACCAAAGGTATATAGTATAACATACAATATGGAGTAGTGCATAAACAAAAACAGCAAAATAATTATAGAAAATAGAAAACAATAATACAATTATAGAAAAATTATGAGTACATCATGGATGTCATACAGCCAATTTTGTGTGGATAATTGAGAGCATTAGTGGATCTTAAGTTTTTTGAAAGTGGGAGTGAGCAGACCTTTACATTTGTAAATATTGCACCAAAATAATGTTTAATTATATATAAATATAATTACATACACTGGAATTAAAAATACATATGTTAACCCTTTAAGCACCAGCAGGCAAATTTTTAGCATTTACTAAAATGTAGTTAAAGACCAGGTTTCTGGTAGCAAATATTGGAATTAATTTGATTGACATTATCTAGTCTATCTGTTCAAAGTATTACCTGAATCAGTCATTTAGAGAAAGGTCATGAATGTGAATACTACACAGAGGGTTTACAAGCACATTAACCTTGTCTACAAATGCTTACAACCATTAATAAATGAATATGTGAAGCTAAAAAGCATAATATAATTGAATATACGAAGGAAAATTCTATTTTTATAGTTTCTAAAAATAAAATTGGAAGGTAAGTTGCCAGGTATTTGCAAGGGTGGTGTTGATATTTTTATAATTTAAAAAGTATGTACTTTTTTGCTTTTAGAAATAAAAAAAATTTATTATAAAAAAATAAAGCATTTGGAAGGGGTGCCAAATTGACCAAACAGTGGGGTGAGCCACCCCTCCCCGTAAATCTGCTAGTGGTTGAGAGTCAACTGTATACACAATACTTGGAGCTAATGGAAGTCAAACCTGCTTATCTTGGTGTCAGAGTCAGTGCTGCTACTAATTGCACCATCCAGAACCCTGAAAACAGTAAGTGAGAGAAATATTTACAAGGTGAGGGAGTTGAATAGAGCATGGTTAAATAGCATAAATATTAGCCTTACCTGAACAAACTGTTTTGGGGGTTCTGGTTGGCATGATCAGTAGGAGCACTGACTCTGAAACCTTATGTAACATGGGTTCAAGTACCCCTGATTACACTAGGGCCTAGTTCCCACTTTATTGCATTTTCACCTTCCATCTTATTTAGGTGCAGTTTTTATACTAAAAAGTAACTAATATCTTTTATTCGTTAGTGGATGACTTGACTGGTATCATCGAATGCATACAATTCAAGAATTCAAGCACCAGTAAAACTTTAAACCTTGAAACTGAACTTGAGGAAGATACAGAACATGACATATCAAATGTATGTAGAAGAACTTGCTCTAGAACTCAGTCAGAACTCATTTTGTCCTTGATTCCGCCAAGACACTCTTTACAGCTTGGAGATCTTGTCAACATCAGAGGTCACCCTAAAATTTTCAGAAATAAACCACAAATTATTTGCAATAATATTCGTATCCTTTTGATAGTTAATATTTTTGTGAAAATAGAAAATCATAATTATGACAGTTTTCTTTATATTCAGTCTTAAGTTGTACTGATGCTAGGTGCTGCAATAAAACTTAGTTTGGCCTAGTTAAGTGTATGAATGTTAAAAATAGTAGTACAGCAGGAAGAGACTTTTTAGGTTTTTACCTTCTTTCTCACTTTTACCAATCAATACCAAACCATCCAGACCATTTTATAAGGCTAGAATTAAAATGTATACCATATGCAGTGGCAATGATGAGCTCTTAAACATAGGCTACTTCTGTTTCTGTTGTACCATACCTGAAAGCTATTCATTGTTGGTCTCTCATGAATAATGTAAACACTTGCAAATAGCTACTGAATGGTTCCTAGCAGAACATGTTTAAAGTTAGGGAGGCTGTAGTTAAATATTTAAACATTTGTCATAGTCTGGATGGGTTAGGATGAACCCAGAATTTTACTAAGAATATTATTTTGCCAAATGTTTGCCTTGTTCATAGGCCTACTGTAATTTAAGTTCGGAAATTAAATTGTAAATTCTAATAGGATGCTAGTACATCATCAGGTAATGGCTTTTCAAGAATTTTCTTTAACTGCTAAACCCTCATAATATTTACAGGCTATATTTCAGATCCTGATGAAATATGGTTTAGAGTAAATGAAATTGAAGCTTATCAATCTCATCTTGTGAAGTCTTTGAATAAAAATCAATAAGAGGGTGAATATTTAATACGAGACAAACGCACATTTATTCAAGGAAAAGATGGGTGACACTGAAATGAAGTCTCAAGATTTTCTCACGCACATTCGTTTTAAATCATCTGTTGAAACAAATATGAATCGCATTGAAAAAAGAGCTTCTCATCACAATGCAAGGAGAACTAACTATGACAAAGTTGCCAAAAGAATTAAGGTAAGATTGTAGTAGCCTACTGAAATATTTCAATAGTGGTTAATTTCCTTCCGGAAAGAGTAATTCCTTTGTAGGTTGCCATCAAGGCAATACCACCCGACTGAGACGAAGTATTCTTTTTCCTATTCTTTTTGTGTTCTTATTTCTCAACTTTCACTCTCTCACATGAAATAAGGTACTTAAATCTTAGATTTTTTACAAATAAGTTATAATTTAAATGGATCCCACTGTTAAGTATTTCTTAGTCACCTACTATCAGATTAAAGATTATTTAATTAATTTCAGTATTGCTAATAGGACCTTAATTCATTCTACATACGTATATCCAGTATTAAGACTAAGACTCGCTGTTCTAGTTTCAAACATTTTTTCTGAGTCCTTGTTAAATTATAAACTACCTTAACTGGTAATGAAATAACTGACCTAGTTCAAATTTCACTTCCAGGTGTCAAGCCTTGAGGAATTTCGGAAAATTTGTCAATATTTCAGCCAAGACAAGAAATTAAAAGACCTTGAAAGAATTCATCAGGGGTTAGTGAGTGGACAGCAGTACATCAATGTTTTTTTGGAAACTGAAGGGGCACTTTACTCTCTCATTGGATGCTTTTCTGGTCAGTTCTCTTCAGAATTAAAGCCAACAGAACCCCTTTTGCAATGATGTGTGTAATCTGGGACAGTTATAATACTCGTTCAGTTATCCGTGATTGAGGGGTGGTCCATAATCATGGATAACTGTTTCACAGTTAAGCTCAGTATATCCTGCTACTGGGTGGGTGGTGCAGCTGCTGGCTGGCTTCCCACCTTGCGTGTCACCACACATAGTATTATTCTATTACAGTAGAAGTAATTTGTGCTCGCCAAAAAAGACGTGAAGATATGTGGAGCTACAAGCACACATGCATATTCTTTAAAGAATGGAGAGACACTGACTGAGGTGCATTGGTGCAAGCTTTCACCAACGCAATGTTTCAGTCCCTCTGCAATGTCTCCAACTGCAGAGGGACTGAAACAAGCCCAAACCATAATGGAATCGCCTCCATGTTTTGTAGACAGTTTCAAGTACTCCTTCACTAGCTTTTCAGTGGACCTATGCCATACTTATGGCTTTTTGAATACCAAATAATACCACTTTATTTCAGAGTATCACTTTTCAGTCCCAAGCAGTGAAATCTTTATACTTCCTGGTCCATAACAATCTCGCTTTGAGGTTTTTCTTAATCACAACTTTTCCATTTAAATCCCTACTGGATAACTTTCTCCTAACGGTAGTTTTACCGATGCCAGCTAACTTGTTCGAATTCAACTTGTGCATAATCTGAGCAGCGGATTTGGTTCTATCCCTTAAGGATGTTAAACCGGTGTATTTGTCTTGCGCTTTCATGGTTGCTCTCTTCCTGCCCCTGCCAGAGATGGAAGTATGACTGTCTGTATCATGATACCACTTCTGAGCTCGTTGCATAACTCCTTTTGAAACGTTGAGAGAAGCAGCAATTTACCTTTGAGACTGACCCTGCTGTTGTGGGACAAATTGACCATGAGTAACTTCATTGAACTTTTTTCAATGCTTTTTCAACCAATAATATGCGATATATAAACCTAATTAATAATAATAACAATAACTTCTCATTTTACCAGCAAAAATAATATAATTGGCACTATTACTTATAGAAATAATTACTTATATTATTTAGTCTAATAATCTTGGATTGCCCTTAGAATATGAGAATATTAAAGAGTTTGACAAAAAGGGAAGATTAGCAATTTTCATTTTATGAAACCTGACAAAAGTTTCTTATCGGTACTCAATATAGAGGCTTTCACTCAAAAACTAAGCCACAAGGAAAGATTGACAACTCTCATCACAATAGATAACTTCATGTTCCAAAGTTTAGCTTCAAATTTTGTCTTGACTTTAACTTCGTTAGTGGACTAATAATTTTGGTATCTGCTTTATCTCGCGTTAAAAGGCTGTATTTTGGATACGAATGAGTTTGTTTTTAATGCAGGAAGGAGGGGCCAATGGCCAGCGCCCGCAAAAATGCCCCTCTATGTACTCGTGTAAGGAGAGCCGAAATCAAGGTTAACGGGGTTTGGCGTTGATAATACTAGAGGTATATGAAAAAAAAAAATTCTTACCACTGAGTAGCTTTTAATCGTGAAACTCCTCTGAACCATAAGGTCAAAGCTGGATCTCTCAGAAATTTTATATTTTGGTTCGGAAGATTGCTTCCCAATCACTGTCATTTCCATTCTCATTGGCAGACCGCGAGTACGAACGCGCAAAGGGAATTGTTTAGATTTTAGAAAAGTTTCTCGATTGGATAAAGAATGTCACTCGCATTCGTAGTAAAGGCGCCAAATGAGAATTGCTATTATTTCCTAACCTAACATTGACCTAATTTAACCTGGACCAAAGTGGGTCATGAAATGGGAATAGATCTATTTGAGAATTGCTTCCGTCGAGATTCTCCTTCGCGAATTCCTAGGCATTCTTGGTCGCGGAATGAAACGCGAATCACATGGAGCGGGACGATACCATTTAGATTAGTCTGCTCCTTGGTACTTCAGTATTTCTGTTGGTTTGGAGAGCGTATGAAAATTTCCTTTTGATCAAATTTCTTCTGTTTCGTAATTTCGTAATTCATTGGAATGTAGAGCGGGAATTTTTTAGGGCATACGAGAGGTGTGTGTTAAGCGTATTATTATTATTATTATTATAGGGGATGAACACTACTATAAAATACATTTAGTAAGGTGCATGAGCTTTTAGTCAGATGTAGGATATTCTTCAGATGCGATTAAGTTAGGCTTGCCAGATGTCCCGGTTTTCGGCCTCTTGTCCTGGCGTCCCGAAAAGACCTTTCGGGACCGTCGAATGTCCCGGTTTCACAAAATAAAAGTCACGTAAAAAAAGAATATTGTTAAGACGGATTTTACGATGTCGAGTAAAGTTGCACGATTGCTTATTTTTAAATATAGGCAAGGTAATATACTGTATACATTTGATCAGAGCTGGGCAGTAACGCGGTACTTTTTTAGTAACGGTAGTCGTAACGGCGTTACATTTCAAATCAAGTAACTCTTTCAGTAACGACGCTACTTTTTTAGGGAAATATTCGTTAGTCGTTACCCGTTACTTTTTTATCGTAGCTCGCAATTAGTTTCTTTCGATCCTCACTCATTATTCATTAACCGTTAAAAATTTGTCCCTTCACTATGAGCGAGGTGTGCATGTTGGCCGTTGGGATGCTGGCAGCCTACCCCCCTCCACCCTCTCCCCCTACCCTGACCACTGTCAAAGTAAAAAGGCTAAGAACCCTGGAGCAGGGAAGGACCTAAGTTCAACAGAGGTTTCGTCATTCCTTTCATCTGGGCCTTCACGGCACGTTAGCTCGGTATCCTTCCCATCCACTAACTTTAAAAAAATGTTTATTAAACTTGACACTTCTATACCATCTAGTGCCGCTGTTGAGCGGTTTTTTTCAGTAGGGAAGGATATACTGCGTCCGAAACGAGGCTCGCTCTTAGATGCAACTTTTGAGAAGCCTGTTTTCTTTAAAGGCCAATAAAGATCTTTTGAATAATAGTTCTTAAGTTTGTATATTTAGCGAATAAATTTCAATTATCATTCCCATGCCCAATAACTCATTGGATTCATTTATTTAGTATTTCGTATTATTGTTTTGCAAAACTAAACTTTCCTGGTATATTCTAGCATTAGTAAATTAGTATCAATAGTATGCTACATCCTCTGTTATGTTGCAATTCCTAGTAATAAATCTTGCAGTAATTTTGTTTCACGTTTTTTGAAAATATTATGGCTTATAAGTCACAACAACGCAATGAAGGCATGCACAGACTTCATAGCCTATGCATTAACCAGTGGATACAAACCAACACACACACAATCGAATGTTTATATAATATAATATTTTATGTATAGGTAAATTATAATATACCTATGCATATATATAATATATTTACATTTCATTAAAAGTAACGGTAACGAGTAACGGTGCCGTTACTCGTTACTTTTTAAAAATGGTAACTGTAACGGTAACGGCGTTACATTTAGACTGTAGTAACGGTAATGGTAACAACATTACATTTATAAAGTAACGAGCACAGCACTGCATTTGATCAACTGCCTCAATGATCAACTCGTTTTGAAACAAAGCAGAAAACGATGCTTACCATTTAGTCAACTAAAAAAAAACGCATTGCCCAACTGCTGCGAAATGTTGGATTACATAATAAAAGACAAGATTAATGAATGATGCTAAAATCCAGTGGAGAGTACTAGATGTGTTTCTTGTTTATTTTGAGTTATTTGTTGGAAAATAAATGTTTATTCATTTTAATTTGTTTTGAGAAATTCCATTTTTTTCTTTTCTTAATAAAAATTATGTACAAATTTTATACAAATATACTAAATTAAGCATCACTATATTGAAATTGAAAAATTTTATTGTCCTGGTCTGTCCGCCAAAAAATCTGGCAACCCTAGATTAAGTGCATTTTATCGTCGTGTGTGTGATAATTTACAGGTGTAGTGAGGGAATTTTGGGCGGGGGGTGGGGATGCTACAATTTTAGCACCTTGAAACATTAAAAAAAAAATTATTAAAAAATATGTACTATGAAAAAAGATATGTTGGTCCTGATCAGGTTTGGTTACATTCATCGAGATTAGAGAGTACCTCACTATTTAATGACTTAAACCACGTTTCGAGGTTTCATTTGCGCCCTCCTTGGTTCGACGTCGCCAAGGTTTGGTTATTAAGTTCTTAGTCTTTTTAAATCCATATATATATATCATTAAAACTACAATGGGCTTCACTCTTTGTCCCAAGGTCAGGTCATTTTCTTTGTGGTAATGCTTGTTTCCATTTCCTTTTTGTTCAGGGATCAACACAAAACTACATGTGGGAGCCCTTAATTGCATCATAAATCTTGGTCTTGGTACAGAGGAACAGAGTTTAAGAGTATGCAGAAGAGCAGGCTCTTATCTCGTCACTTGCCTTGGCAATAATAATACTCAGATTCAGGTTTGAAAATGAGTGAGAAGCGGATATATATATATATATATATATATATATATATATATATATATATATATATATATATATATATATATTTCGTAAAATAGTTTGGCTCAGTAGATATGAGAAAACCGCAATAAACGCGGTGACTTAAACAAGGCTTTGAAACTGCGGGCAACCACAGCTCAAAAGTGTTCTTCGCCAGACACGCGAGAAATGAAAGTCGCTCTTGTCCTCGCCACTCTGTAGGAGTCTCTCCTAACGGAGAAGCAGCCTTCGAGAACATCGCACTACCGAAATGCACCCGCCTTCAAGCAGTGCACCCTGGAAGGCCTAGATGGGGTTTACAAGGCTCAAAGGCCAGCCTCCAAATCACACTTACTGAAGCGAGTGCGATGCACATATCAAATCAGCAAGGGCAAAGGTGGCTTTCATTTCTCGTATGGGGGTTTCTGGATGGCGTGATAGGTCGCAGTGCCGACTTGGGAACACTCGACGCGGGTTCGAATCCCACTAGCTCTTAGTTTACTATTTTATTGCTTTCACCCTTTCCAAAATAATAAATTGTTTCGCGAAGAAACATACAAAAAGTTAGTAAAATTTATCATTCTGAACTTCCTCCAAATTTAAGAGCTGATTCAAGTGAATATTGTAGTCTCTGTTGGTGCATAATTTTGTAAATATTGTTCAATCAAACTATCACGATTAATTTAGAGTTTTTGAACTACAGGGTTTATGCTGCTGGGCTTTTGGCAACCTCTGCGGAACTTACCCCAAAGTTTGCGCTCTCATCTTGTCACAGGGATTCGAAGATGTGATATCGTGTGCCTTATCTTCCCATAGTCCCTCCGTGGTCCAGTGGGGATGTTATGCTTTGAATCATTATATAAATACGGTTTCCCACAGGATCAAGTAAGTAACAACATGGCGCTTTTATCTTTATTTGATTCGACCTTGGCACATCATCTAATTGAAGGAAGCTTTTTATTAATCGAAGGTCGAAGTCAACTATCTTGTAAAAGCTTATCGTCGTTATCGAGAACTTTTAAGAAAAATACCTTAAATTGTAAACACCATTCCAATCATTTTATATTTGGAAAGCTTTTGTAATTTGTAATCGGTGTGCGATTTTTTAAAACTTAGGTTATTAATCATTTTTGCTGTAAGGTAATTCTTTGATGTTTCATGTTCAGAGATCTGATTGTTTATTGTGTTGTGAAAGCTTTATTACATTACTGTAATTGTAATGTATATTGTTCGGTCCGTACAACCGTCTTGACAGCTTATAGTTTAAAGCCCGTATCAGACAGCAGTTTGTTGCCAGTTTTCACCGCTGAATCGTGGCCCGCTTAAAACATATTGTAGCCGTTTACGCAAGTCGGCAATAATCGGAAAAGCGATTAATATATTTGATGCAATGTCATACCCCGATTATTGCCTATTAATGTGTAAATGGCTGTATAACCAGTTTTAAACAAATCGCAATTCAGCGGTGAAAAATAGCAACAAACGTAATATGAACTTTACTCGTACATACAGTGTGTTCAAAAAAGTCTCACTACGCTTGGAAAATTTCTTTATTTATACACTTATTGTAAATAAATAAAATTTGTAAACATTTACAATAAATGTATAATAAATAAATTTTCGAAGTGTAGTGTGACTTTTTGAACACTGTACAAAGAATGTTTTAGTTCTCGGGGTAGAATATTTTTTGTTATAGGACACTCGACTCCTTATATCGAGTTAGGCTTTAAGTTCGTTAAGGCTAAAACCTGAAACGCTTGTTGCAGAGAATTTTTTAAACCAGAATTACTGAAGCGACTGTTGACTGCTCTCTCGTCCGACAAAGAATACATCGCTGATAGTTGCTGGTGTCTGTTTACAGTCTCGACAGAACCGGACCTTTGCTACAGTTTGGTGAATTTTGGAGTTGTCTCTGCCTCACTCAAAGTGTTGTTGGAGATGACAAAGTGTGATAATGTAAGTAAAAAAAAAATATATATAATCAAAAAATTGGGGTTCACCACCAAATCTGCAATGAAATTATAAAGTCCACAGCATTGCGAGTTATTAAAAAAATGTATCTTGTGTGTTTTGAACATTGTTTGAATGTGGTTTTTTTTTACAGAGTTTAGATGTGGGAACGGCAACTGCTTTGGTGCGAGTCCTTTCCAATTGCGTCGCTGCTCTTAACGAGCTCGCCATTGAGGTAATTTTTGAAATGCGTTAATTTACCCAATGATTTAGAGCATCCCCTGGCCCTATCAGTTAGGGCGCCGCTCGGCAGTGCTGAGACACCTCTGAGTCGTGGGTTCGAACCCCCATTGTTGGCCAGAGCTGGGCGATTGTCTTTCCTGTATTTTACGTCGCAGCGAGGGGGTTGGCTGGCCGCCACACTTTAATTGACTCTGGCTAAGGTAGCCCCTGTCTCGGGGCCCCTAATCCCCACTTCCTAGTGATATGGGACACTGGATGTTACTTTTACCTTTTATCCAAATGCTTTCTCATCCGTGATACGCGTGCTTCCACAGGTAGTTTGAGGGGTTTTCATCGTATTGCTGTGCTAAACCAACAGTTCTCAACCTTTTAATGCGTGTGACCCTTTTCACAATAATTCTAATGTCCACAACACCCCACCACTCAAAATCTAACATAACTTTATATATATATATATATATATAATATATGGGTGCCTTCCGCTCGTCCCCTGTCGCTAGTCTTCAGGTGGACTGTGGACACCCCCCCCTGCCCCTTCGCCGGGGCCTTCTCATGGCGAAGTGTTACCTTCGCATCTGCCGCCTTCCGATGTCCTATCTCTCTTCTCCGCGATCTCCCAGGCGCTACCCCGGCCTGACACGTGGCATTTCGCTGCCTCTCTGGCCGAGATTTTCTCGTCCCTGGGGATCCCCCCACCCTCTATTCTGCCGTTCTCCTTCGATCTGTCGCCCCCCTGGCGGACCACCCCTATCTGCCGTTGCCAGGCGCTCCGTGGCCTGCGTAAGGAGTCTCTTCCTGCCGTCCTCGGTCTTCTTTTCTGGCCCATCTTCCCGTCCATTCGGACGACGTTCCCGTCTACACCGACGGCTCGCGCTCCCCTGCAGGTGTCGCGGCCGCCGTCTTCTCCGTCATTGTCACCTACCTCCCGGGGTATCCCCCTGCCGGTTCAGGCCTCCATCTTTTCCGCGGAGCTCTTTGCCCTTCTGGAAGCCCTCCGTCTGGTATCGGGTTGTTCGCGGTCCTCCTGTACCATTTTTTCGGACTCGCTGAGCGCCCTTCAGGCGCTCGAGCGCTATGATTCCCCGGACCCCCTCGTACGCCTTATTCAACAGGAGTACCATGTCCTGCACACCGTTCACCGGATCCGGGTCACCTTCTGCTGGGTTCCCGCCCATGTTGGTGTTTCCGGTAATGAGGCGGCGGACCGCATAGCCCGGTCCGCCGCCTCGCTGCCTCCCCTCCCCCACCCGCTCCCCTTCTCAGACTATGTGCAGGTCTTTCGTTCCTTTTACGACCGCATGTGGCAACAGTCCTGGGACGATGCCACCGGAAATAAACTCTGGTCCATCCGCCCCCGTCTGTCATATTGGGTGTCCTCTTTCCACCGCTCCAGACACAAAGAGGTCGTCCTTGCGCGGCTTCGCATCGGCCATACGCGCCTCACGCACGGCTATCTTATGTTCCGGCAGGAGGCTCCTCGTTGCGCCTCCTGCCAGTCGCCCCTCACCGTCTCTCACATCCTTGTGGAATGCCCCACCCTGTCGTCAGTACGTCGTCGCGCCTTCCCGTTCCTTTCTGATTTCCCCTCTCCCCGAACGTTTACGCCTTATGCTCGCTGAGAGCCCTCTCTTCTCGCTTGACCGTCTTTTCCTCTTCCTCTCCCAATCTCGCATCCTATCTGAGCTTTAGGTGACTTCTCACCTGTAGTCCGCTGTTCTCCCTTTTCTAGTGCCTTTTCTCCGTCTCCGTTTCTCTTTCTCGTATTCCGCCTCGCCATGATATCCGCTACCATATAGCGGGAAGTGGCGGTAAACGCCCCAATACAAAAAAAAAAATATATATATATATATATATATAGCCTTGGTCAGAATTATTAGGCACCTTTAAAATTCTAAGAAAATATATGTTAGTGCAATAAAGGATATAAAAAGAATGATATACCTGTTACTTTTAATTATTTACATTAATTTTAATACGTGGTATGTCTGCCTTTGGCCTTAATTACCGCCTTTATTCTGTTTGCCATATTGCTCACTAAGTTGTTGCGTACTGAGCTTGGCAGTTTATTCCATTCCTGCTGTATAATGTTCTTCAGTTCACTTTTAGAGGTGCATCTGTGCTTCCTGATACTCTTCCCGAGATGGGTCCACAGGTGTTCAATAGGATTTAGGTCTGGTGATTGAGGGGGCCAATCCATGACTGATATTATTCTGCTCGAACCAATTTTTGCTGTGACGAGAAATGTGGCACGGAGCGTTGTCTTGTTGGAAGATGACACCTTCAGGGACATTGTTGAAGATTTTGGCTACTGAGCGCTCATATATTTGATCCAGCACGGTGGTGTACTTGATAGAGTTCATCCTGCCATCACAGATTTTCAACATTCGGGTCCCTGCCAGAGCCATGCAACCCCACACCATGATGCTACCCCCTCCGAACTTCACAGTAGGTACCATGCATTCAGCATGGTATGCTTCACCTGCTCTTCGGCGAACATAAACGGCGCCAGGGGTCCCGAAAATCTGAAAAAAAGTAGGATAAATGAATTGTTTTACCATAACGGTTGTAACGCATTTAAATGCATTTCTATACAATGTAACAATATAAATAAGTAACTACTCTGAATTTGAGTCTTACCTCGAAGTTACTTTTATCGGACCAGATCATTTTAGCCCAGTCCTCAAGGGTCCAATTTTGGTGGTGTTTGGCCCACATTAGACGCTTCTTTCGGTTGACCTCAGACAGAAACGGCTTTTTCCTGGTCTTCCGTCCTTTGAGGCCTTTTTCTGCAAGCCTTCTTCCAGCGGTACGACTGGAGATGGACTTCCCAGTTGTTGACTGAAAGGCTGCAGCGACGTCCGAGGATGATTTCTTACGATCTGTCAGGCTAATTCTTTTCAGCAGCCGGTCTTCTCGGGTCGTTGTTGACTTTTTTTTTCCTACCTTGCCCTGCCCTATTCTTGTAAGACTTGGTTTCCTTGTACCTTTTTAACGTTGTCTGTACTGCACATCTTGAGCATTTCATTTGTTTTGCAATCTTAACCTGGGATAGTCCTTGCGAATGTAATAAGACTATTTGGGCCCATTCACCTTCTGAAAGTAGCTTACCCCTCGCCATTATTGTAGCAACTACTTTTGTAAACAAATAGAACGTGTGATATTAGGTCGTTTCTTCTTCTTAACTTGCTTACATTCGTATTATCTTCGTTTTACATCTCACAAATTTCCTGAAAAACAAACAAATAAATGTGTGTTATGTTCGTTATTTATTCTTGATATCTTATCAAAAGCATTAAAGTTTTAATTAATCACTAAAACAACAGATTTGAAATTATTAAACGAATTAATATGTAGTTTAAAAACAAAAAAAGAAGGGTGCCTAATAATTCTGACCAAGGCTGTGTGTGTGTATATATATATAATATATATATATATATATATATATATATATATATAAAGCAAACAACCACAGGGAAAAAAAACACTAAATCCCGGGCTTTCGTGATATATTCACATCTTTAGGGAAAAACACGTGTTATTCTGTGATTTTACTATATATATAATATATATATATATTATATATATATATATATATATATATATATATATATATATATATATATGGGTTCCCGCCCATGTTGGTGTTTCCGGTAATGAGGCGGCGGACCGCTTAGCCCGGTCCGCCGCCTCGCTGCCTCCCCTCCCCCGCCCGCTCCCCTTCTCAGACTATGTGCAGGTCTTTCGTTCCTTTTACGATCGCATGTGGCAACAGTCCTGGGACGATGCCACCGGAAATAAACTCTGGTCCATCCGCCCCCGTCTGTCATATTGGGTGTCCTCTTTCCACCGCTCCAGACACAAAGAGGTCGTCCTTGCGCGGCTTCGCATCGGCCATACGCGCCTCACGCACGCTATCTTATGTTCCGGCAGGAGGCTCCTCGTTGCGCCTCCTGCCAGTCGCCCCTCACCGTCTCTCACATCCTTGTGGAATGCCCCACCCTGTCGTCAGTACGTCGTCGCGCTTTTCCGTTCCTTTCTGATTTCCCCCTCCCTGAACGTTTACGCCTTATGCTCGCTGAGAGCCCTCTCTTCTCGCTTGACCGTCTTTTCCTCTTCCTCTCCCAATCTCGCATCCTATCTGAGCTTTAGGTGGCTTCTCACCTGTAGTCCGCTGTTCTCCCTTTTCTAGTGCCTTTTCTCCGTCTCCGTTTCTCTTTCTCGTATTCCGCCTCGCCATGATATCCGCTACCATATAGCGGGAAATGGCGGTAAACGCCCCAATACAAAAAAAATATATATATATATATATATATATATATATAATATATATATATATATATATTAACGTAAAGAACGACGCTTGTATAGGAGAACATTCCGCGCAAGATGAGGAGAGAGAACTAACAAATGAAAAAATGAGGTAACCACCCGGGAATCGAACCCGGGATCTTCCGATTGTTGGTCAGATATGATAACCACTACACCATTGTCCTCACTCGATCAGAAGTCGTAATTCTCCTACATACGCGCAGAAACCAATGCCACGAGGGGGGCACCTCCCGCATGTCGCACTTATATATACATTTCAACTGCAAAGAACACGCAGTATAATTAACGTAAAGAACGACGCTTGTATAGAACATTTTTTTATTTGTTCGTTCTCTCTCCTCATCTTGCGCGGAATGTTCTCCTATACAAGCGTCGTTCTTTACGTTAATTATACTGAGTGTTCTTTGCAGTTGAAATATATATATATATATAATATTAGGCCGGGTCGAAAAGGGGTCAAGGTCAAGATTTTGCTTAGGTACATATTGTGAGGATCATTTTGTAATAGTACTGGGTGATCCAGATAAATGGGACCCATAAAAAAAAGCCAGATATTCTTAATATTTAATTCCTTTCATAAAAACTATATATCATTCGAAAGAGTAGAGTTACAAGTTTATTATGAAATATTTATTTTTTAAAAATGACTCCTTTCAAATGTGCTCCATTAGTTGCCAAGCATTCCAGTGTTCTCGCTTGTAAGTTCTGCATCACTTTTGCAAGTGTGCGCGGTGGTATGGCCTGTATCTCATTTGTGATGGCGGCCTTCAATTCTTGCAAGGTCGTTGGGTTATTTCTGTAGACCCTACTCTTTAAATATCCCCAGAGATAATAATCTAAGGGAGAAAAATCCGGAGACCTTGCGGGCCATTCAACGTCTCCAAATCTTGAGATTAACTCGCCTGGAAACGTTTGACGCAAAACTGCCATGCAGTTCCTCGTGGTATGGCAGGTAGCTCCGTCTTGTTGGAACCAGTGGTTTTCTAGACAAAGATCTCTCAATTTAGGAATAAGGAAATCGGTCAACATTTTTTCGTAGCGATCACCATTTACAGTGACCGTGTTTCCGGTGGAATCCTCGAAAAAGTACGTCCCTATGATCTGAGATGCAGTAAGACCACACCAAACAGTTACACGCTGACTATGCAACGGGACTTCGGTAATATTCACTGGATTTTCTGT
The DNA here is from genome assembly GCA_023014485.1 of Bathynomus jamesi. Lineage (NCBI taxonomy): Eukaryota > Metazoa > Arthropoda > Malacostraca > Isopoda > Cirolanidae > Bathynomus > Bathynomus jamesi. The sequence continues at coordinate 605,247 of JAJOZX010000284.1, forward strand.
TGCCCAGAAACGACAATTTTGTTTGTTTACAGTTCCATTCAAGTGAAAATGGGCTTCGTCTGACATAATCAAAGTTGCTAGAAAATTGGTGGTGTCATTTACCTTCTGTTGGATCCATTGACAGAATTGTCGTCTTCGTGCGAAATCTCCATCGTTTAGTTGTTGCACTGTTTGAATTTTATATGGAAAGAGCATTAAATTTTGCTTGAATATACGGTGTGTGGTTCCATATCCAACTCCTAACAGCTGAGAAGCACGTCTGATGCTTGTGTTAGGATTATCCTGTACAATTTCATGAGTTCTGTTAATGATCTCGTCTATCCTTGCTGTGCGCACTCTTCCAGTTGGTTTTCTTTTTCCAATGCTGCCAGTTAGGGAAAAGTTTCTGACACACCGACGGATTACTTTCTTAGAAGGTGATTTTGACATCTGAAAATTTGTCTTGAAAGATCTTGAGCTGAAACTACACTTCTTCCATGCTCATAATATTGCTGTTATGAAACGCAGCTGTTCCACAGTCCATGCAGTCATCTTGAAGGGTTAGTTTTAACTAACACTTTTATTTTGTTTTGTATCTTGTCTTGTATTGTCAAAACCTATACAATCCTGTACAAACTTGTAACTATCCTCTTTCGAATGATGCGTATGATTTTATAAAAGGACTTATACTTTAAGAGTTACAGGGGTTTCTTTTGGGTCCCATTTTTCTGGATCACCCTTTAGTATCCACACCAAAAATAAAGGCTGTGGGACCTACGTTACCCCCCCCCCCCCTACCGATACTCACTTTTTTTCATATGAATTTGTATGGGAAATAGGCCAAAAATCGAAAATCGTAAAAATCGACCCTAAATATTAATTTTTGGCTTTCGGATGGCCAAAATCGGGTTCCCCGGCACGAATTACATCAGAATAGACCATTCACCAACTTTTTTTGAGATCGGGGGGTAGGGGGTAGGGTCTTAAATCCGGTGCTGACTCATAGCACCGGATATAAGACCTAATATTACATTATTTTTGTTTTTTCTTTCCAGATTCCTATTTAGGTACCTAGAATGTTAAAAGTTTGTATTAAAATACGTTATTTAATTTTAAAATATCAGTAATAAATAAAATATAGTTAAAATCTTATTAAATTAAATTATGGCTACTAGAAAAAGAAGCCACAATGCAGCCTTCGGATATCCAGCAAAATTTTCATCGGCCATGACACCATCAAAAGTTGATGTTGTGAGGCACTTCCATTTTATTGTTAGAGAGGAAGAATCTAAAGCACATGGTAAAATAAGTAAAAATGATTGCTATAACGTAGTTGTTCAAGATATAAAAGAAATTTGGCAAAAAATTTCTTTCCCAACAATTGATACAAAGGGAATTTATGTTAGTTACTAGACTTATAGAAGATGCTGATAAGTTAACTAAGTGCCCTATGATAAAAAGAAGTGAAAAATATTATGAAAAATTAAAGAAATATAACGAGATGTTTGACATATCTCCATGCCACTGTTATGATAAAGGCATAAGGGATAGAAAAAGAAATCAAAAGAAAAATTAAGAGAAGCAAGGGAATTTGTATCATCAGAAGTGATAGAAGATGATAATGAAAATGAAGATGTCAATTTTCGAGACAGAGAGGACTTAGGTTATGAAGACGACTTAGAATTAATAGAAAATTTTCAAAATAGATATACCTATGAAAATTTAGCCAAAACTTGAGATATATATATAGGGTAAGCAATAGGGCCACAGCAGCCCTTATAAACGCTGCCTTAAAAGATATGAGATTTTAAGTTTAGAAAATATGCTTGATCGAAAAAAAGTTGAAAGAGAAAAAAACAGAATTGGTAAAATAAACAATGATAAGTATAAAGAAGAAAACCAAAATGTGGAATGTATTGGATTTGATGGAAGAAAAGATGATACACTGACAGAATCGGGCAAAATAAAAGAACAACACTGTTATAATTAAAGAGCCGCAAAGCGTTTACATTGATCACGTAGTACCAGATAATGGCACTGCAAGAGCGATTGCTGATGAAATAATTACTGTTATTGAAGATTCAAATAGTGCTAATTCAATTAAAGGTCTACTTTGTGATGGAACCCCAGTGAACACAGGCAGAGTTGGAGGGGTCATTAAATTAATAGAACTTCATCTTGGCAGGTCCCTTCAGTGGCTCGTTTGTGAATTACATTTAAACGAATTGCCCTTGATGCACTTTTACAAAAACATTGAGGGCAGAACCACGGGCCCAAAGACTTTTGAAGGGCCACTTGGCAAGAAATTAAAAGCTGATTTAACAAAACTGAAAGTAATAAATTTTGAACCGATAGAAGGTAAAGTTCAAGAAATACCTCCTAATAATGTAAAAGATTTGAATAGACCAAAAATACTTGTACGAAATGTGTCATGCAATACAAACAGGAAATGTTTCTGAGGGTCTCGCTGTAAGATCTCCAGGACGACTAAATCACGCCAGGTGGCTGACTTTGGCTAATAGGGTTCTCCGCCTATACATTTCTACATCAAATCATGATACTAACCTAAAAGATCTTGTCATATTTGTCATCAATTTTTATGTCCCTGCGTGGTTTCAAATAAAATCACACCCAAAAGCCACTGAGGGTGCGCGAAATTTTTGGTTTATGACAATTCTTCTTCGAAATTTAGATGTAAAATTCAAGAAAATTATTGAGCCGGTCATGAAAAACAACGCTTACTTCGCTAATCCTGAAAATATACTCCTGTCAATGGTTTCTGATGAACAATTACATATTAGAGAGCTAGCAATTCAAAAGATAATTCTTTCCAGAACTGGGTTTTCAGGAGCCAGAAATTTTGAGCTACCAAGATCTATAAATTTTTTAGCAAATGATTATATTCATTTGATTAATTGGAATGAGCAGATAATCACTCCTCCACCTTTGCTAAGTAATTTTACCAATGAGCAATTGCTTCAGATTAGAACTAAACCTCTAGAAATACTAGATTTTCCATGTCACAGCCAAACCGTTGAACGGGGTGTGAACTTAGTAACTAATTCTAGTCAGGAAAGAATTGGTTATACAGGGTGTCCCAGAATTAACTATCTATTTCAATGAAATCGGACAAATTTTTTAAACAACACACTTTTATTTATGTTTATCATGTTTAATATGTGTTAAAAATGTATAAATTTCTAAATTTTTTTCATAATTTTATTTTCATAATTTTTTCATAGTTTTTCATAGTTTTATTTTCATTCTCTTTCAGAACCCTATTAATAATGAATACACAAGAACGCATCTTTGTTGTAACATCCCGTATCAAAGGAATGCAATGTAATGAAATCAGAGAAAAATTTACAAGAAGATTCCACAGAACCGGTCCTACAGACAAAGCGATTCGTGAACTTGTGAACAAATTTAAAAGAACTGGATCCGTACACGACGAGGTGGGAAGAGGACGCCCAAGGACAGCACGTAACAGTACCGAACAGGTACGACAATTGTTTGAGGATGAACCCAACAACTTCGGTTAGGGAGGCCGGTCGAAGACTCAACATATCCAAGACAACAGTTCATAGAATCTTGCGTTCAACACTGATGAAAAAGGCTTTGATACGGGATGTTACAACAAAGAGGCGTTCTTGTGTATTCATTATTAACTCTTTGACTACCATCGGGATAATAGGTCCCAATGGGACTTACTTCTGGTAGTCAAAGGGTTAATAGGGTTCTGAAAGAGAATGAAAATAAAACTTTGAAAAACTATGAAAAAATTATGAAAATAAAATTATGAAAAAAATTTAGAAATTTATACATTTTTAACACATATTAAACATGATAAACATAAATAAAAGTGTGTGTAAAAAATTTGTCCGATTTCATTGAAATAGATAGTTAATTCTGGGACACCCTGTATTAATCGGCATAAATTTATTTTAAATACTTTGGAGTCTAGAAAAGAACTGCCTACTTTTGAATGGAAAGATCAATGGAAGAATAAAAAAAAACATTAGTTTTAGGTCAAAAATTTTATTGAATATTCTCTCTTAATTTAAAAATTTCTGCCAATAATAGCTAAAAATGTATGTATTAAATTTTTTTTCATGCATTTTTGTATTTTTTAAAAAAAATTTCATTAAAAAATAAATATAAGTGTTTTATAAGCGAACTTTTGTAATAATAAAAAAAAAATTCGAAGTAAATTGCAAATTATCTCGAATTTTACAAATTTTCTGAAAGGGGGGTAGGGGTCCTCAGAATTAAAAAAAATATTTTACCAGGGTGTTACTAAGATTGATTGAACCACCTCACACTATACCTAAGAAATAAAAAATTTCGACCCGGCCTAATATACATATACAGGGCGTCCCAAAAAAATGTATACACACTTTAAATACTTATAAAGGCAGTGTTTATTAAAATACATTTCATTTTCAAAATGTAATAGAATCTACAAACATTATTTAATTGTTTTGTCAACGCCTGTTTTCAAACTGACGTCCGTTCTGGTCCAGGCACTGCTGATAACGCGAAGCAATGGAATCGCAAACATCACGAAACATTTCGTTTGGTATTTGTGTGCATTCTCGTTCAATGGCTGCTCTCAATTCAGCGACTGTTGCAGGTTTTATAGCGTAGACTTTGTCTTTTAAGTATCCCATAAAAAAAAGTCTAGTGGTGAGAGGTCTGGTGAACGCGGAGGGTATTCTACGAAACCCCTTCGTCCAATCCACATCCACATCGTGCCAAGTACCACTCGCAATACTCCACTCTTCGGTCCGGATCATCATCTTCATTAATAGCATGGACTAATCTTGGAATGTAACTTTTCCATTGACAGCGCTTCAAAATGCGTTGGACAGACGATTCTGAAATTCCTACCTCACGACTCGCTTGCCGCACAGATTTTCTTGGACTTTGGTGATACGTTTCCAGTACTCTTTCTTGCTTTGTGGGGCTTGTCGATGTCCGTGGTCTTCCGGAACGCTTCTTGTGGACATTCTGAACAGTTCCATCGGCTTCAAACTTATCTCTAATTCGAGTGATGGTAAGTCGCGTTGGTGGATCTGTTTGAAACTCCCTCCTAAACTGTCTTTGCACTTCAACTGCGTTTTCACACTTCCAGTAGCATTTTAGAATGAATTTCCTTTGTTCAAAGCTTAGTCTGACTGCCATTATTAATTCTAATGGGTTTAACTTGGAAAGAAAGAAACATCAATTGAGCTATCAGCTGTTAAAGTGTGTATACATTTTTTTGGGACGCCCTGTATATGTATGTATGGGATGAATTTCACAATTAAACACGTGAAATGAATGAATGCTGCAAACCTAAAAGAAAAAAGATTCCAAGGCCTTTCGTGCATTCAGAGCTACACCTCGTCAGAGAATGAAGAGAGAAGGCAAGATGCCCATAAATATATACAACGTAGCGGAAACCAAAACAATTAGCACATACTTAACAAGAGTTAATGAGAGGCCAAAGGAATTTTAACAAGATATTGTCAATTTTACACATTCCCGCACTGTTATTGAAATTGTTTTTATAATGGATAAATGCACATTCTAGAATATTTCTATTATATCTCTGTTTTCAAGTGCTTTAGAACTATCCCACTTGATGCTATGATTACATCTATACATTTAGGCCGGGTCGAAATTTTTGATTTCTTACGTACATAGTGTGAGGTGGTTAATCAATCATAGTAACACCCTGGTAAAATATTTTTGAATTCTGAGGACACCCCCCTGCCTTCCGGTTTTTTTTTTTTCAGAAAATTCAGAAAATTCGAGATAAATTGAGATTTACTTCGAAATTTTTTTATTACAAAAGTTCGCTTATGAAACACTTATATTTATTTTTTAATGAAAAAAGTAGAAATTTAGAAATTAAGAGACAAATTCAATAAATTAAGAGAGAAATTCAATAAAAAATTTTACCTAAAACTAATGTTTTTTTTTATTCCTTCCATTGACCTTTCCACTCAAAAGTAGGCAGTTCTTTTCGAGACTCGAAAGTATTTAAAATAAATTTATGCCGATTAATATAACCAATTCTTTCCTGACTTGACTAGAATTAGTTACTAAGTTCACACCCCGTTCAACGGTTTGGCTGACATGGAAAATCTAGTATTTCTAGAGGTTTAGTTCTAATCTGAAGCAATTGCTCATTGGTAAAATTACTTAGCAAAGGTGGAGAGATTATCTGCTCATTCCAATTAATCAAATCAATATAATCATTTGCTAGAAAATTTATAGATCTTGGTAGCTCAAAATTTCTGCTGCAAAAGGCTGCATTGTGGCTTCTTTTTCTAGTAGCCATAGTTTAATTTAATAAGATTTTAACTATATTTTATTTATTACTGATATTTTAAAATTAAATAACGTATTTTAATACAAACTTTTAACATTCTAGGTACCTAAATAAGAATCTGGAAAGAAAAAAAACCAAAAATAATGTAATATTAGGTCTTATATCTGGTGCTTTGGGTCAGCACCGGATTTAAGACCCCCCCCCCGATCTCAAAAAAAGTTGGTGAATGTTCTGTTCTGATGTAATTCGTACCGGGGAACCCGATTTTGGTCATCCGAAAGAGAAAAAAAATTAATATTTAGAGTCGATTTTTACGATTTTCGATTTTTAGCCTATTTCCCATACAAATTCATATGAAAAAAAGTGAGTATCGGTAGGGGGGGGGTGGATAGCGAAGGTCCCACAGCCTTGATTTTTGGTGTGGATACTACTATTACAAAATGATCAAACTCACAATATGTACCTAAGCAAAATCTTGATCTTGACCTTTGACCCCTTTTCGACCCGGCCTATTACATATGGTTAAACAAAGCATTGGAATTATTAGCTGTTCTACTCGTGCATTTATGCTGTTCTACCCGAATATCTAACGTTTTACCCAGAGGTGGGGAGTCGGGAGTCGGTAAAAACGACCGACTCCCGACTCTGATTCAATTTCTATATGCCAACAATTTACCAGAATACTACTATGCCCTAAATAAATATCTTCCTGAACTAATTCTAGATTCACATTTCCACATTTGATTTATTGTTCTGGTAAATCTTAGCAAATGAATTTCATATTTCTATTTTAGGATACTAGGTACCATATAAAAATTAGCAATATATTAATTATTAATTTAATTAGCCCCTATTAGTAATGAGTCGTGGGCCTAGTAGAAAATCAGCAGTCTTTCAATATTTTAAGCTAAATGAGGATGAAAGTATTTTTATTTGTCAAGTAGAAAAGGATGGTAAAGAGTGTAATGCAAAAATTAGTGCTTACACTGGGAAACATGCTAATGCTCCAACTAGAGCCTCAAACTTGAAACGCCATCTACGAAACAAACATCCCAATATTTATAAGGTTGTAGATCAGCATGATAAGGAAAGAGTCAGGAGTCGGAGTCGGTTTTTAAAAATACCGACTCGGGAGTCGGTTGTTTTTGGCCGACTCCCCATCCCTGGTTTTACCCGTTTGGCCTATATATACTGAGTTACATTGTGTACATCCGATCGAATACACAACCAACATCATTAGCTGGGCTATTCTTTATTAGGCGTGATTTAACAGTATTATTATACTTAAAGACTACATTGATGCCAAGTGCTTTAAGTAAAGTCGGAAGATATTGAAAATTAACATGGTAAGGTAGGCTAAGGATATTTTTACGCTCAAATTCCTTTACAATTACATTATAATAATACCTATTCTTGGCTTTCCTAAGACAGTTATCTAAAAATGAAAGAATAACATAATTTAGTACCAATATTCATGATATTGCATAACTCGGAATCTAAAAATTCAGGATTGACAACTCTCAATTAGAGATGGAACCCGGTTTTTAACGGGTGGTGAAAATTTTTAATCATCACCGAAACCGACGATAAGAACCGGTTTTCACATTTTTGCGCAAGTCTCCGATCATTTTGGTCCATTTTCTATGAAACAAACTTTTCTAAACGTTTAAAAACGTAGTAATTACGTTTTGCATCGTTTCGTATCGTTTTTTGTTTGTTTATAAGTGTAAATAATTGATGCTTCAGTCTTGAATGTTGTGGATGATTGCACATTGATCAGTTAAGATTCTAAGATTTAATACTCCATCATATCAAAGAAATCAAATGCTTGGTATCATTTCACTCGTAAGAATAAAGAAGCAGCAGAGTGTATGACATGTCACAAAGTTTTAAAGTGTTGTGGAGGTTCTACTTCAAGTTTATCATCCCACATGAAAAATATTCATGGCATAAACATTAGGTGGGGTCGAAATTTTGTATTCTTATTCTACACACTGCTCGGAGTTTCCTTTGGACCCCTAAACAACATACTGTAATTACACCGCTATGCGGCCCCCCCCCCCTTTTTTTAAATTGAAATGAAATTGAAACCAATTCTTTGAATAAAAAATCCTGATAAATGACAGATTAAAGTAAATAATGATATAAGTAAAGTTATATACAGGGTGTCCGAGAATTATCTGTACAATTTTTGGCTGTTATTAAAAGTCAACCATGAAGTGTAGAAATTCCAGTGTTGTCCCATTTTACAGAGAATCTCATTAAGTTTTTTCTGATACCAAGTTTTGACAAGTTTTTTAGAAATTCCAGTGTGTCCGAACATTATCTGTACAATTTCATCTTTTAATAAAATTCTTGATAACACACGTAAAATTCTTAAACAAGATTATTTAGAATCTGTATTTTCAAAAGTTTCTTTTATTAAAGTAACGTTGTTACAAACATTCGATATGTGCACCATTAGTGATTCGCAAAACATCCAATCGATACTCCAAATGTTGCCATGTACGCTGCAGCATATCCACATCAATTCGCTCAATAGCAGCTGTGATTCTTGCTTTTAAATCATCAATGTGTCACCCGCGTACATTTCTAAAAAACTTGTCAAAACGTGGTATCAGAAAAAACTTAATGAGATTCTCTGTAAAATGGGACAACACTGGAATTTCTACACTTCATGGTTGACTTTTAATAACAGCCAAAAATTGTACAGATAATTCTCGGACACCCGGTATATATATAAAAAATAAATCTTTCTCCATATATTACTTAAAGAATCAATTGAAGCATACTAAAATCAAAATATTCACCTTAGGAAATTTAATTGAAGCATACTAAAATCAAAATATTCACCTTAAGAAATTTAAAATCGTAAATTACTGACACCACTGGCCTTTCCATTGGAACACGGGTAGCTTTTTTCTCGACTCCAGTACATTCAAAATAAATTTGTCTGTTTTCGTAACCAATTCTATCTTGTGATGCTTCTGTTACCACATTTACAGCTGTTCTACTCCCTGGCTCTGACAGGGAAAAGGAATAAGCTGAAGTGGTTCATTTCGAACTTTAAGATCATCATCATTTGTCAAATTCTGTAAAATAGGTGGAGGGTGATGGTTTCGTTGTCCCAGTCGATCATGTTAGGATAATCGTCTGCTTCAAAGTTCATTGTTTTTGGCAACTCAAAATTTCTCGCATTGGTGCTCCTAGTTCTTGCTCGAATGATGTGCTGAAGAGCCAGCTCTCTGACCTCTCTTGTGTCTGTTATCATTGAGAGCAAGATATTCTCTGGGTGGGCAAAATAGGCGTTATTTCTGAGGACACGCTCCATAATCATCCGATGCTTTTTATCTAAGCCTTTAAGCAAGTGCATGATATACCAAAAATTAGATGCTCCCTCATTTGCCTTTGGATGAGACTATCCAAAACCAGCCTGGAGCGTAAACCAGCATTATAATTTTTACTAGGTCTTGGATGTTTTTGTCTGGATTCCGTGTAGACACATAAGCGCAGGATCCTGTTTGCTCGTGTTAGCCATCCTGCATGATGGAGGGCACCTGGGGATCTGGTGGCTAACGCTTGTGAGATGCGTCCAGATTGTATGTTAATGCACATTTCATACATATTTTTGGTCACTGCTGAAACTTTTAACAATATCGGCCGAAACTTCCTTAAATGTTGCCCTCTACAGGGGTATAATCAACTATATCCAGTTTGGTCAAATACTCTCCGAGTTTATTTCCAAGAGAACCTTTGAAGGTGTTTGGCCCCGAAGTTTTTCCATCAATTGCTTCAAATACGTGCCTGAAGGGCAGTTCGTTTGCATGCAAAAGACAAATCAGCCATTGTACCGGCATGTCCAGATATAATTCAATCAATTTTAGCACTCCGCCAATCCTGCCAGTGCTCACTGGGGTGCCATCGCATAGCAAAGCTTTGAGGGATTCTTTGCTATTAGAATCAACTATAAAAGTTATTATTTCATCTGCAATACAACAAGCAGTTCCGTTATCTGGAGATATATGATCCATGTAAACATCACCAGGTTCTTTGACTATTACATGATGTTCTTCGTACTCCATTCCCTTCTTTGTCTTAGTTTGATCTTTTCTACCATCAAATCCGATGCCTTCAATCTGTGTTTTCTCTGATTTCACTGATTATGTTCTTTTTACCCACACGTATTATTTCTCTCCACTTTTTTCCTATCTAACATATTGGTTTCGTCTAATATTCCCATATCCTTCAAAGCTGCATTTACTATAGCTGCAGTAGCTCTGTAACTTACACGGTATCTATCTGCTGTTATTAAGTTGTCATAAATAATTCTGTTCTGATGGTTTTCTCGCAGCTCAAAATCCGGAACAAAGTCAATATCGTCGCTGTCATCATCAATTTCCATGCTCTCATCTTCCATAGTATGTAAAGGGTCCAGTTTGCTGGTTGAGGCGACATTCATATCTAGGCTTATCTTGGCTCTTCTTTCTAATCCTTTAACTCTATCGTGAGTCCGTTTTCTTGCGGAAGTCGTTACTCTGTCGATTGGTCCTAGTTGGTTTTTTCTTTGTTTCTGCCCCACAAAAGACTCCCACTCAATCATTGGAACTCTAATATCACATCTGCAATCCGTTCGACTGATTTTTTTTATTGTAACAAGTACAAGTGCAAATATCAAACATTTCATCGAATGTCTCCACCTTCTGCTGAAAACTTGTTTCTTTGTTTTAATGGTACTTTATTTAGCTTTGCTGCAGGTTCTATCATTCGTTCAACTTTTATAGCTATTCCTTCAAATCCTATATGTGGAAAGGAAAACTTCTCCCAAATGGCTTCCACATCTTTAGTGACAATTCTGTAACATTCTTTTGCTGTTCTAGAACCTTTCGAAATCAGTTCTTCTCGTTTTCTTACCAATAAATAATGCCTAAATCCGTCAGCCTTTGAAGGAGTCATTGAAGGTGAAAATTCTGCAGGATGACCAAATGTTGAATTGTGCGTTTTGCTTCTTGTCGCCATGATTTCACTTATTTAGGTCTAGTAGCATTAATAACAAGAAACTAATTGTTAAATTCTAGCAATTGAATCATTCAATCTGAATTTAATATAACTCATTCGGAATTAAATCATAACTCATTCAATCATAAACAATCTGAAACTAAACAAAAAAACGTGACAATAATTTATGTAATTCATCTAATCTATCTAAATTAATCTATGTAATCTATTCAATCTACAGTATCTAAATAATCTATCCAAATTAATCTAATCTACTTAATAAGACAATATAATGCATGATTGTCACATTTGGGGTTTATATCTGTGGAGAGAGTAAAATGGGGAGGATGCTATGGAAGGGGTAAGGGGGGTCGCATATACTCTTTTTTTTTTTACAAGATGTTGAGATCATCATTTCCAACTACGTGCATACTGTGGAATTGGAGAAACTCGATTTTTGATATGTTTCGACCCCCCTAATGAACATCGACCAGATTAATCAGCCATTGAAGAAACAAAGAACAGTGGAAGAGTTTGCGCTTGTGTAGATGGACTGAGTTTCCAATCAATTGCTAAAAGTGAATTAATTCAAAAAGCCTAAGAAAGATAAAATACGACAAGCCTCACCCAACTTCCCATAATGGTGTCAGAAAAATGATGCTTAGTTTTTGAGAAAAAGAAACATGAATTGGTCAACTACTACAAGAATCAGGTGAGACAAGGAATCCGCTATTCATTAACTATGGATGAGTATACATCTTTGCAAAACCAAAGATATATTAATGTTCATGATGAAAATCAACATTGGTCTCTTGGTCTCGTGAAAATAAATGGTTCTCTTGATAGCACCAAAACTATTGCAATCGTTAGGAAAAGATTGGAAGACTTTAGCTTGGACTTAGATAAGCATATCGTGGGTTGCACCACCGACGGTGCCTCAGTAGTGGTCAAATTTGGAAGAGAAATAGTACCTGATCACCAGCAATGCATTGCACATGCTATACATCTCGCGGTTTCGGATATCTTGTATTCAAAAACTGCTGAAAATTTAGTTGAAGGGGAAAGTGAGCCTACCCCTGAAAATGAAGCCATCGAAGATGATCACACTGCACATGAGTTAAGCGAAGATGAGTGTGAAATTTTATGCAGATACAATTTTTGAGTCCGACATAGATGACGTAATTGTTCTTCCAAAACTTCGAGATTACTTAAAAGTAATAAATAAGGTGAGAAAAATCTGCCGCATATTTCGAAAGTCTCCTTTGAAAAATGAGAGATTGCAGGACTTTGTCAAAGATGAATTTAATGGAAAGGAAATGAAGCTTATCCTTGACTGTAGAACGAGGTGGAACAGTCTTTTGGCCATGATAGAAAGATTTTTGAAACTAAAAAATTGCATTCCAAAGGCCCTCAGAGTTATACGCTCAACAGAGACGATTTCAAATGATGAATGGAATGCTCTAAAGAGCCTTGTTTTGAAGGGACTCTGTTCCGAAGATGCAAATTTGCTCAAAGCTGAATCTTCCATGAAGTTCATTTTGGATAAATTTGAAAGCAAAAACAATTCTTTAGCTTTTGAGCAACGTCAGTGTCTCATTGATCGCTACTCATCGAGAAGACAAAAAGCTGCTGTCGCCTTGCTGAGTTTTCTCCACAATCCCGAGGTCTTGAAAAATGAATCATCAGCACCGTTCCTCTTTCCTTCAAGACAAGCACTTAAGAAGTATGCGGATCATATACTTAAGAGGCTTTTTCCAGAAGCTTGCCAGATTTCAGAAACAGACGACCAAGTCCAATCAATTGCTTCGAAACTCGAAGATTCACAATGCAGCTCAGGTCGTGAAGTAAATGATGACGATCAACTTATGAATGAGTACATGTGTGAGATGAACAAACTGAAAATGAAACCCAAGAAAGATTCTTCTGAGACCTTTGACGTAAACAATGAATTCAAATATTTTGAAGACACTATGAATAGAAGCGAAAATTTGGATCGAATGTACGAGGCGTTGCTTACAATAAAAGCCACCAGCGTAGAGTCCGAGAGTGTGTTTTCAGCTGCTGGTTTATTCGTCACAAAGATTCGATCAAGAATGTCAGATCAGACACTTAATGCTCTTTGTTTTCTCAAGTGTTATTTCAAAAATCAAGTTCGATAATAAACTTTTTAATTCAAATGTTACACATACTTGATTGAATCAATTAAAACCTTATTTCTGTTTAATATTTTGATCATTTACCTCCCTAAAAAGCATACAGAATCCCATCGGTGAAAACCGGTTTTACACTTTTCGGTTATTTTCCATCCCTACTCTCAATGCTCTAAGAAACATAGCAGAGAAAATAGAGGATTTAATCGAGGGATGATGGTCAGAATAAAAATGCACATAAGAGTTATTATTAGTAGGCTTGCGATAGACTTCAAATTTGAACTGATTAGAGCATCTCCAAATTTTTAGATCCAGAAAGGATAGGCTTCCATCATTTTCTTTTTCAACTGTGAACTTAATAGATGGGACTAAATTGTTGAGCCTACCAAGAAATAAGTCAACATCCAAATTATTAGGCCAAAGGCATAAAATATCATCTACATACCTGTACCAAACCAGGTTAAAATTAACAATCGTAGGCAAAATTCTACTTTCAAAAAATTCGATATGTAAATTAGCTAGTACAGGTGAAAGGGGATTTCCCATCGCCAATCCAAACGACATAGCATAAAACTTATTTTCAAACTGAAATTTACAATCTTTGACACAAAGCTTAATTAACTCAATAAGAGTGTTGTGTTGAACAGGGAAAGAATATTCAGAGATCTTATCTTTTAAAAAAATCAAGTACGTCATCAACAGCGACTTTTGTGAATAACGACATTAGGAAACTTCAGTTTGTCAATAAGATCCATGCTATTTACAATATGTGACTTAAAAATAGAGCCAACTAACGGCGTTAATAAACTAACTAACCATTTAGATAGTTTATAGGTTACGGAGCCTACTGAGCTAACAATAGGCCTCTTGGGATTATTAACTAAACTTGTTTAGTTAAACTAAATTTGTTTAACCATATGTGTAGATGTAATCATAGCATCAAGTGGGATAGTTCTAAAGCGCTTGTTGAAAACAGATATATAATAGAAAGAAATATTCTAGAATGTGCATTTATCCATTATAAAAACAATTTCAATAACAGTGCGGGAATGTGTAAAATTGACAATATCTTGTTAAAATTCCTTTGGCCTCTCATTAACTCTTGTTAAGTATGTGCTAATTGTTTTGGTTTTCGCTACGTTGTATATATTTATGGGCATCTTGCCTTCTCTCTCCATTCTCTGACGAGGTGTAGCTCTGAATGCACGAAAGGCCTTGGAATCGTTTTTCTTTTTCCTTGTGGGTTTGCAGCATATATATACATATATACAATATAATTCCTAATTAATTAAAAAATATGAATAAATACAGTACATACATAAATTACCAAAATCTCATTTTCCAAAGAATTGAGTGAGGTGAGAAGGCAGAAACAACTGGGATTGAACAAATATGTATTTACATTTTTATGTAAATGTTTATATATTTTTAATCATAATTATGTATATTCGGGCGATCCAGAGAAAATTGCTATGCTGCCCCGAAGATGAGAACCGTCGGGCAAAGTCAAAACCATATTTGTTTTATATTTGGAAGGGGCATATACCCTACACCCCATCCCCATCCCACCTCCATACAATTCAAAAAAAATCTAATTCTAGTTATAAAAGAAAAATATATTTGGTGGTTCTCCTATATAATCGGTTGCCGGAGTGGCCATTGTTTAAAAAACAAACTTATTCCTTAATTGCAGATTTGTTATCGTGTGGATGATTTTGTTTCAATTGTGAAGTTCTTGTTGTACTCACCTTGCATCCATTTACAAAAGGAAACGATGCAAATGGTCGCTAATGTAGTGAATGGAGCGATGAAACAGAGTGTCACGGGTAAGTCCTTCGCTGAGTGGAATGCACTCTCGGGTTAACTCAGTAGTAGTAGTAGTCCTTGCCAAGACGGAAATTCATATGTTTTTTCAGTCTCATTTTACTCAATGTTTCGCTAATTAAAACTCTTCTCGGCACATTGTGTGTAATCAGCTTCAACAGTTGTAATTTTTATTATTGTACAGTCCGTTCAAATAGGTCTCTTGTTGTAGACCTTCATGTTTCTCGTTTATCTTAATTTATCAGTGAGAACCAACTGTACAGTTTTGGGAAAAAGTTCTTAGAAAAAGTGTTAAAAACCACAAAAGTAAAAAGTGGTTAAAAAGAGTCATTACTGTTTTATAATTTTAGTTTCTAGGCGAACTTTTCTTTCGAAACTAGTGAGAGCTGGGCACTTCCTCAAACACTTCCGCAAACAGCAAATTCCGCAATTGCGGAAGTATGTTTTTCGTTTGCGGACTTACGTTTGCGGCAAAGTCATCGCAAATTAGTGAATTTGCGTTTGCGGAAGTGATTTTGAGTTTGCGGATTTGCGATTCGCAAATCCGCAAACGCAAATTCACTAATTTGCGATGACTGCCGCAAACGAAAAACATACTTCCGCAATTGCGGAATTTGCTGGTTTGCGGAAGTGCCCAGCTCTGGGCCGCCGCCTATACGGTAATAGGGAAAACGGTTGGCTAAATATAAATGGCTTTTCTATGCCCCATGCATCTCACTCAGGACGGATTTGGACACGTTTTAACATTAGGGGCAGCGGGTCTTTAGGTCGAGGCATTCTTCATGATCCACAAAATCTATTGATACCTAACACGTTCTCTTGGCCTCGCGAGTGGACTCTGCTGTTCCATATTATTTGATCAGAGCTCACTTAAAAATGTTGATAAGCCATCTTTAGTTTTGTTTGCGACATTTTTTCCTCTATCATCATGCTCTTGATAAACAACCCCAGTAAACTTTATCTTCGAATCTGTATCGAATTGCTCGTAACATTGAGGGAAAGATGTAATTCTGAGATTTAACCTTTTTTTATGTATACAATTTCATTTATCACAAATGAGATCATAATACGTGCGTAATAAGAGATGATCTGTCGCGCATATATGATGACATAAAAGTATTTTTCTACAGTTATTACAAAAAATTTGGTCCAACGCTGTTTTTAAACTAGTATATCCTGTCAAGCATAATGAGTCCTTGTGTGGAAAAATCACTAAGGTTAGGTTTCTCACATATTACACAGTGTTCACAAAAGAATTGTACAAATTCCATTTTAAATAAGCTAAAATTGTGATTCTTTTGTGGATACCCTGTATTTACAACTATTTCATACGCTTATAACGTTTTTTCCGACTAATAAATGCCATTTGTTGTTGCGCGCATATTATTTGTTTTTTATGCGAACGTCTGACAATCTTCACAACGTAAAAAAAATTTTTTGTTACAAAGTAAGCAAATTATACCATAAAATTTTTAACATATGAATGGTCGCCTGAAACAGGGGCGTATACACAAATGACCTAATTTTAGATAATGGTAATTTCGTTTTCTGTATTAAATTCAGCGTCGATTGGTATCCCCATTTAGGCCCAAAGCTCTCTGGGTTCCTCTTTAAAAGAACAACCCGGTTACCGAAAA
Organism: Bathynomus jamesi; assembly: GCA_023014485.1. NCBI lineage: Eukaryota > Metazoa > Arthropoda > Malacostraca > Isopoda > Cirolanidae > Bathynomus > Bathynomus jamesi. The sequence goes on from JAJOZX010000284.1 coordinate 622,151, forward strand.
GTAGGGACCTTCAGATAGAATAGCGCCAAGCCTATCACAAGGCCCGACGCTCACCAAAAAGGGAAAATATTCAGCGCGCAGCGCAGAGTAAAGCGTACACTCCACCAGGAGGTGAGCAACTGTAAGTGGAACATTACAATTGGGACATCGGGGCATCCGATCCCCGGCCATCAAATAGCCATGGGTCAGGTGGGTGTGGCCAATACGGAGGCGGGCCAGAGCCACCTCCTTATGGCGCGACCGATGGAAGGAAGAGGCCCAACATCCCAATTTGGGTTTAATCTTGCAGAGTTTGTTATTTGTAGCACCATCCCAGCGACTCTGCTACCGGGAGCGCAAAAACCTACGAAAACCAGGGATGTAATCGGAAAAGGGGAGGGACACGGGTGAAACCTGTAGTCGGCACGCGGAACGGGCAGCTTGATCGGCAGCCTCATTTCCAGCCACATTAATATGTGCAGGGACCCAGCAGAATACCACCACCTTGCCACCAGAAGTGACAAGGATATGGCACAGTAACTGGATACGTCGGACCAGTGGGTGGACGGGGTTGAAACACTCCAAGCCATCCAGGGCACTGCGAGAATCGGAATAGATGACACGACCCATCCGGATGCTCCCGCACCACCTCCAGAGCGCTCAGAATGGCATAGAGCTCCGCCGTGAAAACGGAAACCTCATCAGGGAGGCGGGTACATCGGGGCGCAAGGGCAGACGAGTGGGGAACAGCCGCAGCCCCAACGCCCCCCGACGACCTCGAGCAATCTGTGAAGACCGCAATACATGCAGTGTGACACGCTGCATGTTGAAGGAACAGAGACCGAAGCAAGGCAGAGTCAGAATCGGCCCTGCGAACGGGGCGCAACGCCCTGCAGCATGCAACAGGGGTGCTCTCCCAAGGTGTAACACCCTCGAAAGAGACTGGTATGACGGATGGAGGAGGAGTGCCCATACCATCGAGGAGGGAGGTCACCGTGTCGGTGAAATACCAACCCCCATCCCGGCAGAACGCCCTCTCAACCACCTGGAACAGAGGAGAGTTGGGAAGACGGAGAATCCGGAGACAGTGCTTGGCAATGAGGAACGACCTCTGATCCTCCAAGCGAGAGATGTCGCACTCAACCTGCAGACTATCAACCGGAGAGGAGCGGAAGGCGCCAGATGACATGCGCAGTCCTCTAGAGAGGACCGGGTCCAGTATCCGAAGGGCCGTACGGGAGGCGGAGCCATACACCACACTCCCATAGTCTAATTGTGATTGTACCAGGGACACGTACAAATGGAGGAGTGTCCGCCTATCCGCGCCCCATGTGGCATGAGACAGATGTTCCTGCAAATTCAGGGTACGTCTTGTAGTCTCGCGCAGCCTGCGAAGGTGGGAAACCCAGCTCAAACAGCTATCGAATACCATGCCCAGGAAACGTACTGATTGAACGAGGGCCAGAGGCTGGCTGACCCCCAAGTGTAAGATTAAAGGCCGGGACGGCGCCGGATCCCCGTCTCCTCGACGGAAGGAAGGCCACACACGAAGTCTTCGGGGAAGACAGCGTAAGGCCCACCGACGACGCCCAACGTTCAACCCGATTGACCGCGAGTTGGACTTGCCTCTCCACAATAGGGGGGGGGACTCGTCCCCGCGGCATAGACAGCCAGATCGTCGGCGTAGATGGAACAACGCACTGAGGGACCCCGGTAGCGCAGACACGACCAAATTGAAGCAGGAGACGCTTAAGGCACACCCCTGAGGCACCCCCTCCTCCTGAACATACAGGTCAGATAGGGCCGCCCCATTACGGACGCGGAAAGTGCGACGGCAGAGGAAATTACGAATAAATGTGGGCAAAAAGCCCACAAAACCAAGAGACTTCAAACGGTCCATGACAACACGACGGGTCGTGTCATAGGCCTTTTGGACATCGAAAAAGACGGCCAGAACAAGGTTCCGGCGGGAAAAGGCCTCCTGTACATCATGACCAAGGAGGAGAAGGGGGTCCAGAGTACCCCGAAATCGACGAAAGCCATACTGGGTCGGGGGTTATAACCCAAGCGACTTCAGCGTAAAGGAAAGTCGGATGGCCACCATCTTTTCAAGGAGCTTGCATAAGCAGTTCGTCAAGTCAATAGGCCGATAGCCCGCCACCCCCTCCGGATCCTTTCCCGGCTTAGGTATCGGGACCACAATCGCCTCCCTCCAACGGGAAGGGAACGACCCCTCAACCCACATCCGGTTGAAAAGATCCAGCAGTGTAGGGCCATCGGGTGCAGGTTCCAACTAAAGTCATACGGAATGTCATAAGGGCCAGGGGCGGAAGAACGACGGGTTGCCAAGGCAGCCCGAAGTTCCCGCATCGTAAAGAGACGGTCATAGGGCTCGTTCCCACCCAGGCTGCGGGAACGTAACATCCGACAAAGAACGATCCGCAGATGAAGGCGAACGGGAAACCGCAGCAAAAGCCCCGGCCAGCCGATCGGCCACAGCAGTAGGATCCGAAAGGAAGCCGTCCCCGTCCCGAAGGACAGGGCGACGAGCAGGGACCGGCTTCCCCTCGTACCTTCCGCCACACAGCAGCCGAAGGGGTAGACGAGGAAATGCCAGACACAAAAGCACGCCAAGAGGCCCGACGGGCCAACTTGAGAGTCCGGCGGGCGAAAGCCTTCGCCCGCCGCATTTCAATCAAGTGGTCTGTGCGGTGGAAGCGGCGCGTTGCCCTCTTCCTCTCACACACCGCCTGGTGACATGCTGGAGTCCACCACGGGACGCTACGCGTCCGCAGGTTACCGGAAGATCGAGGAATACAGTCCTCCGCGACGCCCATCACAACCCGCTCGAAGAACTCCAAGCTCTCATCCACAGAGCTAAAGTCCAACACCGAACGGGCAATGACGGAACGAGCTCTGAAGGATGGCCAGTCAGCCCGCGCCAGGCACCACCTCGGTCGAGACGAGACACCCGGCTGCGGTCCGACTGGCTCAAGACAGACTGGGTAATGATCACTGCCATAAGAGTCCCCCTACACCCTCCACGAAAAATCGAGTAAGACATCGAGGGACACCAAGGAGAGATCAATACAGGTAGATGAACCCGTGGGTTCGTGGAAATAGGTAGGGTCGCCGGAATTGAGGCACGCGAAGGAAAGTTCCTCCATTAAGGAGAGCAACATTAGTACCCCGGACATCTCCCCAAGCTGGGTCGCGACTGTTAACCCTTTGAGGACCACGGGACATATATGTCCCAACGGAAATAATAATATACATTGTACAATGATGCAACGTTTCTACAAATACATCTACATGTTTAGACAGGTATCGTTTAGTTGTCGGAAAATTAACCCAAAAATGGGTCATTTAAGTGACTATAATTACTAATATCTAATTGTAAATAACAATAAAACTTAAACTTTTAAGTTCAAAGAAACGTATACTGGTCGTCAAAGGGTTAAAGTCCCCGAGGAGAAACGGTCGAGGCAGTTGTAACACCAACTCGCGAACCGCGTCGCGAGAAGGAGGGTCATGGGGAGGAATATAAGTCGAGCAGGCAGTGTACTGGCGATCTAAAAAGAGCCGCACAGCCACAGTCTGCAAGGAAGTACGAAGAAGCACACCTCGCGAGGGTAACGAATGATGGACATAAATCGTCGCACCTCGCCGGCGTGTGTGCTCATCCGCGGTGCAAGGGAAACCAACATAGCCTGAGAGACGAGGGAGTCCCCGCGCAGCCAGGATAGTGGGGCAGGGAGAACCAGATGTTCGAGGGCTCGTCACACCAGATAAATGCTGACGGGGGGGGGGGGGGGAGGAAAGATCCACCACAGGTGGGAAAGGTAGATCCAGGAGAGAGACCCGACCACTCTCAGCAGAAGCCGAAGGGGGAGAGACTCCATGAAGAAGGGCCATCCCCTCTCGACCGGGCCCAGCGTCGGAACCGAGTCAGTAATCGAGGGTGTCATGGGGCGGTGTACCTCAACCGATTCCCGGACACTAGTTGGGGCACCGGGAGGTGACGCCCCACCAGCCTTCCTTATAGGCGGGAGAAGTCCCGAGCGGATTAGGAGTGGCGCGCCGCTTCCCCTCCGGGGAAGGGGAAGCAGTGCGAGCAGTGGTCATGAACGGGTCTGGAGGATTCCGACCACGGTGACGCTTCCTCCTCCCCTTCGGGGCATCACCTTCCCCACCCGAGAGACGGGTAGGCAAGGATCCAGACCCCAAGGCCGGAGAGGGAGAAGGGGCACTTGTAGGCAGGGAATCAGACGGGATGACAAAGTGAGGCAGGGGGACAAGAAGGTCCCGCGGCGCCAGGAGGGCCACCAACCCCCGGAACTTCCAGGGGGGGGCACCACTCCGGTAGGCGCCGGGGTAGCACGGGAGGGGCCCGAGGACCAGCCGGAGCCAAGAGCCGCAGCATAGGACAACCCCCGCCGCGGCTCCCGGTCACGGACCCTATCGCGCGCCTCTCGCTCACTAAGGAATTTGGTAGTCCTTAAGGACCGCACTTCGAATTCAAACGAAAACGGGGCAGTCCCGAGAGGAGGAAGGGTGGGCCCCCGAGCAGTTCGAGCACCGCGAGGGCTTCGTGCATGGGGGAGGGTGCGCAGGCCCACCGCAGCGGACACATAGCTTACCCTCACGGCGGCACGCAGAGCTAACATGGCCGAACCGGTTGCAGCCAAAGCAGTGAACCGGGTCAGGCACATACGGCCGCACCGAAAACTCGCACGACCGGCGATCACCCACACCCGAGAACACCTGGGCCGGAGGCACAACGGAGTCAAAGGTCAGGAGCGGACGGGATAAAGGCACCATCCCGATGCGACGAAAAGCGGAAGACCTTCGTTACCCCCTGGCGGGCAAGATCCTCCTGCAACTCGTCAACGGGGATTGACAGCAGACGGGAAGCGAAAATGGTGCCCTGACAGCTATTCGGTTGCGGATGGGGAGTCAAACTCTGCAACCCAGAACATCCTGCAACTGTAGAAGGGACTCAGTCACCCCCGAAGAACGGGACTTCAAAAGAAGAGACCCATCCTTCAGAGGGCGGATATCGTAACGGCAGGGAACCCCTACCGTCTTAAGACGCTGAAACACCCGTTCCGAGTTACCCGGAAGGGAGCCAGCGGAAGGGCGGAGAACAAGGAACCTGTCCATCGGACAGCAGAGACAGGTCCATGTGTGACGGTAACCGAGAGTGGGCGAGAGAATGAAGGCCGCGAAGACCCCGCCCTACGGCCACCACGAGTCCGGCCACGAGAGCCAGACGCCGCAGAGGACGAGAGGGGGTCATACGGCTGAACGACCAGAAGTAGAAGTCTTATCCAAGGACTGGCCAGAGTCAACAACAGGAGGGGATTGAAATTTTGAAATTGTACCCATAAACAATAGAATTACAAGAAAGACAGCCTCGGACCCAAGGCAATGCACCAGTCCGCCGCTGCATCCTTCAAGGCGCGGGCCCAACGTCCCGGGTAACCTGACTCACAGCTTGACTCGTTTTAAAAACAGTAGATTGGCTCCGGAGATTTGTCCGTTAAGGACCTAGCAAAGACCCAATCCAGACGCAGCAGCGGTCCGGGCGCCCAACCGTCCCCAGAGCACGGCTCAGCTACGGAGCGATGCCCCCAAGACTGCAAATACAAACAGAGGGGGGGGGGAGATACTACAATTGACAGAGGCCCAAGACCGAGTCAAGACAAGATAAATTCCGGGAGATATGGAAAAAAAGGCGAGCAAAAAGAAAAGGAAGAGGGGGTGGAGGAAACGCAACTATGTAACTCTTCGCCCACACCCCGCGAGGAGTTGAGGAAACCCCAACAACCCACGAGGTGTGCGAGTCCCCTCTGCCCGGCAAGCCAGAGTACTTAATCGAGGGGGTTATATATATATATATACACACACGAGGTGTGGTGAAAACATTTGGTAAATAGTCCCGCAACTAATGAACGTGTGTCAGTGTGTATGGCTGATGACGTCACCTTGGCCACTTGCCAGATGCCAACAAACACCATTCAACTACGCACCAGTGCGTCGTATCATTGCTTTGAGAGGGGCCATATTTCTGGCGTCTGGCGATTTTGCAGAAAATGTCGAAATTTGAGCGACGTGCAAACATCAAATTTTGTTTTAAACTTGGTAAGACGGCTACAGAAACGCACAGAATGCTTGCGGCTGTCTACGGAGATGAAGATGTTACGAACAAGACTGTTTGCAAATGGTTTGGAAGGTTTCGAGAAGGAAATTAATCTTTGGAAGATGATGAAAGAAGTGGTCGTCCGTCCGTCTTGTTTGTAACAACTTCATCTCCGTAGACAGTTGCAAGCATTCCGTGCGTTTCTGTAGCCGTTTTACCAAGTTTAAGACAAAAGTTATGTTTGCACATTGCTCAAATTTTGATATTTTCTGCAAAATCGCCAGACGCCACAAAAATGGCCTCGCACAAAGCAATGACACGGCGCACTGGTGTGTAGTTGAATGGTGTTTGTTAGCAAGTGGCCAAGGCGACATCATCAGCCATACACACTGACATCATCAAGCGACACGCGTTCATTAGTTGCGGGACTATTTACCAAACTTTTTAATCACACCTCGTATATATGTCCCATACAACTAAAATAATTAAAAGAATTGTTGTGCCGCTAACAAAGATTTTTAATGCGTCTATTTCTGAGGGGTGCGTACCAGATAATTTCAAGTTAACAAATGTAACACCTATCTTTAAGAAAGGCGATAAAGGTGCGGCGGGAAATTATAGGCCAATCAGTTTAACTTCTGTTGTAAGTAAGCTACTGGAATCAATAATTAGGGATCGTATGTATAGTTGAACACTTCGAAATGCATAACTTGACTAAAAATATGCAGCACGGTTTTAGACGAAACAGATCTTGCTTAACTAATCTTTTAGAGTTTTTTTCAAAGCGTGATTGAAGTTTACGATAGTCATCGGGGGGGGGGGGGGGGGGGTAGATGTAGTGTATTTAGGTTTTCAAAAAGCGTTTGACACCGTACCGCAGAAATTCTCATTGTAAAAACTAAGGCTCGTGAAATCGGGGGTGTAGTAATAAATTGGATAGAATAGTAGTTGCGAGGTAGGAAACAGAGGGTGGTCGTTGATGGAGCGGAATCGTCGTTGGCTAATGTAGCGAGCGGCGTTCCTCAGGGTTCTGTATTGGGCCCCTTGCTTTTTCTTATATAAACGATTTAGATGTCGGCCTAGTCAATACAGTTTCAAAGTTTGCGGATGACACGAAGTTGGGTGGTAGGGCAATTAATGAAGTAGATAGAGGTAAAAATCCAGGAAGATCTGAACAAAATCGTTGATTGGTCAGTCACATAACAAATGAGATTTAACGTCGATAAGTGCAAAATTTTACATAAGGTTCGCGTAATGGTAATTTTGCGTATAGTATGTCAGGGAAGGAGTTGGCAAGCGTAGAACAGGAAAACGATTTAGGAGTTATAGTCATTGGTGATTTAAAAGTAGCAAAACAAAGTACAGCAGCAGTCAATAAAGCGAACACGGTGCTAGGTTTTATAGCTAGGAATTTTTAGTACAAATCGCGCGGTATTATAGTTCCTCTTTATAAATCATTAGTTAGACCCCATTTGGAGTACGCGATCCAATTTTGGAATCCGCATATGCGCAAAGATAACAGATAAAATCGAGAGTTCAAAGACGAGCAACTATGATGATTCCGTCGCTTAGGTCGAAGTCGGATGAGGATAGGCTTAAGGAGTTAAAATTGACTACACTCGCGACTAGGAGGCTAAGGGGTGATCTAATCCAGGTTTTTAAAATTATGAATGGGTTTGATAACGTAAATAGAGATAGCTTTTGCAAAATATCACAATAATAACAGGTGTAGGTTGACAAGTAGAAGTTTCGAGACAACAGTTGCCAAAAACAATTTTACGCATAGAATAGTAAATAGCTGGAATAGTTTGCCGGTAGAAGTAATTAGTAGCACGTCTATAAACATGTTTAAAAATCGATTAGAGGCACATGTTAATAGATTGGGTATAGTAGTAAAATTAAGGTTTTTGTGGCTCGGAACTCGCGTAAAATTGTAGGTCCCCTTCCGCTACCACGGAGGACATGCAACATGCACAATAACAACCACAGTTAGGTAGACCAGCCATGAGTGGATACTAGGGTCTTTATTGGTCTGAAACATTATAACATATGATGAATTTTATAATTAAAAACTAAATAAAAAAGTGAAAAGCCATTTTAAAGCATTTCGTGTATTTAACAGTGATTCCCCTGACGAGGTGTACTGTTCATTACACAAAAGGACTTGGACTTTGTTCTGATTTTTCCTTGCGGTTGTGACTTATAATTTTTTTTTTTCCTCCCCCAGGTCAAAATGTTTTGGAGGACACTAATTTAAGAAGAAAATTGGAACCAATTTTGAGGCAGAATTTGGTTTCAGAATTTAAAGATTCCCAAACACCAAATTATGAGTTTGTGTTACAATATTCTTAATTGATTTACTCCCAAACACGCTTTGTTTCTACAGTAAAGAAAGTACAAACGAGTTAATAAAAATGCCGAGCAAATTATGTATTATTTTTTTTTTTTACCAAATGTTAAAGTAAATTTTTGTTTATTTTTCCATTTATAATTTGAGAATTTAGAATTCTGTGAAAAAGTGTTGGTTACTTTACTAGTGATGGGTGGATTTATTTCGCCTTCGACGTTGAAAATAAAAGGCAAGAATTAATTATGGTATTTGTGGGTTATCTGTCGCCACTTTTTCACAAACACAGATGTGTGTTATGTTGCCATTTTTACAAAAATATACTATTTTTTTTCTTAAATTATTTTTATTTCTCAAAATAACAAACATTAATCATATTATTCGGGTGGCATGAACGCGGCGATGGCCTCCAGGATGCCGTCGAATGGGTCGACACTAGCGGGTAGCTTGCTCCTCCACATGAACTCGGCCAGGTAGGTCTTAAGATGGTGTCGGGCCGTTCCTCGGTGACGCTTGTTCCTCCACTTTGCTGATCCCCACAAGCGTTCGATATTTTGTATGTGGACTCCGGTATCTGCATCAACGAAATTGTATCGATGATTAACCTTGAAATGTTGGAAGCCAGCCTCCTGGAGGTCGGTGGTCTTATATCCTCGCCAGCTGTCGGAGTAGATAATGGAACCTTCGGCGATGTTTTCCACAATGGCAGCCAAGAGAGTTGCAGCAGAGCGGTTGGGAACTTGAACGATGAAGCAGTCGTTTGTTTCACGGCAAATTCCTCCGAACATCCATTGTTGTGGTAAAATGCGTCCGGCATTGTTTTTACGCCTCGTGAACAGGCTCTCATCGATCTCAACCACTATTCCTTCGCCGCCGATCTTGGTTTGCTCTAGGTTGGCTAACCTAACCTAACTAAAAAATAAATGACCCACAAGTAAAAAGTGGAAACAGATAACCAATAGGTATATTAAAAAGCGGCGACAGATAACCCACAAGTACCTTAATTATAATTAACCAATTTTAGGTAATTATTATTACAACACAGGCCTGCGAATGGGAACTTTGTAAGAGTTGTTTTCTTACTAATAATAACTGATTTTATATAATTCAACTACGCTGATTTTGAATAAGGTCGGTTTTTTTTTTTTTTTTTTATCGTAAAAATTTTCTGCAAACTGGAAGGGAAAAAAGATAAGTAAATATTTCAATTTACAGTACATTAGGTATCTATTTCGCTTTATACTAATTACAAATGTAAACAACTTTAAAAAGAAACGAAGACTATTAACGTCAATTATGTATTCATCTTTTTGTCCCGAGTTTTCTTGCGAGGTCTATGCCTTTGTTTCGAATGCACGCGTTGTTCCTTTTCTTTTATGTAATAATTCTGGAGTATCCCGTTTCAACATCCAGCAGTAGTCAGCCATCATGCTGATGTCCCACCTTCCCTGATATATCTCCTCCATTTCTTTGATGTCTTGGTGAAACCGTTCTCCTTGTTCTTCGCCGAGTGCTCCGAGATTCTCAGGGAAGTGTGAATGCAAGGAATGTAATTTTAAACTCGTATTACAACCCAACTCTCAACTTATTTAGCATGTTGTTCACCCTGTTGTTCCCAAAAATTTCCTAACATCCTTAAAAGCAACCTACGCTTCTTTTACAAGATTGTCCATCCAAAGTCGGTTTCTAATCGGGACCAACGAAAATTCCTCCTTTCAATTTTGCTTCCGAAAGAGTTGGGAATTTACCACACACATACTTAAAACAACCTCCATCTTCGTCCAAAGCCTTAACGAATTGCTTCATGAAGCACAATTTTATGTGAAGCGAAGGTAAAAGGACTTCGTGTCAACCAAACTTTCATGTTGAATGTTTTTAGAACCAGATGTCAAGTTGACTGCATGGCCATTCCTTTTTTATCCAGTGCTGAGTTCTTGCTCGGCTATCCCTTTCACACAAAAAAACATGGAAACTGTATAACCTGGTTGTTGACTTAACATACAAATCATTCAAGTCTCCACAAAGTAGCCAACCGCGTTTTGTATTTAACCTTAGCTAGAAGCTCGAGATTTTCGTACGTTTCCTTCAAATGAACCTGAATGAGCCAAAGGAACGGATGCATACGAGTTACCGTTGTGAAGGAGGACGCCTTTTAGACTTCTTTGGGAGGAATCATTGAAAAGGCTCCACCCATTTAGGTCAGACTGCAGCGCCTAGCTTAAGTATTAGTTCCGAAACACTGCTGCAATATACCAGTGAATTTTCTTGAGAAAAATATTGCACGAGTTCTTTTTCTCGACTTCTGTACCAGTAAAATGACGTCCCGGGAGAAAGCAAGTTCTTTGCACAAAGTCTGGATCCCAAAATCTCTGAAGAATCCTTCGGGAGACGACAAATCTCTTACCAAATCATTAAGTTCACTTTGTGTAAACAATTGGGGTTCACCAGATGTTTTGGTTTGAAAACAATGAATATCGTTCCACCGTCATCAGACACCGAAGCAGATGAAGTTATATCAAGAGTACTTAGTTTAGTAGGTACAAATATACCAGGTCCATGAGCAACAGGTCTTATAGCAGACAGAGTTTGGATAAGAAATTTCCTTATTTTTAGTATTGTAACCTTACAAGTTGCATGAACAAAAATAGCAGTCATTGCTGTGATTTCTAGGCTCACGCCAGACCATTGGAATCCCAAAAGGTAAAGAATCCTTTTTACTTTTATTCGTCTAAGTTGTTCAACACACACACACTATGAACTTTGTGGAACCCATGATTTGTCTTGATCCCCAATTTTCATTCTGAAGTACGCATAGTATGCTTTCTTGAAGTCTAATATCGTCGTTTTTTTTTTTTTTTTTTCACAGTAAATTTTCCACAAAGTTTGGACTATTTACACTGATTGCCATAACGACAAATAAACAAATTTCAAAAAATAGTCACCGCGCACCTTTGAATAATAAAGAACTATAACCTCGCACGCAGTAGACAGACTGACTCATCTCGTGGCTTGTCAATCACTTGTATACTAGCGGTGGGTTTCTCGAATGTTCTGGAAGACACTATGACGTCACCTCTGATCTGGAAACATTTGGAGGCAGTAGTTTTTAATCAAAATTTAATAGTAAATTTTAATGAAAATTACTTGCATAAGTAACGTGACAGTTCGTAAAAAATCTGTACGTGATGGCGAAAAATCAATATTTTTGGAATCGGCGTGCAAAAATTAGCTATAAAAAATTTCGAACAAAACCACCATCGAAGGCCTGTGTAATCGAAAAGAATGTTTATCGACGATAACTTCCTCATTGATGGAATTAATAAAAAAAAAAATTACCCAAAATCCTCGGTTGAACGACCTATTATCCGAGCATGAATGGACATTAATAAAACCATTCAATAATTAATCGTTTTATTAAACTCCCCCTCCCAACCTCAACCAAAGGTGGGATGGCAAATGGGGGGGAGGTTTAGTGGGTAGAGACACCAACACAAAATAATTGGGGGAGGAAAGTATGAAAATACGGAACTTGCAAGTACTTAAAAGACTCCATATTCGGGCTGCAATAACTGAATGATTCTTACAATATTTTCTGTACAATATTATTACATTACATATTATTATTATATACAAATATAATAAACAACAAACTTCACCTGGTGTGGTGAAAGCAACGCTAGTGAAATAACTAAGATAAAAAGATAATTATTTTTAGTAGTAAATGGTACAAAACTAAAAAGAAATAATTATATTTTAACAACGAGAATGGAAAGGCATTGAAATTTTTTAATATCGCGACTCGGGGAAATTTATCACTAAGATTGAACCATTTCAAAAAAAAAAATTCCCCCGATTAAACTGTGACTAGTTAAGATAGCGCCTACATATTTATATATACTTATATATATGCCTGTGTGTGTATATATATATATGTATATATATGTGTGTGTATATATATATTAGGGTCTCATAAATCAGTGTAGGATTAAATAAAAATCTTACACCAACTTATAGTACACCCTGTACACGATTGCCAAAAACGTTCGAGTAATTATTGAAGGTATAAGAATGCAAACAAAAAAAAACAACAAAGGATTACAAATCAAAGGCCGTTATGATATATATATATATGTATATATAAATATGACATCAAACCGCTTACATAGCAAGCACTAAAAATTTTTTAGTTAAAGGTAAATAGTTTTTATACATACAAATTAAATTAGTAACTCAAGGAAAAATAATGATAATTAATTAAAAAAAAAAAAATATTTTCGTTCTATTTTAGTAATATGAATTCACTTAAAAGAAAAAATTCCACGCCTGAATTTTTAAATCAACTTCATTCATTACCGTAAAACAATTCTACATTATTTACATATCGTGTGAATGCCTTTAAGACCAAATGAATAATGGATGACGCAAAAAAAAAAAAAAAATTATGCTCACTTAAAAGAAAAAATTACTCGAGGCTATTTTCAGCTAATGGGTGTTGCGTCGACGTGATTGTGGTGATTTGTGGTGATGCAGTTGACGGAAGTGGGTGGAGTGGGAGACGTTGAGTTGACTTGGGGGGTTGCTGGAGTTGACTGCTGTGGGGGTAGGAAGGCAATGGCATGGGGAAAAATTTGGTGGCACGCCGCCTTGTAGTGACTTAACTCTTCCTGCGTGGCACCCATCTCGAACGACTCCAACCACTCCAAAGCCAAATTGCAATGCTGCAAAAAACAAAATGGTCTTTAAAATCGTAAATATGAACATTTTTCACTCATTTGCGTTACAAAACCATTTTCATCCATTAGTTACGGAGTAATGGGGATAAACAACCGTCAGGTTTACCATCGTACAGATTGCCCCAAAGTGGCCTAAACAATAAAACTGTCCCAATATTCACGAATGATAACAGTTGTGCATACTGAAGCAATTGTATTGTTTATTTTTTTTTTTTAATTATTATTTATACTTGTGTTTAATTTATTATGGTTATCTTGGTTCCACATAAGAGTCAGTAATTTGGTAAATGTGCCCCGCCTTGCAACCACCTTTGAATACATCACCTACCATTCAAAAATATTTCATTATTACAATAGTTATGAACCTCTTAAAGTATTTCATGATCAGAAGAGAATTTAATCCCCTTCAAATGATGTCATTAGGGTGTTGGCTAACATCAATTCAATTTAAATTTCAACTTTCGATGATAATTATACTGTACTTCACTTGCTGCAGGCTCAAGAAATGGTACACCATTCTAAAAATTGTCATTGCCAACACAAAACTTTATACTTATATATGGGGGATGAATGTGCCCCAAGTGTCACCTTTAGCCCAAGCAGGGCCCAACCAGAGCTAGTAGGCAGGAGCGAACAATAGGTTCACTGCCCAGAGTCCGCCACCATAACCACGGAGGGCCCGGTAGTGTATGAGCAAATGCAGTTTTTTGTATGAAAAATTAATCTCGGACTCGAACCCGGAACCTCGAATAATGACATGACCTGATATATATATTATCAGGTCATCCCATAAGTAATGTTTCTTAGATCGGAATTTGAAGGACCAAAAAAAAACTCAAACTTTTTAATCTAGTATATATTTTCCAGCGGAATCAATGACACTGCCAACGTCCTACAAGCTTTTCAATGCCATGTTTATAAAATTCAGGCGGTTTTGAGGCAAAAAACGTACAAAGACTGGTGTGCAGGTCATCTAAAGAAGTATACTGTTTCTCGTCAAGATAGTTTTACAGACTCCTGAAGAGATGATAATTAATCTGAAGGCGCAAGGTCTGGAGAATATGGAGGATGTGGAAGTTTTTCCCACCCAAGCTCCTCAATTTTTGCAGAAGTGATCCGAGCGGTATGAGGACGTGCATTGTCGTGGAGGAACACGATTCCTTTCCGATTAACCAAAGGTCTCTTTTCTTTTAGTGGTGTTCAATCGATCCAGTTGTTGACAGTAGACTTGAGCGGTGAATGTTTGGTTGTGTGGTAAGGTTTCAAAGTGTATTACACCACCTTTATCCCACCAAACACTAAGCAACACCTTCCGAGGGCGAAGATTTGGTTTTGGCTGTGGTTTCGCTGGTTCTCCGGCACAAAACCACTGTCGACGGCGCTTAACATTCTGGTACAGTATCCACTTTTCATCACCAGTCACTAAACGGTGCAAAAACGGATCTTGGAGTTCACGGGAATGAAGAGCTGTGCTAATGTTTACTCGCACCCTCAGATTGTCGACCGACAATTTATGTGGCATCCATTTTCCTAACTTAGGCACTTTCCCGAGTTGTTGCAAATGTCGATGGATGGTGGACGGGGATGAATTGAGTTTCTGGGCCAATTCGTCGACAGTTGTTGAACAGTCTTCTTCAAGTGCGGCTAACAGCGGATCATCATCAAACTCAGCAGGGCGTCCAGAGCGTGCTGCATCTGTCAAACAGCAGTCACCATTCCTAAACTTTTGAAACCATCTTTGACATTTCCTCACATGCAGAATATCGTTGCCATAAATGTCCTGAATGTTTCGCGTTGCTTCAGTAGCACTATTCCCTTTTTTGAACTCGTAAAGCATTATATTACCTGATATGCTCTTCTGATACCGCCATGTTTATGAGGGGTTCACATAAAGCAAAACACACGTTTCACTGGTCAACGTCTGTAAAGTATGTAGCGAAACACGATAGATCTCCTCTTAGATATAATCTTCGGAAAATGTATGCTTAAACCGAGTAGGACTAGTTTAAACTTAATCTATCGTAAAAAACGACATTACTTATGGGATGACCTTTATATATATATATAAGCAAACAACAACAAGGAAAAGGAAACACAAAGTCCGAGCGCTTTCGTGATATATTCACATTATCAAGGAGGAACAGAAAATAAATCCTATTTTCTGTTCCTCCTTGATAATGTGAATATATCACGAAAGCGCTCGGACTTTGTGTTTCCTTTTCCTTGTGGTTGTTTGCTTATTAATAAGGTCACGTGTTACTTTGTGATTTTAGTGTATATATATATATATATATATATATATATATATATATATATACAGGGTGTCCGAGAATTATCTGTACAAGTTTTGGCTATTAAAAGTCAACCATGAAGTGTAGAAATTCCAGTGTTGTCCCATTTTAGAGAGAATCTCATTAAGTTTTTTCTGATACCAAGTTTTGACAAGTTTTTTAGAAATTCCAGTGTGTCCGAAAATTATCTGTACAATTTCATCTTTTAAGAAAATTCTTGATAACACACGTAAAATTCTTAAACAAGATTATTTAGAATCTGTATTTTCAAAAGTTTCTTTTATTAAAGTAACGTTGTTACAAACATTCGATATGTGCACCATCAGTGATTCGCAAAACATCCAATCGATAATCCAAATGTTGCCATGTACGCTGCAGCATATCCACATCAATTCGCTCAATAGCAGCTGTGATTCTTGCTTTTAAATCATCAATGTCTGTCACCCGCGTACAAAAAAGAAAAAACTTGTCAAAACTTGTTATCAGAAAAAACTTAATGAGTTTCTCTGTAAAATGAGACAACACTGGAATTTCTACACTTCATGGTTGACTTTTAATAACAGCCAAAAATTGTACAGATAATTCTCGGACACCCGGTATATATATATCAGGGCTGTGGAGCTGGAGGTGGAGCTGGAGCTGGAGCTGGAGCTGGAGCTGGAGCTGGAGCCAGTTATTTTTGGGAAGCTGGAGCTGGAGCTGGAGCTGGAGCTGGAGCTGATAAAAAATGTGTCAGCTCTGGCTCCAGCCCAATACAAATACAAACGAATAAGGTTTCTTTTTTGTCTTTTTGTAAAACATTTTTTTTTGTCATGAAAGGTGTAGGTAATATTATTATTATTAATAAATGATTAAAAAAAGCCACAAAGGCATAGCTATAGTCATTAGAATTTAGATTAATAGCTGCAACAGGCTTTGGTCTAAATTTTAAAAAGTAGCCTGATGAATCATGTGATGGTGATGAAATGTTTTGTGTGGCTGCCTGCTATGGCCTATGAGTAGTAAGGTACAATTTCAAGAGATTTATCAATCATTAATATATGGTGAGAGGAGCTGGAGCTGGAGCCGGAACCGGGCATAAAAAAATGCTGGAGCCAGAAATTTGAAAATGCTGGAGCCGGAGCCGGAGCTTAAGATTTTGGTGCCAGCTCCACAGCCCTGATATATATATTATATAATATGGTGTCCCATAAGTCTGGAACCATAGGGTCAAATAAGTAATTCATGTTTTTTCGTTTATGCAAGTGCCCATGATGTCTTTGAGTAAGGAAGAACGCATCCAGGTAATTCTGCTCGTAGGAAATAGGAGTCAGAGGGAGGTCGCTGAGGAATTTAACAGTTTGCATCCGGACCGCGCGCCGATAACACACAGCTGTGTCGGCAAACTTGTAGCAAAATTCAGGGAAACGGGATCCATAGGAATAAACCACGCAGTGGACCTCCCAGGACATCCACCGACGATGACACAGCCGCTACCATCCTCGATCATTTCGCAAACAGTCCCCGAAAGTCTCTTCGGCGTTTTTATCATTTTGTCCTATGGTTCCAGACTTACGGGACACCCTGTGTGTGTGTGTGTGTGTGTGCGTGTGTGTGCATACAGGGTGTTTGAAAACTTTCTGTACAAATTGTAATGGGGGATAGGCAACACCAAGACAAACCCTTTTCGTCTATAAGTGTATGTCCGCTGACGTCACCATTCGGCGCGAGAGGGCGCCGCTGCAATTGGCTAAAAGGTGAAGTGGGCTAGACTCGCGCTTGCCGCGGGCATTCTTAAATCGGACGTAGTACGCGTAACATGTTTGTTTAAAGAAGGCATGTTTATTTAAAGGTGCTGAAAGTTGCGACCGGTAGCATCAATGCATGCCCGACAGCGTCGAAGCATTGACCGACGTACACGTCTAAAGATTTCCGGCATTTCGGGAACAGTTCCAGCGGCAACAGCGATTCTTGCTACGAGGTCTTCTTCTGAGTAAATGGGAGTCTCGTACACGAGGTTCTTCATGTGTCGCCACAGGAAGAAATCGAGGCATGTTAAATCGGGCGATCTCGGTGGCCAGGCTACGGGCCCACCCCGGCCTATCCATCGGTCCCCAAAAGTGGCGTTCAGATAATCCCGCACATCGTTGCTGGAGTGTGCTGGGGCCCCGTCGTGTTGAAACCACATTCGTCTACGAATAGCCACGGGAACATCTTCCAGCAGTTCCGGCAACGTTTCTTCAAGAAATATCCGATAAACCCGCCCGTCGAGTCGGGCAGGCAGCAGGTACGGCCCAATCAACTTGCCATGGACGATACCCGCCCAAACATTGACGGCGAACCGTTCTTGATGAGCATGCACCCGTGTAGCATGTGGATTTGCGTGCGCCCACACGTGAGAATTGTGCATGTTAAACACACCCTCACGTGTGAAACAGGCCTCATCTGAGAATAGCACATAAGCCTGAAAATTAGGCTGCACCGCTGTCTGCTGCAGAAACCAGCGTGCGAATTCCACACGAAGAGGGTAATCCCGAGGTTGTAATGCCTGGACTCTCTGACGATGAAACGGATGTAACTGCTGCTCGTGCAACACTCTCCAGACCAGGTCGTGGTTCACACCGAGGATACGTGCAACACCTCGTGTGCTTGCGGGTTCTAGGTAAATTCCACCAATGGTAAATTCCACCAATGGTAAATTCCACCAATGGTAAATTCCACCAATGGTAAATTCCACCAATGGTAAATTCCACCAATGGTAAATTCCACCAATGGTAAATTCCACCAATGGTAAATTCCACCAATGGTAAATTCCACCAATGGTAAATTCCACCAAAGTAAATTCCACCCCAAATTATTTAAAATAAAATATGATTTAAATAAGTAAAATGTAAATATTTTATTCATTTGCCAACTTTTATTTGACTAAATTATTATTATAAATTATTTTTTATAGTTATATTTTATAGATATATTTTTTATAGTTATATTTTAAAGATTTTTTTTTATAGATATATTTTATAGATTTTTTTTTATAGATATATTTTATAGATATATTCAAAGTTGAATATTATAAATTATTTTTTATAGTTATATTTTATAGGTATATTTTTTATAGTTATATTTTATAGATTTTTTTTTATAGATATATTTTATAGATATATTCAATGTTGAAACTAAATAATAAAAGAAATCGGGGGGAATTTTCCGCGGTGGAATTTTCCATAGGGGGAATTTTCCGCGGTGGAATTTATCGTGGAGGAATTTACCATTGGTGGAATTTACCGTGGTGGAATATACCGGCCACCGTGCTTGCGCTTGGATTGTCCTCAAATCGCAGTAGGATTTCTTCTTCCATGTCAAGAGTGCGCACGTTTCTCTCCCGACCAGTGTCATGCATGTTTGCATGGAATGTTCCAGTTTCTCGCAGTCGCCGATGCAAATGCGCAAACGTTTGGTGGTTTGGCACACGTCTGTATGGGAAGCGCTGTCGGTACAACCTCACAGCAGCTCTTCCGTTTCCATTGGCAGCCCCATACACCATATGCATGTCAGCCATCTCAGCAGTCGTGAAGCGCTCCATGTTACGCGTACTACGTCCGATTTAAGAATGCCCGCGGCAAGCGCGAGTCTAGCCCACTTCACCTTTTAGCCAATTGCAGCGGCGCCCTCTCGCGCCGAATGGTGACGTCAGCGGACATACACTTATAGACGAAAAGGGTTTGTCTTGGTGTTGCCTATCCCCCATTACAATTTGTACAGAAAGTTTTCAAACACCCTGTATATACAGGGCTATTCAAAATGATTCATCCGATTTCAACTGAGAATACTTCCGTACCTATCAACCGTGCATCAACTGGGCATACACCACATGAAAGAGGAAATCTCCAAGTTTTACAAGATCACCGCGAGAGGGCTCCAGTCACACCATGGCCTAGCCTAGCAACAAACAGTCAGTGTGAAAATGGCTCACTCGCCGTTGGATTGGTCGCAGTGGGCCCCATGACTTGGTGCTCCACAGCTGGCCCCCTAGGTCGCTGGATCTTACAATGTGCGACTTCTTCCTTTGGGGGTACGTTAAGGATACTGTGTACGTGCCACCGTTGCCCAGATCTTTGGATGAGCTCCGAACTCGCATTGTTACTGCCGTAGAGTCAGTGACAAAGGACATGCTGGAGCGAGTATGGGAGGAATTCGACTATCGTGTCGACGTTGCTCGTGTAACTAGGGGAAGTCACATAGAACATTTATGAGGTGAGAGACAAAATTTGGACAGTTTTTCTTTTGGTTGATGTATCACAAATCGCACTGTATTTGTAACATTAAAAAATATTCTCATTTGAAATCAGGTGAATCATTTTGAATAGCCCTGTATATATATATATATTATATACAGGGTGTCCCAGAATTAACTATCTATTTCAATGAAATCGGACAAATTTTTTAAAAACACACTTTTATTTATGTTTATCATGTTTAATATGTGTTAAAAATGTATAAATTTCTAAATTTTTTTCATAATTTTATTTTCATAATTTTTTCATTATCTGGTCCAATGAAAGACCGTCTGAAGTCATAGAATGGCAAAGCGACTCTCCAAAAGTTAACGTGTGGCTTGGAATGACCAAATCCAAAATTTATGGTGCTCCATCTTGTTGAAACACAACATTATCAAGAATGCCATCATCAAGAAGCTGTGGTTCGAGAAACTGCTGAAGCATATCAAGGTAGACGGTACCTGTTACAGTTGCCTCCGCAAAGAAGAATGGGCCATAAATTTTGGATTTGGTCATTCCAAGCCACACGTTAACTTTTGGAGTCTCTTTGCCATTCTATGACTTCAGACGGTCTTTCATTGGACCAGATAATGAAAAAATTATGAAAATAAAATTATGAAAAAAATTTAGAAATTTATACATTTTTAACACACATTAAACATGATAAACATAAATAAAAGTGTGTTTTTAAAAAATTTGTCCGATTTCATTGAAATAGATAGTTAATTCTGGGACACCCTGTATATAAAACCTTGCAATGCGGCTTCCATCAGCCCCAATATCACCATATGCGCCAAAAATATGAACAAATTAATAACGTCTATTGACGTGGACCGCAATCTAAGGGTTAAACAACCACGGAAACGCAAACCGCTTTCGCCTTCCAGAGGCATTTTACGCGTTAACCGCTTTCAGCCCTGGCCAACACAAAGACCGGCCGCACGACATTCCTAAAAGAACAGCATGAATGCATTACACGTTTATAAGAAGCCCGAGAAGCTCGCTCACTCTTTCAGTTAATTTAACATGGGAAAAAAATAGTAATTTACACAGACCCACAAACACAATCTATCGTAATCGGTATCCGAAATGAATCAAAAGATAAGATTACTGCGCTCTTTCAATAAAGTCAACAATTATGAAAATGCTGTTATTTAGCCTAAAACGAAAATGAAAATTAACAGAACCCCTTTTTTTTTTTCAATTTTATCAGGTTCGGACGAAACTTTTATCCTCAAGTCTCTCTAAAATCACAATCTTTCCCTTTTAATCGTTCAATTTTCCTTCCTAGAAACTTCGAAGTATAAAAATCAAAAGGTTTGAAACAAAACATCAAAAGCAGGGAACAATCTTCCACAATCTCCTCAAAAAAGGTCGTTATCGTTAGTAACAATGGTTTTCGCAGCTACAGACCAAAACTTTTTTTTTTTTTTTTACCAGCGATGAGGGAATTCCGCGTTCGTACATAGTCAATCCCTTCTTTGAACTATGCCCATCCCCAAAGAACCTCCGTTTACAATGAAAGGATTACCTCTAAATTTCTGTCCTTCAAATGCGAATCAATGTTGGTGGCGATGCTCAAAGCTCTTTCCCTCTGAACGTTGTCTAAAAGCATCATCGCGCGGGCCGCTGTGGAAAATAAAAAAGGATTTTAACCATTCAATTTCGTACGATAAAATTTCTATCAACAATTCTTTTAATCGATTTTCAACTGTGACCAGTAACAAAATGAGAGACGGCCATAGTAGTAGTTACAGAAAACACTTCCTTTATTACAGATTGTCTTCTAACACATGAATTGTGAACACTCTTGTGGACTCAGAAGTTTTGCGAATATATAGTATTTAGCCCAGAGTGCACACAATTCTGTCTTCTGCACTCACTACCAAATGAAAATTACGCATAAATATTGCAATTCAACTAACTTTATACGCAAGGAAGCCAGTCAGTAAAACATGTGGTAAGTCTGTTTGGAAAAGTGATAAAGGAGTTTCCGACACTGTGTTCCTCAACTAATAATGATATTTTGGAGTTGTTTAACCTCCTTCGTAGTGGCAAAGGTCATGGTGATGGAGGGAATTTGCAGCTTTACGTGCGGGGGATCGTCCAACTACTACTAATCAAACCCAGTGTCGTCAAACTCTGCGGCGTTGAGATATGGCCACGACGTAGCCCTCAACTAATGAAGAAAAGCCATTCTACTTAAAGAATGAATGCTGTAATTCCAAACAAATGCCAGTACGAAACCTTAACTACCAGTTTCTTCAAAATGCATATTTTTCGAGTTGTGGTACATCCCTTCAACGCAGGTACTGGTCCTACTCTGTCTCACCTTGTAACCTATGCGGCGCCGAATCCTTAAACTGATTAAGGAAGTCTTCATTGATCTGGAGGGGGTCCAACGACTTGAGGTGTTTGGAAAGCTCCTTCTCGATTACTTCTACGATGGGACCGGACTCCCCGGAGAGCTTCTCCTGACGATACTTAAGGAATCTCACGAGGCAAGGATGAAGGTCCGGCTTGGTAGGTTCTATGTTGAGCGCTCTCTTCAAAGACTGCGGAAGTAGGTGAGAGAAACCAAATTACCAAGGTTTTAGTACATACACGAAATCCCAAATGACAAACAGGTCCTAATATTCGACCAGAAAACCAGTGAAACGACCAAATTGGAGTGTCAGTTCTGCATTACGGTACAATTAGGTCAAATTACTTTATCATCAAATATAGAAATTACAGTGGCATAATTTAATTCCTGACATATCCCTACTTTATTCCAACACATCAGAAAAAAATTCCTATACATAAAAAAAGGCATCCATTTCATGGTTATAATAAAAATTAAAATAAAAAACGGCAAAATAAAAATTTAATTAACATACAAAATACTTAAATTCAAAGACCAGAACAAAGTTCAAAGTGTGTGTTCACAACTGAAAACAATAAACCTTAACGGCAACACGTCATTTTCGATTTTCTAAACATTTGCAACTAAGTTCTATATCAAAAAACACTTTCATTAAAATGTATACATTTAAGTGGTTTGTTCTAAAATTTCGAGTTTGATAGTTTGATGGGAGCAAGAAATGAGAGAATTGCAAATATAAATATGGTGGGATTTGGCAGTGTGAGGAGGACGTAAACACGGGGGTGGAGCGAAAGCGGGGGTTCACAAGCTGAAAAATTGACAAGCGCGGGTGCGGATAGGATATATTGGGAAATGATTAAGTAGTGGGAGACTGAAAGGGTCAGAATGGTTGTGGTACTATATGTCAGAGTGCGTGTACAAATGGGAGTACTCCTGAAGACTGGAAGAAAGCAGTAATTGTTCCACGGAACAAATCGAAAGGTGGAAGGAATGAGCGTAAGAATTAGAGATACGAGTCTGCCAGCCAAGTGTGGTGGGGAAAGTGTATGGTAGGACACTGACAGAAAAAATTCGAGGTATTACAGAATGCTTGGCGAGTGATGAGCAAGGAGGATTCTAAGGTGGGAGAGGGTGTGTGGATCGAGTGTTCGCAGTAAGAAAAGTGATTGAGAAAGCATCGTTCTTGAAAAAGTGTACGATAGAGTGAATAGAGAAGCATTGTGTCAGGTCTTGAGTATAGAAGGAATTGGGGGTAAACTCCTGAATACGGTGAACGGTGAAGAGTTCATATGATGGAAGTAGTGCGTGTGAGTAAATAAGGAACCGAGTGAATGGTTTGATATAAGTGGTGTGCGTCAAGAATATGTACTGTCTCCATGGCTGTTCAATTTATTTATGGGTAGAGTCATGAGAGAGGTGAAAGTGTGATTGCTAGAAAGAGGAGTGAATCTGGTGCGCGATGGGATTAGGTCGACGGCAATCGAATTTGTTGTACGCGGATGATGCTGTGCCATTTGTTCATAGTGAGCGTGATACGCAAGAGGTTGTGAGGAGTTTCGTAGCGATGTACCAGAGAACATTGTTGAAAGTGAATTTGGATAAGAGCGAGTTAGTGATTGTGGAAAACAAGGGAATTTCGACTGCCATATGATGGTGGAACGGTGAAACGGTAGAGGCGGTAGAGTATTTTAAGTATCTGGGATGTGTGTTGGGCAAAAGATGTACGAGTGCAGAAAAGTGAATCAAGGAAGAAAATTGCCAAGTGTGTTGTGATTGTGAAAAAGCAGAGACTGGATAGAGTTGCTGCGAGATGTTTACGTGAAGGTGTGTTAGTACCGATACTTTTGTACGCGTGTGAAACACTGGCGTGGCATGAAAAGGAGAGGTCAAGAGTAAAGGCAGTTGAGATGAATAATCTGAAAAGTACGCGTGACGTGCGTCGGACTGATATAGTTAAGAATTCGCTTGGTTTTGGAAAGATCATTAGTATCTAACTAATTAGTACCTAACCACTAACTGTTCAGAAGTCGGTGGAAGTGAAAAGTGGGGAAAATGTGTCGAGGTGGTTTGGGACATGTCGAAAGAATGGGAGATGACAGAATTGTGAAGAGAATGTTTGCGAGGGTAGAAGGAGGAGAGGAAAGCCGAGAAGCTGAATGGACATGGTGAATGATCGGTAAGCGTGAAATTACAGAGAGCACCTTTTTCCACTCAAAACCTAGTTTACTACCAACCTAAACCCAGTCTGTGACCAAAACGACCGTCCGTAAAACTGCGGAAAGGGTATTACGCGCATCGCGAGTGCTATAATCTTCTCATTGTGACGGATGACTTTTCCCAGTCTCGGTCATTCTTATTTCCGTCCTGG
This sequence comes from Bathynomus jamesi, assembly GCA_023014485.1. Lineage (NCBI taxonomy): Eukaryota > Metazoa > Arthropoda > Malacostraca > Isopoda > Cirolanidae > Bathynomus > Bathynomus jamesi. The sequence continues at coordinate 646,632 of JAJOZX010000284.1, forward strand.
TCTAAAAATGATATTAAAGTGGGAATCTCGGAGGAGGAAATTCTCAAATCGATCTATTCCCATTTAATAAAAGATCCCCTTCCGTCCTACAATTACGTCATAATTCTCTCTCGACCCTTTTCCAAACTCTGGAATTCCCACTTTTGGACCGCGAATGAGAATGGCGTCAAAACTCGAATGGGAAGTAATCTGATAGATGATCACGAGTACGCATTGAAGTAGAGTTTACTTAGAAAAAATGTACCAAGAGGAGGAAGAACGAGTTTAGAAGTTTTTATACAAAGTCATTTAAAGAAGTCCTTCGAATATGCACACCCACCCTCACCTTACACTAACAAATCTTTGGTCTATTTTGGCAATTAAAATAAACAAACTTTCGGGAACTAATTACTGTTGCTTGTTGGAACCAACTATATTAAGAAAAACATTAAGACCCACAAAAAAAAATCTTCAGGAAATAAAATTACGAGTGACTAAACCACTTCAAACAAACAGACACACAGACTTCAAAATAAAAAATCACAAGCAACATCCTTAATTTTTTTTATATCTAACTCCAAAATGAGACATACTCTTCAGAAACCAAAAACACACCTTACTGCTTTTCATAACAACGACAGATTTACCTTTTTCACAAATGACGGGACTTCAATAGTCCAACCGGAAATAATAATAATATAATTTGTACTACAACGCAACGTTTCTATAAATACTTTTCCATGTCTATGTCGGTGTCGTTTAGTTACGAAATAAGGAACCCAGAATGTGTGTCATTTCAGTGACGAGTTACTAAAATATTTAAAAGTGAATAACGATAAAACCTATACTTTTTGGCTTAGAGAAACGTATACCCATCGTTAGACGGCTACCGGTACCTAACCTAACTGAATGTGATAAGCAAACTTCACCTTAATTTAAACGAAGTGAAGATCCAAAAACCTCGACATCTACTGTACCACCGAATTCAACTAACCTGAAGCATAATAAGAGGCTTATTTTTCCTATAATAAACTTCAAAGGCAAAAATGTGTGTTTGAATTCGATCAGCAGCCAAATTCTGCAGCGGTTGCAGGAAGTGGATAGCCTCCGTAAGAGGGTCAGACGGACGCTCCAGTTTGTGAGGAACCAAATCTTCCGCGGGAGAATTTTCATGGTCTTCCGTCTACAGTAAAAAATAATAAAAATTAAAACATTAAAAAAAATCGTCGAATTTTAAACGGCGAATAAATGACTCCACATCATTGCCAATTATGGCCATATATTAAATACAGTACCTGAAGAGCTTTTATAGGCCACTTTCACCCACTTAAAAGCAGTGCTGGCCCGCTGGGATTAGCGGCTTATTAGCGATACTGTTAACGCCGCTAAGTTTTTAAAGAAAGTCAATCGTTAATTCTTCAAAACCACTTTTACTAATATTTGGTTCACCGACAGTACTCTCCATCAGCATGAAGAAATTGTAAGCTGTAACTTGTTAGACACACTGTATATCCACTGCTCCGCTCGTAGCAAAACATGTTGTTGTTGTTGTTGTTGTTGCCTGTTACGGACGGTGTGTTTCAGTTTGCGTATTTGAATTAAATAAATAAAGACATAAATTTAATAGAATATTTTCTTCCATTGATTTGTTTTTCCTATTAACATATACGAAAGGAACTCGACTCTTACGTAAATTTTTTTTCATTTTCGTAGACTATAAACGTCATATTTTGTTTACCTTAGCAACCAATTATATCAAGGTGTGTGCTAATATAGAGGATGTCCGAAAAGTCTGGAACCATAGGAGAAATTGGTTATAATTTTTTTTTTTTTTTTTTTGTTTGTTTGTTTCAGGGTATCAGTGAATGATGGCGTTAGTTTACGAGAGCGTATAGAGATTATTCTTCCGTGTGGACGCGATGGCTGGTCCCATAGAAGTGTGGCACATCAATTTAACGATCATGATCCTGAAAAAAAATCCGGTAACACGTATCGCGGTTGGAAAATTATTGAAAAAGTTTGAAGAAAGTGGCTCTGTAGCGGACAAACCACGTTCAGGTGGTCCAGGAACCTCGGAAGAAGAAGTCCGTGAGACCGTAATGGCGAAAATTTATGCTAGTCCTAAAATCATTGAGGCGTACAAGCGTGGAAATTGAAATACCGAAAAGTAAAATCCATGTTTTGAAGCGCGTGTAAATAAAGTGTTTCTCCTATGGTTACACACTTTTCGGACACCCTGTATATAAGTAACTTACGGAAGACAGAACATATATAAATTAGGGTGGTTTTAGAAAAAAAATAGCGACAAAATTAGCGTTAGCGGCGCTAAATTTTATGGTAGTTAACGTTAACGGGCGCAGCAGTGCTAATAAGCCGAAGTTAGTCTAACGAGACTAAGGAAGGAATGATGAGGCGGTGAATGGTTTTTGAGAAGCTACGATTCGATTGGAACACTATTGGTCGAGGCTATAAAGAGTCCTCGAGGTATACCTTGTGAACGAAACCAGACTCAAATGTTTGAGGTTACTTAACCTCTTTCGTAACAGTTTTGGTCACTGACGGAGGAGACTCGTAAAGTTTTACGTGGAATCCCAACCATCTCCGGGTCTGTATATCATCTGAAGGAAGGGAGGGGGTCCCCCATCCAACAACTGGACAGACCCATCATCGCTTAACCTCGCTGATCGAACGAGATTAAAATAAAATAAGGCACTGACTAACTGAATACGAGAAGGGAGAAGCCCCTCAACTGCACAACCAAACGCGGAGGAATCATCCACCTCTCCCTCGGAGTGGCGAAATCCCGATCCTGGTCTTACTTGGTTGTTCCTCTGCCTCTGTTTGTGATGATGCTCCGCCCTCTTGTCTTCCTTCCGTTTCTCCTCCAACCGAATCCGCTCAGCTTTCTTCTCCGCCTTTCTCTGCTTCGCCCGAAATTTCTTCACCTCCGCCGCGGTCATGTTGGCTGCAAACAGTAAAAAATAATTTTTACCAATTCCTCAAACGAAATTACGAGTATTACATTAATTCTCCTCCGCTGCTCCCTAACCGACAACATACACACGTGCACATCTGTGCGTATCTCATAAGCAAGATACCGACGATTTTTTTTTTACATCCACGTATCTAAAAAAAAAAAAATGGATTTATAGTCACTTTGTCGACAAGACCAAAACGTCAACAATCTTAAAAACTAAACAAAACAAAAGTAAAGTAACAATTTGTCGACAAAATGCCAAGTCGATCATACGTAGTTGAGGCCGTAAAAACCTAACCTAACCTAACCTAACCTTAGTATCATCGAACCAAGAAAGGGATGGTAAAAAGTGTTTTGAACCAACTGAGAGCTCGAATGGTGTTTTCTGTTAGTACCTCGCTAATGTCCCAACC
>JAJOZX010000284.1:652500-690000 GCA_023014485.1 Bathynomus jamesi
CCTCACGACGTGGTCTTCCAGTGGTAGAGGACTCGGGGGCCTGGTCGCCCACCACCCGAGTTCTAGGGCAAGAAGTAGAAGTGTCCATACGTTATTAGATTGAGAAAAACGGACCCAGAGGCCGCGAGAAACTGCCTACCGGTGAGAAAGGGAGGCCGAACGCAAACCGCAGAGGGCGGGGTACTTCGTCCCTAGGGCACACCCCGTCGGTTTAAAAACGGGGCCCCGTGAAGCGAAAGTTTGCCCCCAAAAGGCGCAAAGATCCCATTCCCCCAATCCCACCGGCCCGGATACCCAACCATCTAACACAGTGACGCCCTAAGGGCGTCACCTCCGGAGGATAGCACTGGAGACCCGTACTGGGAGCCAAAGACTTGAGTGACATTTAGCCCGGTCTCCCCAGTAGCCTGTCCGGCATGGGTGACCCTTCAGGGGGCTAAGCCCCCTCCGGCGTAGCCCACTGGGTCAACACGGGAGCCCACCCACCACGACAAGGTGGCCACAGGCGAGGGTATATGTATGTGTATGTGTATGTGTGTGTGTGTGTGTGTGTGTGTGTGTGTGAGGGGGGGTAATAGACTATTACAGGACTTTTCAAGTAATAGATCATAATTTTTTGGCTGTAATAGTAGTAGAAGGCAAAGTAATAGATAATAGTCTATTACTTTTCTATTACAGTGGCAATGGACATATTGTGTGAACAAAGAACTGAAAAATGAACTAAATCTACTCTAAACTAAAATAAACATGTATATACTGTATGCGAATTAATAGTGGCAAATTTTTCCTTCAATAAAGTAAAATTTATCAAGACCTACAGTCTCTGAAATTGTAATGATTTAGTTGAAGCAAATATTTGTTATTTAGCTGCCGCTCAGCCTCATCCTGGATCCATGAGTGCAGAGCCTTCTGCCACTCAGCCTCATCCTGGATCCATGAGTGCAGAGCCCTCTGTTTCTCAGTCTTATCCTGGATCCCTCAATCCAGACACTGCTACATCGCCAGCTCAATACCATCTCACACAGGGTGAATAGAGATGCTGGGAATGCAGTCGGGAGTAATAATGAGGAGGCATCTTGGACAATGGTGGTAAGGAGGGGCCGGAAGCGAGCGACCCCTCCGAGAACTGCAACCACTGCAGTAGTTAACTGTGGTGGTCCCTCAAGGGGGTCTGGTCCCACTCATGCACCGGCTAGAGGGAGAAGGGCGGGGTATCATAGGGGCTGCCAAAACAGATCGTATGATGGCTGTACCAACAGACTACAAACATTTTCGTCTCGAGATGTCGACCTGATCTTACGGCAGAGGAGCTGCAGGCATTTGTGGAAGATAAAGTGAACCTTCAGGTTACATGTAGGAAAATTGACTCCAGATGGACTACGTACAGTTTCTTTCAAATTACAGCAGTCTGTGATGATCCTGGGGTATTTATGGATCCAGCAGTATGGCCGGAACGAGTATATGTACGGCGGTTCTACGAGAAGGGAAGAAAAACACATGCAGCCCCTCTCGCAAGTGCTGGAGAGGGTAATTATGGAGACGACATCCGTCGTACTGTGGAGGAAAATCCAGCTGGGTCTAATGCTGTAACTGCCGTGCCTGGGTATAAGTGGAATTCAACATGTAGAGATGGCTGGCAGAACTCCTGCATCTTCCTAATTGCAACATTCAAGGTAATCTCTTACAACTGTAGAGGCCTAAGCTTAGGCAATAACAGCAAAAACAGGCGGATCACAATTAATAAGCTGTTAGAGGATGCCGATATTCTTTGTCTGCAGGAAACATGGCTATGGAAACAGGACTTAAAGGACCTGAATAGCCTATCCAGTAACTTTCATGGGATAGGGGAGGCCACCAGAGATAAACAAGATGGTCTCCTTGCAGGCCACCCACCTAGTGGGGTAGCTATTCTATGGACTATGGAGGTTGGGGTATGGGAAATATATTAGTGAATTAAAACTTGGTTTGAATTGGCTAACTGGAATAGGAATTTGCGTAGACAATAAAAAATTCATAATTCTGTGTATCTATATGCCTTTTCAGGCAGTTGATAATGAAGATGATTACCTCATTAAATTGGGGCAGGTCAGCAGTATTATTGATGAGTTGGATACGACACGCGTAGCTATTATTGGTGACTTTAATGCTAATGTGCTTAATGATAATTCTTTGTTTAGCAACCACTTAAAAGCCTTCTGTGAAAATAATAACTCGACCCTTTCATCTATGCGTAGTGTTCCTGGTGATAGTTTTACTTGTTAGTGATAGTTGGCACACCATCTCATGATTGGATCATTGTATTTGTATGTTCATTATACACAGTGATTCACTGGCCTACTTAGTCAGTGCTCCAGACAACTATCTCTTAATCTTCGATGGACCTCTTGTATAATGTTTGTACCTGTTGAGTCTGAAATAGTGTTTGTTTGTTAGCACACTGCTTCTAATTGCATTTAAATAGACATAAAGGTCCTTTTCAAATGAGTGAAGTACCCCACATACAAAAGTAATAGTAACAGAAACCCAGTAACTGACCCACATATCTGATATATATATATATATATATATATATATATATATATATATATATAACGTAAAGAACGACGCTTTGTATAGGAGAATTATCCGCGCAAGATGAGAGCGAAAGAACGAAACATGAAAAAATGAGGTACCCACCCGGGAATCGAACCCGGGATCTTCCGATTGCCGGTCAGATATGATAACCACTACACCACAGGCCTCACCCAAACAAATGCCGTAATTCCTCTACATACGCGCAGAAACCAATGCCCCAAAGGGCACCTCCCGCTTGCCGTAACATTATATACATTATAACTGCAAACACGCAGTATAATTAACGTAAAGAACGACGCTTTGTATAGCAGAATTATCCGCGCAAGATGAGAGCGAAAGAACGAAACAAATGAAAAAATGAGGTACTCACCCGGGAATCGAACCCGGGATCTTCCGATTGCCGGTCAGATATGATAACCACGACACGACATGCCTCACCCAAACAAATGCCGTTTGGGTGAGGCCTGTGGTGTAGTGGTTATCATATCTGACCGGCAATCGGAAGATCCCGGATTCGATTCCCGGGTGGGTACCTCATTTTTTCATGTTTCGTTCTTCCGCTCTCATCTTGCGCGGATAATTCTCCTATACAAAGCGTCGTTCTTTACGTTAATTATACTGCGTGTTTGCAGTTATAATGTATATAATGTTACGGCAAGCGGAAGGTGCCCCTTTGGGGCATTGGTTTCTGCGCGTATGTAGAGGAATTACGGCATTTGTTTGGGTGAGGCCTGTGGTGTAGTGGTTATCATATCTGACCGGCAATCGGAAGATCCCGGGTTCGATTCCCGGGTGGGTACCTCATTTTTTCATTCTCATCTTGCGCGGATAATTCTCCTATACAAAGCGTCGTTCTTTACGTTAATTATACTGCGCGTTTGCAGTTATAATAAATATATATATATATATATATATATATATATATATATATATATATATATATATATATATATATATATACAGGGTGGGCGGAAAGTAGCTCCCTATTTTGGATTGGTAAAAAAATACGTATATTATCCATTTATTTCAGAAGAAATAATATGAAAAGGTAGGCATACATGGTAGGTTTTCTCTAAAATTCAATGTGGGCTCCAACTCTTTCCACCAGCTTCTGGAGCCGCCCAGGAATGGCGTCCACTGACTTTAGCAGGAACTCCGGCGGGATGGAGGACATGACTTCCCGAATTCGGTCCTCCAGTTCTTCCAATGTCCTCGGTTTCGTGCGGTAGACTTCTTCCTTTACCCACCCCCAAAGAAAGAAGTCGCACGGTGTCAAGTCGGGGCTCCTGGCTGGCCATTGATGTGGACCACGACGACCCATCCAACGCCCAGGGAAGTGGGCATCCAGCCACTCACGGACAACAAGAGCGAAGTGCGGAGGGGCGCCATCTTGCATAAATATCAGATCGTCGATGTTCTCCCATGTGCTGACAACCGGCCAGACCTCGTTTCGCAACATAGCAAGGTACCGCTCAGCATTCATGGTGTTGCGCAGAAGGAACGGGCCCACAACCTGATCTGAGGTCATACCACACCACCACGTTACACTGAACCGATTCTGCCGTTTTTCAGCGGTAACCGTGCGACTTCTTTCTTTGGGGTGGGTAAAGGAAGAAGTCTACCGCACCAAACCGAGGACATTGGAAGAACTGGAGGACCGAATTCGGGAAGTCATGTCCTCCATCCCGCCGGAGTTCCTGCTAAAGTCAGTGGACGCCATTCCTGGGCGGCTCCAGAAGCTGGTGGAAAGAGTTGGAGCCCACATTGAATTTCAGAGAAAACCTACCATGTATGCCTACCTTTTCATATTATTTCTTCTGAAATAAATGGATAATATACGTATTTTTTTACCAATCCAAAATAGGGAGCTACTTTCCGCCCACCCTGTATATATATATATAGTTATCCCATAAGTAACGTTTTTTTATATCGTAATTTGAAGGACAAAAAAAAAAAAAAAACTTTAATCTAGTATATATTTTCCATCGGAATCAATGACACTGCCAACGTCCTACAAGCTTTTCAAGGCCATGTTTATAAAATTCAGGCGGTTTTGCGGCAAAAAACGTACAAAGACTGGTGTGCAGGTCATCTAAAGTAGTATACTGTTTCTCGTCAAGATAGTTTTGCAGATTCCTGAAGAGATGATAATCTGAAGGCGCAAGGTCTGAAGAATATGGAGGATGTGGAAGTTTTTCCCACCCAAGCTCCTCAATTTTTGCAGAAGTGATCCGAGCGGTATGAGGATGTGCGTTGTCGTGGTGGAACACGATTCCTTTCCGATTAACCAAAGAAGGTCTCTCTTCTTTTAGTGCAGTGTTCAATCGATCCAGTTGTTGACAGTAGACTCGAGAGGTGATTGTTTGGTTGTGTGGTAAGGTTTCAAAGTGTATTACACCACCTTTATCCCACCAAACACTAAGCAACACCTTCCGAGGGTGAAGATTTGGTTTTGGCTGTGGTGTCGCTTGTTCTCCGGCACAAACCCACTGTCGACGGCGCTTAACATTCTGGTACAGTATCCACTTTTCATCACCAGTCACTAAACGGTGCGAAAATGTATCTTGGAGTTCACGGGAATGAAGAGCTGTGCTAATGTTTACCCGCACCCTCAGATTGTCGACCGACAATTCATGTGGCACCCATTTTCCTAACTTAGGCACTTTCCCGAGTTGTTGCAAATGTCGATGGATGGTGGACGGGGATGAATCGAGTTTCTGGGCCAATTCTTCGACAGTTGTTGAACAGTCTTCTTCAGGCGCGGCTAACAGCAGGTCATCATCAAACTTAGCAGGGCGTCCAGAGCGTGCTGCATCTGTCAAACAGCAGTCACCATTCCTAAACTTTTGAAACCATTTTTGACATTTCCTCACATGCAGAATATCGTTGCCATAAACGTCCTGAATGTTTCGCGTTGCTTCAGTAGCACTATTCCCTTTTTTGAACTCGTAAAGCATTATATTACCTGATATGCTCTTCTGATACCGCCATGTTTATGAGGGGTTCACATAAAGCAAAACACACGTCTTCACTGGTCAAGGTCTGTAAAGTATGTAGCGAAACACGATAGATCTCCTCTTAGATATAACCTTCGGAAAATTTATGCTAAACCGAGTAGGACTAGTTTAAACTTAATCTATCGTAAAAAACGACATTACTTATGGGATGACCTTATATATATATATACCGGGTGTCCGAGAATTATCTGTACAAGTTTTGGCTGTTATTAAAAGTCAACCATGAAGTGTAGAAATTCCAGTGTTGTCCCATTTTACAGAGAAACTCATTAAGTTTTTTCTGATAAGTTTTGACAAGTTTTTTCTTTTTTGTACGCGGGTGACAAACATTGATGATTTAAAAGCAAGAATCACAGCTGTTATTGTGCGAATTGATGTGGATATGCTGCAGCGTACATGGCAACATTTGGATTATCGATTGGATGTTTTGCGAATCACTGATGGTGCACATATCGAATGTTTGTAAGAACGTTACTTTAATAAAAGAAACTTTGAAAATACAGATTCTAAATAATCTTGTTTAAGAATTTTACGTGTGTTATCAAGAATTTTATTAAAATGAAATTGTACTGTACAATATATATATATATATATATATATATATATATATATATATATATATATATATATATATAAAATTTAGGGTGATTCAAATATGGGGGTAAAAATTTTTTTATATATTTTAATGCGTTCAACCCTTTAAATGGTTCATTTCAGCATAAAAACAACTATCCTAAAATATTTTAGCAAATTTTTAATTTTTAGGGGTTGCTACCAGCAATTAAAAATTGACAGAACGACTCAAATTGTCAAATTTTTCCACATCACCCAGGGGGTACAGTACAAGGCGCATTGCTTTTTTTTAATGTGGAAAGCTCCCCCGTAGGTCCTACCATAACCACAAGCATGCATAATTAAACTAGCATGATATTTGAGACATCAGCTGTCCTTACTTCATCAATATTTCTTTCTTTCTATCAGGGTAAACAGCCCTGTAGTTTTTCACTACTTGTAGCAAGAATTGTTTTTGATCTTCGTCATGTGTTAGTATTTTATTATATTCATCCATATATTCTCATTAATTTACTCCTCTTTCCGCTATATCATTCACGACTTTCCACTGTGTGATAGATTTCTTAGCGGAGTTATACTCTTCATCATTATGCCATTCTTTAGCATCTTTGAGTAAAAATTTTGAACTAAATTCTGTTATTGTAAAGAATCTGAGTATTTGATGTGACAAAATCTTCTAATTTATTCGTTGGAATAAGTGCAGGATCTAGAAAAGCCCGTTTTGCAGGAAGAGTTTCTGTTGTATTTTACAAGACCTTTACAATTTTGTTTTTCGTTTCAGTAGGCACTTCATCATCATAAAAGGCCAAGGCTACCAGTTCTACTGATAGGTACCAGAGGTGACCTAACAGTTTTTTAATAGCAACAAATGCAATTGTGTCATTTATTTGTTTGTAGACTACAAGATTCTGTAATAATTCCAGATCAAGACGAGGAGCGCAAGATGGCACAGGAGCTGTAAACCATGCCTTTACATATAACCGAGTAGCAAATACAGATGTCTTTTAGTCCTTTTTTGTCTTTTACTGAAATTTGAACTGAGATTTGAACATAAAAGTTTTTAATGAATATGTAATTTTGGCCATCCACCTAGCCCGATGAAGTCCCGCTGGATGTTTAAATTTGATTCCACCTTTTGCTTCACCTCCCCAAAAAATAATTGTTAACTGCAATAGTTGTAGGTAATCGTCTCTTGGTTGGAATGTATCTAGTTGATTTGCTGCAAATATAATTACGTCATCTTTGATGTCATGAATATTTTCATAGATATCTGGATCTGATAATGCTGTTTCGTAGTCCTCCTTATTAATGCTTGACCATTTTTCTCTGAACTTCTTAAAAAGGACTATATCTGGGCCAGAAGATGGTGATAAAGACTATGAAACAACAGCTTCCAGCATAATTTCAAATATGTGGTGTCGACATGCCAGCCACAATAAATCGTTGTCGAATTTTTGTTCTAGAAGAATAGCTGCACCATTTCTAGGATCAATATTGGCTGCCGTTGTATCGAAACACACGCATTTTATTTGTTCGCAGATGCCCCATTCAAGCGATGTCCGATTGTTTGCATTAAAACTAGACACACATTTCTGTCACTCAATTTTGCAACATCAAGACTTCCTAATAATTAATTTATCATCAAACAATTTTCTACGTTTGCCAACCTTACTTTTCCATGTTGAAGGTTGTGCAGCACAGAAACCAGATTCATCACTTTTACTCTCCTCTGATTCTGATTATGTACTGGTGAGTATGACAGCCTCTTCATTCTTCTTTCTTTTGATCTCTTCTTCTGCTTTCCTCTTTTCATAACGTTGTTGCTTTTCTGCTGCTTTTTGCTCGTTTTTAGCAACAGCCTTATCAATGGTACCCATTTTTCCATAACGTCCTTTCTCCCGTTGCATTTTCAAGAATTTCTTATCTTCTATTTTTATAAGCTCCCTAGCATTCTCATGAGCAATGTCAAATAAGTTTTCCAGTTTATCTTTCCATTTTTCTTTATTATTTAAATTTTGTGATCTTTTCAATTTGTTTGCTTTGTTTTTCTTAAGCAGCTGCCATTCCTTTAGTATTCCTTGAATTTTATCTACTACATGTATTCTTTGTTTTGCTGGTATTCCTGCTTTTTTCCAAACTGCTAGCACATCATCCGCAGTAGAGCAGCATGATTCTCTAATGCCTTGCTTTTTAATATTTCTGTAGTGCATGAAGAGGGCCATCATTTCCTTCTCTGATGGTAATACGGATGTTTTTAGTACTGCAGAGGGCTGGCTGCCCAATTAGCCATACTTCAGTTTCTTTTCTTGTAGAAATTCTCCCAACTGAGCAACTGGGTGATGGTGAGTTAGGCCTAGCTTCCATAATCGATTAATTGGTATCAAAATTACGAGTTCCAAACAACAATTAAAAGCAAGCTAGTATATAAACCATTAATTAAAAATTCTGAAATATAAACAATTAAACATAAAATCATAAGTTGTAAAAACAAACAAATTGAAAAAAGGGGAAACTTTGACGCCTGGTAGCACATAGTAAATTTTATTTAAAATTCACCAAATTTGGCATACACTACTTTTTTGTCATAGGGAACAAAAATACAGGTTGAACAATTAAAAAAAAAAATGATTTTTTTTAATCACCCTTTTATATATATATATATATATATATATATATATATATATATATACAGAATTGGGCCTAATTCCAAATAGAGTATGAAATAGAGGCTAAGGGTTTGCTTAAACGAACATTTAGAGTACTGGCCAGAAAAAATGGGACATTAATCTGTGTAAAAATATAAACATGCATCCTGATGGATACCGTATGAAAATATTTTCTAAACCAATGCCGATTTGAGCAAATAATAAACCGAAGTATAGTTTACGTAAATAAAATTGTATTTAATAGTAGAGGGTGTTCATAAATTATTTTGACAAATTCAATTCAATTTCAACTCGCTTTGTAAAGATAATTTATGGGCACCCTGTATATGTGTGAAGCTTCTCATTCACGAGTTACTTCCACTTAAAACTGTGAATGCATCCAATATATATACTGTATATATATATAGTACAGGGTGGCCCAAAAGCCAGGATACACAGGGGAAATTGATTTATAATAATACGGCTTGTTTTCCCCGTTGTGGGTGAGACACGTCACTTGGAAAAAGAATTGAGAAGTGTACCGAGGTTAATGGGTCTCAGTTTGAGCATTTATTATGAATAAACCAACATAATGCGTGAAACATTATTTCCCCCAGTATCCCGAGTTTTGGGCCACCCCGTACAATGCATTTTTCGTTTTTATAATAAAAATAGTACAATGCAGACACGACTGACTGATCACTCGTGTTCAAAATGAAATGAGAGAAAAAAATCAATAGAAAATTCCCAAATTTCCTTCCTTCAGAATTTAGTTTTTGGAGACAAAACAAAAATATTTCCTTTTCTGTTACAATTGCGTGACGAGAATAATTAAAGGTCACATGACCCGGATGCGAGTGGGCGTCTAGTTTAGCGGGTATCGGGTCTTCCCAGAGAGAGAGAGAGAGAGAGAGAGTTACAAGGAAAAGAAGTACCTCAAAAGGCCTTGCGGCCCATACCGAGGAGGTACCAATGGCAACGGGTGCCAGGGAAAATTTTGTAAAAGAAATTTTGTAAAAGTATTTTTCTTTCAACTATCCTAGCAGTAGTAGAAAACTGGATAGAAAAGTAGAAGGCTCTCTCCCCACCCTCCCTGCCAGAGGCAGGTACGGAAAAAGGTTGAAGAAAATACCTTGACCCTGGAAAAGTAGCCAAGGAAATTTTACAGGAAAGTGGAGAAGAGAGAGAGAGTTACAAGGAGTTACAAGGAAAAGAAGTACCTCAAAAGGCCTTGCGGCCCATACCGAGGAGGTACCAATGGCAACGGGTGCCAGGGAAAATTTTGTCTTTCAACTATGCTAGCAGTAGTAGAAAACTGGATAGAAAAGTATATAAATAGCTCTATATTTACCTTGCTCACAGAGACACCGTGCAAGCGAACTCCTGCAGAGTTTTCTTATGTTTTAATCTTAAACTATCAACGTGTTAAAGTAATTCCCACATATACTAGTCCTAAATCGTTTCAAATCCAACTTCTAACCATTGTTGCGAGTTGGGTTATCATTTGAACTAAACATGCTTCTAAAATCGACATCTTTGAACCCGCGTCACGTAAGCGTCGATTGTAGCCCATATGCCTAACGAAAGGGATTAACTTTGTGGCATTTTTCGCCAGTTTCCAATCCACCTACCTACTTCCCCACCAATACCCAGCGCGCGCACTTCGGCCATTAGCCGGCGGTGAGGTACCTTATCAAAGGCCTTCTAATCAATCGCCCTACTCTTATCATACTCACTCAACATGACGTAGAAAAACTCGAGCATGATGGTGAGACACGACCTATGCCATCTAAACCCATGTTGGAGTCCCCAAGTAGCTTGTAAGAATCCAAATGGTCAACAATCCTACTCGCTATTATCCCCTCTAAATATTTACCTACAACTGAAGTTAAATGGTGTTATTTATAGAGGTTCCAAGCCTCTCTTCCCACGCATGAGATAGCAGTAGCGTCCTAATCGTAACAGTAGAGAAAAAGACAATACTAAAAGTTTTTCTTTTTTTTTTCTGCAGTCAGAGGAGAACATCCCTAACCTAAGCTAAAAGGACAGAGAGAGACAGAGACAGAGACAGAGAGAGAGAGAGACAGAGACAGAGACAGAGACAGAGACAGAGACAGAGAGAGAGAGAGAGAGAGAAAACTCATGTTTTAACCACAGTACGTAATCCCCAAGAACAATACTAGCGTTTCACCACCCAACAACACGGTTTTAAAACCATCTTAAATGCGTTGATTATATCGACACTTTCCTACCTTAACATTCGCGCAACTCTTTCACACGAAAAAGAATAATAAAATAATTCTTTCATATCAACTTCTTACTAAAAACACCTTGGACATTCCACCCGCCTCCCCCTCTCCGCTACGAAAAGAAAAATGCATTTCATGAAAACCTTTTTCTTACCTAACTTTTTTAGTAGACAAGCATCGGTTGTTTGTAGTCAATGAGTGTAGTGGTCTATGAAGCATTTCCTTACCAGCTACAGCAAGCACAAATTGTACAAAATAGGATCTACTAAGGAAACAATCTTAGAATTCCTCTATGACATTTGGGCAATCACGAGAAAATATCCTTTCGTGGTTGGTAAACACTTTTTTTACTTTTTTTTTTGACCATGCATGAAATTTGAGTTCAGGAAACGAGACCACCACAAAAATGTCTCACGAGGATAAAGCAAAGACGAAAAGGAAAGCCCAAAGGATTGGTAACGAGAGTAAATAACAAAGGTAAATAAATCCCTTTCGTTTTCTCTCTCGTTCAGACATTCTTTAGCGAACTGCTAAAGACAAAACATAGAAACGCGCGTGTGTGTTCTTGTTTACCTTACGTCGGCGACAATTTTTGGGATAAGCGGCGTTCATCGCGACATTAGCGGCATCGCCATAGATCCACACTTATTTTTTCCTTTAAAATCATTAAATACCACGATCAAGTTTGTAACAAAGGTTGGGCGGGGTTAATGAAGGTTAAATGTCAATATCTACAACTAAAAATGCCGCAACTTGTTTTTCAGTGTGTGTGTGTGTGTGTGTGTGTGTGTGTGTGTGTGTGTGTTTTAACACACGAAAGCGCCCGCTATGTGGAAAATGACCCAATGCCGAAATGTAAACTGGCGTTTCTCAAAATACCTACGTCGTATTAATTTTTTAACTCGACTTCGAGATGAAACGTGGTCGGATTTGAGCTCCCCGACTTCCATCACCTTCCAGCTTCTTTAAACAATACCGAAACCGAAGGTGAACAAAACGTGATTTAAACGCGTGGTCCCCGCACTAAAGCTCATTATAATTTAATTTTTAACAAACAATTAAAAGGCGTATGACGCGCCCACAATGGAAAACCCGCGTTCACAATGCCCGGGGAAAAGGCCGTTCATGATTTCATCACATTCGCTCCAATTAAAGAGAAAAAAATACATTCTTTTCCAACATAATTCTGACATTTTCGTCGCAAAATACTTCACCGTTAACGAAGTGAACGAAAGGTGGAGTAATTCTGCGTCGACAAGCGGCAAAACTTCGATCCATACCGTTTTACCGTATAAAGACCGTGGTCATTTTTGGCAACACAACGCTAGACAAAAATGAAAAGTCTACGACGCACTTACGCTTTGCTTTCTCTTCGCACAAACGCGCGCAGATTTTAAACATGACGTTTAAAAATCTGAATCTTAGTTAAAACGAACAAAATATCTAATATGAATACATCTATTGAAGAGTGCCAAGTGCCAGGAAGGGGGTAAAGGGCACTTAAGAGGCTCAATTACCGATCGAACCACGATGGAATGAATGGGCCTAGAATACGATCCAACCCGAATGACGAAAGGCTTCGTGCCACTTCAATCCCCCCCCCCCCCATAAAAAACTTTAACCAAATTCGCGTTTTGCCAACAGCGTCGTCAGTTAACTTTGGAGCTTCGTGAAGGGAGGTTGCTCTTACAATTTTCTTACCCGCAATCTCATCGTCTCTTCGGAGTTTTTAAAACAGTTTGATTTGGTTATAAAATTGCGATCGGGCGAACACGGAGGTAATAAAATAACACCAAAGAATTATTCGCGCTTATAACGAGCAACACGCGCGCATCGCGATCTTTCTTCGTTAACTCGAAACTTACGTAAAAGAAATGAGAAATGTTCCCATAATAATTATTAAATCTGAAAAACTGAAACAGTCCGAGTGTCTGAAAAGGCGCCAATTTGTTGGTGGAAAGTTCTCCGAAGTGAAGCAGTAACCGATTTATTAATTTAGAGACACTCGTTTCAAATAATAACGCTCACATCGATTTATTTATAATTATATACAAGGAACATACAATGAATGTAATAAGCAATAAAAAAAAGTGAATCATTCATTATTATATATATATATATATATATAACGTAAAAACGACGCTTTGTATAGGAGAATATTCCGCGCAAGATGAGAGCGAAAGAACGTGGTGTAATGGTTATCATATCTGACCGGCAATCGGAAGATCCCGGGTTCGATTCCCGGGTGGTTACCTCATTTTTTCATTTGTTTCGTTCTTTCGCTCTCATCTTGCGCGGAATATTCTCCTATACAAAGCGTCGTTATTTACGTTAATTATACTGCGTGTTTGCAGTTATAATGTATATAATGTTACGGCATGCGAGAGGTGCCCCTTTGGGGGCATTGGTTTCTGCGCGCATGTAGAGGAATTACGACATTTGATTGAGGCCCGTGGTGTAATGGTTATCATATCTGACCGGCAATCGGAAGATCCCGGGTTCGATTCCCGGGTGGTTACCTCATTTTTTCATTTGTTTCGTTCTTTCGCTCTCATCTTGCGCGGAATATTCTCCTATACAAAGCGTCGTTCTTTACGTTAATTATACTGCGTGTTTGCAGTTATAATGTGTATGTGTATGTGTATATATATATATATATATATATATATATATATATATATATATATCATAGAACTGTCATTTGGAAACATTTTGTTTTACTAGCAAAATACGGTCACGACTATATTTTATATTAAATATTTATTATTTTAAAAAATATGCACTCTACTTTGGCTAAACGCCAAAGAAGCCTACAAACCATATATATATATATATATATATATATATATATATATTATATGTATTAAATTTTCGATTTTAAGATCAACACTTAAGAAGTCATTAAGAGTAATACAAGAGTCAACCGCGTCAGCAGTATAAAGTATGGGAGTGAAACTGTTGGAAGGGGGAGGGGGGGAATGGATGCCTTTAACTTTTACTCCACTTGTGAAACCAATCAAGGTCAGTGAATGACGTAACGCCAGACACCAAGGTCATCAACTTGACGACGACGAGTGACGCTTCTCCAACAGAAATGGCCCGTTACGCAAAACTTCCAATTACTGAACTGACGAACGCGGTGACCAAGACGACGAATAATATCTCTACGAGGTCTAAGGCTGTTCCCCGAGATTTAAATATAAATGTGTGTGTGTGTGTGTGTGTGTGTGTCGCGTTCGAGGAGACTTCAACGCATCTTTGGTACTTATCAAAGAGAGGGATTCTGGACAAAGACATTCCGACCTTTCCCTCTCATTACCGTATCGCGTGTTAGGCCTAACTCGAAAGGAATTGACCCATCCCTTTAGATATTCTCTTGCTAGTTATTCTATTTCCAAACTTTTATACCCGTCACAAAACGTGGGAATAATCGGACATTTACCCCACCCGGACAGCCTTCATTACATCCCCCCCAATAGGCGATTCTGCAATCCTTTTTAATGAAAGGGAGGGTATGTATACCCCATTCCCCGGGTTGTGTAGAGGGGGCCGCAATGAACCCCCAAACATTGTTAACGGATGACAATTTTAAACTTTCTCTCTTTTCGCAGCATGCGCGTTGTGTTCTCCCTCTTCACCCTCCTGATGGGGATTCTATTCCCTCCA
Organism: Bathynomus jamesi; assembly: GCA_023014485.1. NCBI lineage: Eukaryota > Metazoa > Arthropoda > Malacostraca > Isopoda > Cirolanidae > Bathynomus > Bathynomus jamesi. The sequence continues at coordinate 667,225 of JAJOZX010000284.1, forward strand.
TTGAGAGCGGCCTCTCTCCTCCACCCATCGTGGTCGTGGGGCCAAAGACTCCCGCAGAACCCCGAGCCCCTCCAAACGGAGCAGTCTAGCGAGAGGACGGTGGTCCCAGAGGCCTCAGCGAGACCTTTCCTTCCTTTCTCCGACGTGGGGGCCCCCGCCGGTCCCCTCCGTTCCGACGGAACCTTCAAGGGGCGGGTCCCCGAGGATACACTCCCGCCCTCCCCGAAGGACTCCTACACGACCCTCGATAAGCTGCAAAAGGGGGCCTCCAAGAGGAGACGCAAGAGGCCACTGAAGAAGGTCAGAGGGGGCCTCGGAGGCCTCGATCCCAAGGAGGTCTTCTACGCTGACGAAGACCTCATCATCATCAAGGGCGGGGGCTTCGGAGGGTCCTCCTACGATGAGCCCCTTCAGGAGATAGAGAGCCAAGGTCCTTTTACCCCTTTCTCAACCCCACTGAGAGCTCCTTCCCCCTCCGACGAGTATAACGGCAACGTCCCCGCCATCCTACCTCCGCCCCCGGGTGCTGCCACACACTTCTCCCCGCTGTCCCTCTTCCTCCCCACTTCATTCTCCTCCCACAGCCAAACCACCCTACAGAACTCTTACACCCACCTACCCAGGGAGAGACCAAAAACACGACACTACTACTACTATTTCCCTTCCCCAGGTTGGATTCCCCAATTACACTACCTCCCCCCCAAAAAGTTCCGCCCCCACGCCGCACTCGTCAGAAATAATAAGATCGCCACCCTCGTTCAAAACCTCGAACCTGACCCTCAGGGTCAAAATACCTTCCCCGGGGACTTCCCCCGAACACCACCTCTTTTGGGTCATTCCCTCGTAGGGGACACGAGGTCAATTACCTTCAGCCGAGGCCGACGGAAAACCCGGACGCCGAAATAATTGCCATACCCGAAGTAGTTCACCAGACGGAAGGAAGGCACGGAAACCGGGCAACGAAACCCCAATACCGTCATCGACCAATCGGTAAAAGGAGAAACAAACCGTTGTTGTAAACAAAACGAATATAAATGTTACATTTATTTATTGTTAAAAGTGAATCTATTATATCAAAGTGAAGTGTGTGTGTTAAGAGGTATTCTCCCAATATGTAATATATGGCGGTATGGAAGTGAACTATTTTTTGTAAATAATAATAATAATAATAATAATAATAATTATATTCTAAAGCCTCGGTGTTACTTACTAAATATAAAGTGGGCATTTTCAATCAATAAAAAAATCACGTTTCCTTTTCTATTTTGATTTACCCAATTGCCTATCCCTAAATTTTAGGCCACGACGACTCGAGATATGATATTGACAACCTTCCTACAACACAACGAACAAACGCAGCAGCGATTCAAACGGGTAGCCCTAATGACTCACCATCAGCGAGCCTTTACTAAAAATTATTCCACCAACTTTACTCATTCCCAAACTAGTCAGTTTGGCAAATAAAAAGCAAACCATTAGAACTTTTCTCTACGCCGATTCTGACCTTTACGGGTATTAGCAGCGAGCCCCGTTTGACCTTTGGGAAGACCTTCCTTCTCCAAATGTCACCGATTATCGTGCAAGGACGACGACCACCACCACCACCACCACCACCACCACCAATCCAAGTACGTCCTCATTATCACAGAAACGCAAACTGGCCTCCAGTCACGGTTATTCAACTTCATCTACGATCACGCCCAAAGAATTTAGCACGATACATTTGGGACACTTTCTTCGCTCCAGCCGCATTTCCTATTGCTATTCCGAGGTCCTGTTATCATAACAACCTATCAACACAAACGGGTCAACACGAAATGTGAATGATAATTATTAACGTTGTAACAATTTCGGAACAAGATAATCATCTTGGATTATTTCAAACACAACGGAGATTTTAGTGTGTGTGTGTATATGTATATGTGTGTATATATATATATATATATATATATATATATATATATATATATATATATAACTGCAATGACCACGCAGTATATAAATGAATAGAAACGACATAAGTATTAAGGAACGTTTCTGCACACGAGGAGGAGAGATAACGAATAAATGAAAAATGAGGCGAACAGCCCGGGAATCGAACCCAGGGCCTTCCAATTGCCGGTTATATATATATATGAAATTCACAATTAAACACGTAAAATGATGAATGAATGAATGAATGAATGATGCATTCCCACAAGGAAAAAGAAAAATTATTCCAAGGACTTTCGTGTACACCTCGTCAGGGTGTACGATACAGGGTGCCCCATAAGTCCGGCATCATAGGAAAAATAATAAAAAAAGGCAAAACAAAAGCTTTTATTTACATAACGTGCTCAATATGTCCACCATTGTTTTCAATACACAAATTCAGACGTGATACCCAGTCAGCAAGCACACGGTGAATGATGTCAGGAGTAATGGTGTTACATGCCCCAATAATGCGCTGCCGCAAATGTTCAATACTCCTAATTTTCTCTGCGTATACCAGCGCTTTCAAGTGGCCCCAGAGATAAAAATCTAGTGGCGTCAGATCCGGGCTTCTAGCTGGCCATTCCACAGGCCCTCGACGTCCTATCCAATGACCAACGAATTGTTGGTACGGGTATTCCCTTACTTGGGTGCTGTAATGTGCAGGAGCGCCGTCTTGCTGGAACCATGTTGGGAAATTTCCTTCTTCGTTCAAGACACTGGGAAATGCTTCTTCCTTGAGCGTACGTAGGTAGGTGCCTCCAGTGACATGTTCATCGAAAAAGAGGGGGCCTATGATGCGATCCTTCCAAATGTCACACCATACCATCACCCGAGATGCACCTTGTTCCTTTGAAGAGGTATACCAGTGAGGGTTGTTTTGAGACCAGTAGCGGGTGTTCTGTCGATTTACCTCACCATTTCCATAAAAAACAGCCTCGTCACTAAACAGAATGGTGGACGGGAAATTGGCATCCCGAGCATAAGAAAAATATGAATTATGGTTTGTAGAAATAGAAAAATATGAATTTCTCCTATGATGCCGGACTTATGGGACACCCTGTGTATATATATATATATATATATGGCAAACCCACAAGGAAAACAAAATTATTTGAAGACCTTTCGTGTATTCAGCAGTACACCTCATCAGGGTGTACTACCCTGACGACGAGGTGTACTGCTGAATACACGAATGGTCTTGAAATAATTTTTTTTGCCTTGTGGGTTTGCCATATATATATATATAATATATATATAATGATGGAGAAAGGAGGGGGCCAATGACGGTTGCCCGCCAAAAATGTCCCCCTTTATAAGAACGAGAGAGCCAAAATCAAGGTCTCCGAGGAACACGATGGCTTCTTTTTTTTAACTAAATTCTGAAAAGATTGTGTCGTGTGTAAAATGCATAATGCATGTGTGCAATGAAGAATAGAGGGGAGTAGCGTATATTTGAGAGCATGCTAGACTGCTCATACGGTAGTAGATGAGAGAGAGAAAGCTCAGCTAAAGAGCGCAGTGACAGGAGCGACGGAAGTTCCAGCAATCTCGATCTTTTACCTAATGTCTCCCCTCCCAACGGAGTGCTTCCCTGGTCGATTCGTGTCTACAATAAATAAACGTACATATCCTCGATTAAACCTCGGGGCAAAAACAAAACACACCAAAAATTAACAGAAAAATGACGAAAGCAATTTCTCAATTACAAAAAAAAAATTAAAAAAATAAAATAAAATAACCAAATAAAATAAAATAACCAAATAAAATTCTAATTACAAATCACCGTTTGAGACTTTTAAAAACGAAAAATCTCACTTTGCTTCGTTCTAAAAACTTGACGCATATATATCCTCGGGCAATGACTTGGTAAATAATCTAATACCGTAACCTTCAAATTCCCGATCTTAAAATAACTCGCGATGGTAAAAAGAAAAAAAAAAAAAAATACAGAACCGTTAATCTGACGAGCAGAGAATTATACTCGGTAGTCGGTACTCGATCAAAATATTAATTTACTCCGTTTGAGGCAGATCGGCGAAAGTTTATTTGTAATTTTTAACAGCGAAAATATTATTTACGAAATAATTAACAAAATACCAAACTCATGTATGAAATAATAAATAATTACAATCACTCGAAGGATTAACGTTAATTAAAGGCAAAATTGTGGTGGTGTGTGTGTGTGTGTGTGTGTGTGTGTGTGTGTGTGTGTGTGTGTGTGTGATATATATATATATATAATTGCACAATTCTCACAAAAGCTGCTTTTTTTTTTAAGTTTTAAATAAGAATTACAAGGACGTAAATTGCCGCCTAACGTTGAATGTTTACTTTTTTGGTAAAAATAATAATTAATAATTTATTGCTTGTATTCAGTATCCACCTCTACGACTCGCCTAACTGCGAGACAGTGGTGGCATTTCGTTAACGGAGTCACACTCGCCCTAATCACCGCATGTGGTGAGGGAAAAAACAAGATTTTAAAATAGCAAAACGACTAAAAAAATACAGTCACCACAGCGAAAACTAACAAAAATTCAGGAAAATTATTACAATTGGTTTCAAATAGTGTAAAAAGCAAATGTTCAAACTACGAGTTACGTCGTAGTTGTCAATACTATGGTGGGTGGTGGTGGTGGTGGTGGTGGTGGTGGTGGTGGTGGTGTTGGTGGTGTTGGTGTTGGTGTTGGTGTTGGTGTTGGTGTTCGAAGCTGGATTATTCTACGACTTGGCAGACAGGACTCGGAAAATTCGAGAAATTAAACTTTTTTATTACATTTTTATCCGAAATTAATAAGAACGATGTCCGAACGACATCAACTTCTCCATTTGAAACCTTGATTTTTGGTGCAAGAACCTGAAACTCGCTCGCAACACATCGTCTTGTGATGATCCATCTGCAAGAACCTGAAACTCGCTCGCAACACATCGGCTTGTGATGATCCATGTGTGTGAAGTTTCATTAATTTGTTACAGTTAAAAAATTATGGCGTGTACCCCCATTTGACCTCTATTTGTGACCTTGACCTTAATTTTATCATTTTATATTAAGTGGTTCAGAAGTTACAGCATGGATTTTCATTTGCCCTCTGACCACTGTGACCTTGACTTTTGATACAGGACCGGTGTCTCGTGATGATCCATGTATGGGTGAGGTTTCATAAATTTACGTACGTTTCAAATGTTATGGCATGGACCTCCATTTGACCTTTGACCTCTACTTGTGATCTTGAGCTTCAATGTAAAGACATGATTGTTGCTCATGAAATATCGTCTACTTGTGATCCATTTGCAATTTTGCATGCATGAAGTTTCATCAAATAGTTATAGTTTCATTAAATAGTTACGGTATAGCCTGGACACGAAAAGCTCCATTTGACCGATGACGCTAAAAACCAATTTTTTTTTTTTCTCGTGGCACATCGTCTTGTCGTGATCCGCGTGTGTGTGTGTGTGTGTGGTTTCATGAATTTTTTCTCTCCCCCCGAGCCAGGCACGAAGGTGCTGGCCTGAATAGTGTTCAATGTACCGCGACAGTCGTTGCCAATAGAATAGATAAACTGAGCGTGTTTAAGGCTCCTGGGCCAGACCAGTTCCTCCCCAGTGTTGCGGGAAGTGCGCGACCAGGTGGCTCGGCATCTGGCTACAGTCTTCAACAAATCGTTGGAGACGGGCCAGGTTCCTGGTGACTGGAGGGAAGCCAACGTGACCCCTATCTTTAAGAAAGGGGATCACAAAAGTCCAGGGAACTATCGTCCCATTAGTCTCACTTCGGTTGTAGGTAAATTATTAGAGGGGATAACAGCGGATAGGATCGTTGACCATTTGGATTCCTACAAGTTGCTTGGGCACTCCCAACAAGCGTTTAGGCGGCATAGGTCGTGTCTTACCAACTTGTTCGAGTTCTTCCACGTCATGTGGAGTGAATACTATAAGAGTAGGGTGATTGATATACTTTATCCCGACTTTGAGAAAGCCTTTGATAAGGTACCTTACAGCCGGCTAATGGCTAAAGTGCGCTCGCTGGGTATCGGTGGGGAAGTAGGTAGCTGGATTGAAAACTGGCTGAAGAATAGGCGGCAGAGGGTTGTAATTAAAGGGACTAGTTCGGGTTGGGCCTCGGTCACTAGCGGGGTTCCTCAGGGTTCCGTTTTGGGGCCACTGTTGTTTATCATTTACATAAATGATATCGAGGCTGGCATCGTCAGTAGGATCGCCAAATTCGCTGATGACACCAAGCTTGGGGCCAATGTTGGGACGCCCGAAGTGATCGAGCAACTGCGTGCGGACCTACGTAGGATAGGAGAGTGGTCCGAAAAATGGCAAATGCCATTTAACTTGGGTAAATGCAGTGATGCACATTGGCTACCCCATGTTGGGGATTAATATCGAGGCCACTGATTTGGAAAAGGACTTGGGTGTGCTAATTAGCAGCGACCGTAAGTTTAACAGTGCGTGGAGGTGGAAAAGAAAGCCAAGAAGTTGCTGGGTTATATCAGGAGACAATTTCGATTTCGGAACAAGGAGATTGTGCTCTCTCTGTACAATTCCCTGGTTCGGCCGCACCTGGAGAATGCTGTACAGTCCTGGTCGCCCACCCTCAGGAAAGATATTGAGAGGCTGGAGCGAGTGCAGGCGAGGGCCACAAAGTTAATCCCTTCCGTTAGGCATATGGGCTACAATCGACTCTTACGTGCCCTGAATTTGTTTTCGCTGGAAACTAGGAGGCTGCGCGGTCAACTCATCGAGATTTTCAAGCTCCTACGTGGGTTCAACGATGTCGATTTTAGAAGCATGTTTAGTTTAAATGATAACCCAACTCGCAACAATGGTTGGAAGTTGGATTTGAAACGGTTTAGCACTAGTGTGTGTGGGAATTACTTTACCTATAAGATCTGACACGTGGAACAGGCTACCTTCAGAAGTTGTGAACAGTTCTGTGCATCTGTTCAAGAAAAGGTTAGACCGAATCTTGTACACTATTTGAGGGTGTATGAATTTTTCCGTGGCACCCGCTGCCATTGGTACCTCCTCGGTATGGGCCGCAAGGCCTTTTGAGGTACTACTTTTCCTTGTAGCTCTCTCTCTCTCTCTCTCTAATGACCGTGGCTCGCGAGTTGTACTGGTGTGTCTCGTAGATATACATGCCCTAACTGTACTGCGTGTTATAATGTCTGCTCTGTGCGCCAACTTAAAAATGCGCAAGAACAAGAACTTCAACTATGGTACACTTTACGTCCATTCATTCGAACGGCCAACATCAAACAGTAAAGAATGAAGACTACCTTTGACTACATCACCTTTCTATTCTCGATTCACCAAATAACTTAAAAACCGGGATTGTTCCTCTCTACATCAACAAATCAACGCGATCTAACGACATCCGATGTACGTGACAAAATCGACAAATTACCGTAAATTACAATAAGTTAGGTTGTAAGATTAAATTAACCTAAGTTAAAGTTAGCGTATTAGGCCGGCCACACGCAGAATCGCCTTGACTCACGACTCCGAATCGTCTTCAGTCATGAGTCGCGAGGCGATCCTGCGCGTGGCCGGCCTTAGTGTGTCGATGTTACGTCTCGTTGACCAAATGGGTATCGGTCGAATGAACGAAAGCCTTCGTCAAATGGTTACACCAATTATTCCTCCTTGGCTCTCTCTCTCTCAATATTTTATCAAATTTCATTTTTTTTTTTTAAATTATAACCCTTGGAAATAATTTCACTCGATTTGGTGATACGATTTCACTTTCAAACTTTCTAAATAATTCTTAACAATTTAAAAAAAAAATAAAAAATTCTTAATTATTTAATTTTTAAATTATTTTTTGTTGTATCGAATTTTTTTTAGCAATTTTTTATTTATTTAAATTATTTCCTATTTTTAATTTTAAAACGGTTTAAATTGTTAATTAAAGGTTTTTATCTATTTTTATTTACGTAATTGGTTTTACTTTCCTTTTACCATTTCAATGACGATGGAGAGAGTTGTTCCCAAAACGGCCGAGGGAAAAATAAACCTTACTACTACTACTTCACTGTAATTTAGCACTCGCAAATCAAATACTGAGCGAGATAAGGCTTATCGGCCAAAGGAAACCTTATCAAAATCAAACCCAAGACTCGAAAGTTCAAAAGAACGAGAAATTAAAATCCAGAAATACGTCGGTGACGCATCACATCACTTTTAGGAGCGCATAATTTGCCTCAGGGCAAAGCGAGCAAAGCGGCTGCTTTGGGCCCCGCGCTATTAGGGGCCCCGCAAATATACGAGTACAGTATACAAAAATATTTTGGTTTTGAGTGGTAAATTAAATACTGCATGAAATAGGGCGGAAATCAGAACTGCTGCAGGATCGACTCAGTAATCTGGCGATCCTCTCCATTGAAAACGACATTGCGAGAAACTGTAAATATACAGACCTCATTTGCCCAATTTGCCACTATGAAAGCCAGAAAGGTTTCCTCGTGATCACATCCAAAATAAACGATATTTTTTATTGAATCATTGTTCTTTTCTTTCAGTAAGCATGCACCCACTCTGGGTAGGTAACTTTAACCTTCGGGCCCAACTTTAAAAATCTCGCATTGGACCTCGCATTTGCCTCAATAACATAATTCATAGAAACACACACACACACAGCGAGATACCTAATTACCCAAGTTTGGAATGCAAATGAGGGCTCGAAAAATTGTTTTAAGGCACTCGCTACTCTACAGTAACTTCACCTAACCTAACATAATGAAGAGAAACCTATCTTTTTTTTTCCCCGCACAAAAAAATATTTCTGGGGTTTTTTATATAATTTTTTTAATGTTACGAGGTACCAAAAGTAATACGTCACAAAAAATATTATCCCGTTACATCCGTAATTTATCACGCATCAGTTGCCGAAGCGCGAGCACACGTACAATAAAACATTTATTATATACGATATTCAATAATTATGGGGGTAAAAATTCTTTTGTAACGAGTTATTTCTCGTGCGGTACGTCATCAGTCACCTAAGTTGGCTGTAACGTCATGGCAAAATGTTTTAAGACTATTATTATTATTACCCCCTCAGTAACAGCCAAAAGGGTCACGTGACGGAGGGGTGGACCTATAAAGCTTAATGTAGGATCCGAACCATCTAAGGGTAGCTACATTGATCTAAACGAGGAGGAGGGTTACCCATCCAGTTATTAAAACAGATCCGACGTCGCATAACCTCGCTGATCTAACAGGAAGTAATGTTGCTACGTGAAAAATTACGAATGTATATGGAGCGGACGCTATACTAGAAGAGTTTTTGAACAGGGGTGCCAAAGGTGCCTTCTAAGAGCGCCACTAAACTCCACGTAATTGAAAAAAATGTCATTCAAAGCTGAAGAATTAATCAAGATTTGTACGTTTTGAGCGAAAAAAAAAAATTGCGACTTATGGCGTCTATAAGGAAACTGCAGGGTTAACTCGCAATTAGGTAGCGTTCGGGGGGGGGGGGGGGGCAATGTTGAGCAATGAGAAAAATCCTCAGAAGTGCCACGAAAAAGCAGATGGCATTGGGGAGCTTTGAGCACAAAAAAAAACCCTCAATGTGGAGTATCATTGAATGTTACCGCACCTGGTCTACAAAAAGCAGCACCAATTATAAACACCGTCGATGCGTGGAAAAGACGATGCTGCAAGTTTGGTTTGTTTGTTTGTTTTTTGCACGACTGCCAAGACCGTTATGGTGAAGCGAACGAAAAACTAATACGAGATGAGAGCGAGTTCAGTCAGGCGAGTGTCCCTCACTGAATGACTTCTAAAAAGCGTTTTTAGCTTCAGCGACGAGTTCATATCGAGAATACACCTCTCGACGCGGACTAGCAACTATTCAGTCACGACAAACACTCCAAATCTATTTTAAATATGGTGCTTAAATAGAAGCGCCTTCGGGCACACGCTTTATCCACAAAACTTTTCAAGATGGAATTAATTTCAGAAAATATTATTATATATAATATATATATATATATATATATATATATATATATATATATATATATATATATAGTCAGGTTACATAGGGCTTTTCTGTTTCTTTGCAGGTAAATGAGTTATAAGATGTTATCGAAGGAGGAGCGCATTGATGTGATATTCCTAGCTGGTTGCACAAGTGCATTGCCGTTAAGTGGCCATATCGAGCATGTGATGTGACTATTCCCGTATCATTACATAATACAGTATTTCCCTATGTAACCTGACCCTGGATATATATATATATATATATATATATATATATATATATATATATATATATATATATGTCACATTTTCTCGCATCCGCGGAACATCCGCACATTTTCTCGCATCCGCACCCGCATCCGCACTTTGGACTGCGGATGTGGACCGTTGAGATAAAACGTCATTAATAAGCGGAAATTATCAAATTCTACTATATTAATAGAACTAGTTCATTGTGCGCAAAAGTGATGCAAGCGACAAGACGAGAGGCTGTTCTTGTATGAAGTTACTCTCTTGCAACCTACTTAGATCCACGTTACAAAGCTAAGTTATTTTCACCTAGTACATTAGAACGAGTTAAATCATCACTTGGCAAAGCAGTTGAAGAGTTTCAATCTCTTGAATCTGTCGCTTCGCCACCCACCAAAAGAATAAAAGTTTCAGTGACAGAACCAACACCTTCAACAAGCAAATCTATCACAGAATCTGTCTCTCAGTTTCTTGAGTCAAGCAGCAATGACGAGACCTACGCGATGCCAAAAGATGTAGTAAAAATGATCGAGCTATATCACCAAGAAAAACGCCTGGTTGCATGTGACAATCCTATTAGTTGGAGGAAAAATACGCAGAATCTCTATCCATACTTGAGTAAACTTGTAAGGAAACATTTAGCCTGTCCTCCAACAAACGTACCAAGCGAGAGATTATTTAGCAGTGCTGGATTAATATATGATGAAAAGAGAAACAGACTGGCAGCAGAAAAGGCAGAAAAATTAATGTTCCTTAAGCATAACCTTCCTATAATTAAGTTTGAACATTAAACGATGAACATCTTAGTTTACTTTATTTTAATTACTCATTTATAAATATGCCTAATAAAACTTTAAACTTAATATAAATAGTTATCAAGCTAATTAAAGATCTCTTTCTATAAGGGTGGAGGTTGGGGAAAGAGGACGGTGGGGTGCATTTGAGTTGGGTTCACGTCCCGCATCCTGGTAACACAATTATGGTTTCTAATTGTGGCTGAAACTCAACAAAATATAACGAATTTATTTGCAGACGAATTCACTAATTGATTTCTATATTAGTTAGATGCTTGATATTATTTTATATGTTCAGAGAAAAGTACAGCAATTATTGTACAATTAATCAATTATACTACATTATAGCTACAGCTCTCTCTATATAATAACTTATTATATACTACGTTAAACACAACAAATCTCGAATATATCCTAAAAAATAACGAAAATGTAGACATCCGCATCCGCGGATGTTGAAATCAAACATCCTCATCCGCATCCGCGGATGTGAAAAAATGACATCCGCTACATCACTAATATATATATATATATATATAATAATATATATATATATTACACACAAACTCAGAATGGTCCCCTGAGAAACTTATATGTTAAACACAGACCGTGCATGGAACAAGGAACTCTTCTGGGAAAATTAAATCCACTATAGTCCGAATAAGTAATGGTAAATGACAAATACCATAGTTTTTCTTTTTCATGATGCTAGCCCGACGTGGGCAACGGGTCTCTCGCAAAGAGGTCCCATAAATATAGCTTCCCTCACCAGCTATCTGCAAAGCAGACAGGATCCAGCTTTGGGACATGGATCTAGGGTTTAAAGCAAGCCTAGTCCCACTACATTCAGAACCTCTATATAAGTAAAAGACTCGTTGCATTCACGTCGGATTGAATAAATCAAAGAAAAAGGGGTAACTATTGTATTTTTAGCCAAGAAAACAAAACTTAAACCTCAACCGGGACATTGAGCGTCCACATTTCAAGGCACGTAACACGTCCGTTTAATATACACAAACTCAGAATGGTCCCCTGAGAAACTTATATGTTCAACACAGACCGTGCATGGAACAAGGAACTCTTCTGGGAAATTACATCCACTATAGTTCGAATAATAATGATAAATGACAAATACTATAGTTTTTTCCTGTCCCAAAGCTGGATCCTATCTGCTTTGCAGATAGCTGGTGAGGGAAGCTATATTTTGGGCCTCTTTGCGAGAGACCCGTTGCCCACGTCGGGCTAGCATCATGAAAAAGAAAAACTATGGTATTTGTCATTTACCATTACTTATTCGGACTATAGTGGATTTAATTTTCCCAGAAGAGTTCCTTGTTCCATGCACGGTCTGTATATATATTATATAGGGTGTCCCGTAAGTCTGGAACCATAGGGCAAAATGATAAAAACGGCAATAAAAACGCCGAAGAGACTTTTGGGGACTGTTTGTGAAATGAGCGAGGATGATAGCGGCTGTGTCATCGTCGGTGGATGTCCTCGGAGGTCCACTGAGTGGTTTATCTCCTATGGATCCCGTTTCCCTGAACTTTGTTAGAAGTTTGCCGACACAGCCGCGTGTTATCGGCGCGCGGTCCGGATGCAATCTGTTAAATTCCTCAGCGACCTCCCTCTGACTTCGATTTCCTACGAACAGAATTACCTGGATGCGCTCTTCCCCTACTCAGACATCATGGGCACTTGCATAAACGGAAAAACATGAATTACCTATTTTACCCTATGGTTCCAGACTTACGGGACACCCTGTGTGTGTGTGTGTGTGTGTGTGTGTGTGTGTGTGTGTGTGTGTGTGTGTGTGTGTGTAGAATGAGATTAAGATATATTAATATTCTGAGCATTGATATTGCACCACCACCTCACTATACTGTGTGTATATATAAGCACACCGGACAAAAAATTAGTCACCCCTCTCAGAATGTACCTAATAACGTGTGACGGCGCCTCTGGCCTTGATAACCGCACGAATCCGGCGAGGCAGAGACTCTACGAGGTTGTGCATGTACTGAACATCGATTTGCTGCCACTCGTTCATCAGCCGATTCCGAAGTTCCGCCAGAGTCCGTGGGTGTCTATTCCTGCGCTTCACTTTCTGTTTCCAGCCTGAACAACACCTTCGACGCATTCAGGATTAAAGGCTTCATTGGACCTGCGATGTACTCGTCGCCTCCCATCATTGGAGAACAAACAAAAACGGGACTCATCCGACCAAATTACACGTTTCCAATCTGCCGCAGTCCAGTTTTTGTGCCTCTGAGCCCATTTATAACGTGCCAATTTGTGACTTGCTGTTAACAGCGGCCTCTTCCGTGGTACCCTGCTCCAGATGTCCATCGCATGCAGTTCTCGTCGCAATGTCCGTTCGGAAATTGGTCGCTGGAGAACCTCATTGGTTTCTGGAGCAATTGTTCTCTGGTTTGAAAACGATTTGCAGTTACTAGACGAGAAACATGGCGGCGGCCCCTATTGTCGAGAATTGTTTTCCGGCCACAGTTACGCCGTCGATTGTCAGTTGATTGCGAACTACACCACTCTTTGTAAACTCGCTGGACAGTACGCGTTGACACACCAACAAATTGGGCTACTTCAGACATTGTGTCCGTGGGCTCTGCCAAACACGATGGCTCCTTTTTGCCCGAGTAACGTCTGCCTCACGACCCATTTTGCAGACTATATCCAACACACACTTTGTTCTTCACCACCTCACGAAACAGATCTGATCCTGTGTGCTACGTCACCGCTACTTGTCACTTACCAATGCTACATCAGCGCCCTGTGTGTGACCTTGAACTTCCTACTATCGGTGCTATTAGGGGTGACTAATTTTTTGTCCGGTGTGCTTTATATATATATATATATATATATATAGCGAGTTTGCCTCAGAAGGGATCGACGTGGTGACCCATTTAGTAAAACAGCTTTCCGTTATATCAGCCAAGTTAAAGCGCCATTGGTTCTGGTCAATAGTAGTAGTAGTAGTAGTAGTAGTTGGATGGGGGCCCCGTTCTTCGCGTCCGGATGATGTAGAGACCCGTGATTCGGATCCCACGTAAAGCCATAGGTCCTCTCTGCCACACGACCTTCGCTATTGCGAAGCAGGTGAAACAGCCCCAAAACCACCTTCCCTCGGAAGGAATATTTAACTGTCGGCAGTTTTGTGATAATGTAATGATTGGGTTGTTTAACCTCCTTGGCAACATCTAAGGTAGTATGACGGAGGGGACCTACAGCTTTACGTAGGATCCGAATCACGGGAGTTCTTTGGCAAATAAATTAAAATAAGTGTTACGGAATTCAATACGTCAACTGAACATGATTACTCAAAAGCAGCGCATTTCATTGGGGCTTCATTAGAAACTTTAAAAGTTATATACAGGGTGTCCCCTAAGTCCGGTCTCATAGGCAAATTTATTTTAAATTAAATTTACAAAAGTAATACATTAGAACGTAAACGTTCAAATTGATGTCTCGTTTTGGGATTTTTTTTTGTTGTTGTTGTTGCAGGTACCCAATGGCTAATATAGAGGGGAGTTACACTCGTGAGGAATAGGCGGAGGAAAAATTACTACTGGAATCCTTCCACGGTTGAATTCTGAAGGAGGACAGAAAAGGTGGGTAAGGCTTTCCGCGATAAGAGAAAAACGCGTCTCCTTCATTTTGAACCCACAACATAGCAAATTTTTCCTACACTCTTTTTTACTCTCGATTTGCGTCGTGTTTATGTGCGTGAAATAAAGTTCTGTCTCGCACGCACACAAAAAGAATATATGTACGTATCATCCCTCAAATCATGATTATATAAAATATGTTGATAGTTATTAATCATTTCCATATTATGAATTTTATATTAGATTAGGGAAGATTAACCTCATACCCAGTTAGGACTACACTCATCATTAGGCTCCCCAGTTTACAGAGTTCCTCGTTTACAAAACATTCCAATAAAACCGACTCTGTAACAATGGTCCGTAACAGCGTCCTCTGTTGGACCTATATAAACAAAACTAAACACATCTGCGCTGTCTACCTCTCTCCTAATTCTACTGACTGTCCAAAACTCTCTGACTGCCTCACTTCTAAAGTGGAATACATTCTATCCCACTCTCCTTCTGCTGAAATCTCCATTTTAGATTTCAATGTTCACCACCACCTTTGGCTTTCCTCCCATTTCACTGACATCCCTGGTGAACTAGCTTACAACTTTTCTATCCTACTCGTATCTCCGATCGCCTTCGAGATAGGCCCAACATTCATGATTTATTTCTCACCAATCATCATCATCCTCATTATTCTGCCAAACTTTTTTATCCATTGGGCTCCTCCGACCACAATCTTATATATGTTTCCAGCCCTATCGCTCCAATTCGACCTTTAGATCCTCCCAAGAGGAGACGCCTTTGACACTTTGGCGCCATTGATTGGAGGCCCTTGGGCAGTATTTTGTTTAATTTCTCACAGAATGATTACTGCGTCGGTGGCCGGGGCCCCTCCGAGTGCGCTGAATGCATCACGGAGGAAATTCTCTCGGGGTATGGAAGTGTACATTCCATATTCTATTCCTAGTACTGAAGCAACAAAGACCTTAGTTTAACTTTGCTCGTTCTTCAGATATTCGCAACAGGGAGGAGTCTTTCAGAAGGTACCGTCGTCATCCAACTCCTGACTCTCACTTAGCTTATATTTCTGCCCGGAATCGTGCGAAATCTGTTCTTCAACTAGCCAAAAAGTCCTACATGTGTAAACTTATCCAATTCTAATTCTTCTCGCTCTTTCTGACTAGCCAAGAACCTCCCCCAACAACTGTATTACTGTTTTTGCTCCGCTTTTCCATTCCGACGTCTCAGTTGCCGTCTCTCCTCCTGATAAAGATGAACTCTTCGCTCAAACTTTCGCCTCCAACTCAACCCTTGACGATTCTGATGCTGTTCCTCTATCAACTCCCTCCGACTTAATTGTCCGAAATTAGAATATCTTCTAAAGATGTTTTTTCTGCCCTATCTGGACTCAACTCTAGGGAAGTGTACGGTCCTGATGGTTTCCCTCCTGTTGTTCTCAAGAACTGTGCTTTTGTGCCGACACCCTTCCTGCTGGAAGTTCGCTTTCATTCAGCCTGTCCCAAAAGGGATGACCGCTCTCAACCCTCCAACTGTCGTCCAATTGCTTTGATTTCTTGCCTTTCTAAAATTTTTGAATCTATTCTTAACAGGAAGATTCTTAAACACCTCTCTTCTCACAATCTTCTTTCACATCGTCAGTATGGGTTCCGCAAGGGAAGCTCTACTGGCGATCTCCTTACACATCTCTCTGACTCTTGGTCATTCTCCTTTCGGAATTCTGGCGAAACCTTTGCTATTGCGCGACATATCAAAAGCTTTTGATCGAGTCTGGCACAAATCTTTAATTGCGAAACTGCTCTCTTTCGGTTTCTACCCTTATATCTATGCCTTCATCTCCGATTTCCTTTCTGGCCGATCTATAGCTGCGGCTGTAGATGGCCACCGTTCTAAAGCTATTAATGGTGGTGTTCCTCAAAGTTCTGTTGTGTCTCACACTCTTCCTTTTATTTATCAATGATCTATTAAGTTGCACTTCCTGTCCTATCCACTCCCATGCCTATGATTCCACTCTTCACTTCTCCACCGTTTCACAAAGCGTCCCTCTCAACAGACACTCAATGCTTCGCGTGAGACGGCTATGGTACGCCTGACCTCTGACTGGGGCAGAGAAAAAGATAAAACCTCGTGGGTTTTCAATGCCTCAAGAATTCAGTTCCTCCATCTGTCTACTCGTCACAATCTTCCACACGACTATCCCCTTACCTTCAACAACACGCAATTCAATCCTCCTCCTTTTCTTAACATTTTTGGTGTTTACTTTTCTCGTGATCTCTCCTGGAAAGATTACATATTATACTCTCTTTCCAAATTAGCTTCTAAGAGGTTAGCTGTGCTGTACAGGCTCCGCAGTTTCTTCACTCCCACTCAGTTGCTGTCTCTTGTACAGTGGTCTTCTCCGCCCCTTTATGGAGTACGCTTCTCACGTGTGGGGTGCCTCAATCCATACAGTTCTAAATGACCGTGTGGAATCAAAAGCTTTTAGTCTCATCAATTCCTCGCCTCTTACCGTCTTCAATCTCGCTCTCTTCAACGGAATGTTGCCTAACTCTCTTTACTATCGCTACTACAACAGACACTGCTCTTCTCAACTCTCCAACTGCATGGTTCCTCCTTTAAGGAGAGCACGCTGTACCAAACTTTCGACATACTCTCATTCCTTTTCTGTCCAACTCTCTAACGCGAGGGTTAATCGGTATTTTCGATCTTTCATCTACTCAACCGGTCAACTACGGAACAATCTTTCTCGATCCATCTTTCCCGCCGTCTATGACATTCAATCTTTCAAACGCAGTGTCTCCAGGCATCTCGAAAACCTTGGCCCTCGATTTTGGCTCTCTTCTTCCTTTAGGGGAGGGGCGTTTGCGCGGGCCCTTGGCCCCTCCTTCCTGCATAAAAAAAAAGGTACAACTCGAGTGTACTCACATGTATCTATACTGTCTGCGTCATTTTCTGTGAGAGGATGATCGTATAACCTGAGGGAGAGAAGAGAATAAAGGTAAATGGACGTATTTTGCTAAGAGGAGGTTCCTTATTGTCTCTCCATACTCTCAGTCTAATACGTAAGCGAGTACGACGTTACATACACGGAGATCTTGTCAAGCAACAAAACTCACCCATTAACTAGTTTTAGTTCAATTTCGGACGAAACGCGACCCAATGACTTATCACTCGGGAATCGAACCTATCAACTTTTACGAATTAGCGAAATTTACTTCAATCTAGAAAACTGACAACATCGTTGAGCACGCGCGCACGCAAAAGAAAAAATAAAGTAACAAAAATAAGGATAAAATAAAAATATAATATTTTCAACCAATTAAAAGATCAGAATTTAAAATTTATAATTTAAAATTTACTCTCGACCACCCACCAATGATGGGGAGGGCGAAACAAAACTCCCAATATCTAATCTAAAAAAAGGCTTGAACTGCAAATCTAAGTTTTCAATATTCAACTAATTTTTATTATAGCAATGCTTTGCAAATAGGGTTGCCAGGTCTTAAATATCGAAAAACGGGACAGTTTCAGGTGTGTGTGTGTGTGGTGTGTGTGTGTGTGTGTGTGTGTGTGTGTGTGTGTGTGTTCGCGGGCGCGCGCAGTCATGTTAACACGTCGAGACTTGCACCAAACTTTCTTCTACGAAGGTGAAATAAAAAGAAATTAGGAGCCAACTAGTGACCTCGTAACGAATCCATTCATCAATGCCATATCCTACAGAAAAGGTTCTCAACCCCCCCCTTCCTCAGTCACTACAAGAAAATCCGTCAACACTGGTGACCAAACCGAAGTTGACAAGTAGTTCACCATCACAAATTCTTTCATCAAATGCAGGAATTATATACAGGGTATGCAGATAAAAAAAAACATCGTGGTTTTAAGTTTATATATATATATATATATATATATATATATATATATATCAGTGGCGACTCGTGGTATAAATGTATGGGGGTGCGATTTCATAAAATTTATAATTTTTAGAATTCTAGTACATAAACAATCACATGGTGCTTCCGTACGGTACTTATATATCAAAAGAAGCCATAAATTTGTATTAAAAAAATATTTTAAAATATAAAAATAATTGTTGAACAAGACTATTTGACTATACATAATAATGTACCACTGTACGACAACACGGACTCACAATAGACTAGCGCGAATCCAACTGCCGCTCACAAGAGTACTTGTATTAACATATGCGGCTATGCCAGACGTACAATTCTAGTTAATTACAAATAAGTAATAATTTCAATAAAATAATATAAATGGCTTTTATCATTATTACTGAAGTAACTATTAGTAAAAATAAAGTTGTTATTATAAAAAAAAAATTCGCGATTGTACTTATATTTTCATTACAACAGTAAAATATAATTTATATTTACTTGAGCGAAAAATCTATCGCTCCATTCGGCTGCAATATTATTTTGTATTCAAACATGGTACGCTGTTTGAAGCTATGCTATAAGTTTAGAATTATGTACTGTATGAAGGCTTACTCAAAATGCCTCATGAATCATGATATGCCACATGAATTTTTAAAATATATTTCAAGAATATTTATTTTAATATCTTACAATTAATATATTTTTTATCTGTTAAATTAATATATTTTTTATCTGTTAAATTAATATTTATCGTTTCAAGCAAGGGGGAGCGACCGCTCCATCGCTCCTATACACCAGTCGCCACTGATATATATATATACCGGGTGTCCGAGAATTATCTGTACAATTTTTGGCTGTTATTAAAAGTCAACCATGAAGTGTAGAAATTCCAGTGTTGTCCCATTTTACAGAGAATCTCTAAGTTTTTTCTGATACCAAGTTTGGACAAGTTTTTTAGAAATTCCAGTGTGTCCGAACATTATCTGTACAATTTCATCTTTAATAAAATTCTTGATAACACACGTAAAATTCTTAAACAAGATTATTTAGAATCTGTATTTTCAAAAGTTTCTTTTATTAAAGTAACGTTGTTACAAACATTCGATATGTGCACCATCAGTGATTCGCAAAACATCCAATCGATACTCCAAATGTTGCCATGTACGCTGCAGCATATCCACATCAATTCACTCAATAGCAGCTGTGATTCTTGCTTTTAAATCATCAATGTCTGTCACCCGCGTACATTTCTAAAAAACTTGTCAAAAAGTGGTATCAGAAAAAACTTAATGAGATTCTCTGTAAAAGGGACAACACTGGAATTTCCACACTTCGTGGTTGACTTTTAATAACAGCCAAAAATTGTACAGATAATTCTCGGACACCCGGTATATGCTGCAAACCCACAAGGTAAAAGAAAAACGATTCCAAGGCCTTTCGTGGTTTAGAGCCACACCTCGTCATTCCCTGACGAGGTGTAGCTCTGAATACACGAAACGCCTTAGAATTGTTTTTTCTTTTCCTTGTGGGGCATTCATTCATTTGAGGGTTTTAATTGTGAAATTCATCCCATATATATATATATATATACGGTGAACCAAAAGTAGGTGGACAGTAGGTTGAATACGGTTTGTGTTATATTATATTATAACTATGGTGTTCATTATAACTATGGTGTTTGTGTTATATATTAAATATTATAACTAAATTTATTTAAATTTTATTTTGTATTATAGTATACAAAAAAATTAAATATGTATTCTCAAAATAAACGTTATCATTTACTGTCCACCTACTTTTGGTTCACCCTATATATATATATATATATATATATATATATATATATATATATATATATATATATATATATATATATATATATATATATATATTATTATATATATATATATATATGAAAAATTATTTCACGAAAGTGACACGTGAAAAGTATTTATGATGAATAAAACCACGAAGGAAAAAGAAACACAAAGGGGTGCTCAGTGTTCCTGAGGATGTCATTAGACGAAAGCGCTTGAGCACCCCTTTGTGTTTCTTTTTCCTTCGTGGTTTATTCATCATATATATATATATATATATATAACGGTATAACCTATTTTTTTCTGCACACCCTGTATTAATGTTTGTGTACTTCACTCTTAACGGCACAAACCCCCAAAAAATGTCCCAAATTTAAAAACCTTCACTTAATGTAAAAATTAAAAAATATAAAATTGAAATAAAAACCTACAAAAAAAAATATCTATTCACGCACAATCAGTGGGAAAAAAAACCCTAGCAATGTTTTTAAATAAAAAATTATTTCATTAAATGCAGTGTCAATATATATCTTTTTTTTTAACATATGACACTTATTTTTATTATATATAAATGACCTTCCACGTTCATCTGATATACTGAACTTCATAATGTTTGCAGATGATACAACTCTCTCTCTTCCTAAATACCAGTAAAACAAATTTCATGATTTTTACTAATAAAAGAAATGTATATCTTGATGAACTTAATGTTAATGAAATCACCATAAAGGAGTGTACTGTAACAAAATTTCTTGGTGTAATGCTAGATAAGAATTTGCAATGGAGTGATCATGTAAATTATATCGCGAAAAAGATTTCAAGGAGCGTTGCTATAATGTTTAAACTTAGAAATGTAGTCCCTAAACAAGTTTTATTGACTATCATACTCTTGTTCTTCCTTATATAACATACTGTACCCTTGTTTGGGGAAACTCCGCTAACAACGCATTAAATGGTATCTTTGTCATTCAAAAACGAGCAATAAGGTTATTATCTGATGCTGATTTCCTTGATCACTAGTGCATTATTTAAAGAGCTAAACCTACTAAAGCTCAATGATATAACCAAACTGGCACATTTTATTTTTATTTACGAGTGTAAGAGCAAAATCATTAATTTGCAATGGGTAAATAGATATTTTGTAACTCATCAAGAAATCCACTCGTATCAGACCAGAAATAGATCAAAACTTGTTATACCTCAATTAGATTGTCTTCATCTCAAAAACTACCGATTTTCATTGGATTGAAACTAGGAATGACTTGCATGCCGATATAAAAAATATTGCGAATGTAAATTTGTTTAAAACCAGTTGAAATCCCAATTAATAATGGGATACTAACAAAAATCTTGGATTAATGTCACTAATAATGTTTAATATTGTCCATTAATATTGTTTAATATTGAAATATAGGTTTAACTAAATAATACTTATTATTATATTAATTTATAACAGCTAGCTGCTTATTTTTAATAAGAGCCCAGTAAAGCCTAAAGCTTAAGGGCCTTATGTCATTGTAAAAATTGTAAAAAGACTACTGTATTTATTTTATTATTAATAAAGGTTATTCAATTCAATTCAATTCAATTCTCTAATGCAAAACATGCTCTATGTGGTGTCCTCTCAGGATTACGATACTTTGACGGAATAGTCCTATCCAACAGATTTCTTGCGGTTCACGATGAAGGAATATCATGGCCACCAACATCGCCAGATCTAATCCCCCGTGTCTTTTATCTGTGGTTTTATTTAAAAGATGGTGTGTTTAAACGGAATCCACACACAATAGAAGAATTGAAAGCATCAACTGAACGAGAAATTTCTTAAGAGTTCAACAGATACTTTGCCCAGAGTATCGCGCAAATTTCAACAGATAGTCTATCCAAAGTACTACAAAAATTTTGTCGCTCGTGCGCAGAGAGTTAATGAGCCGAGAGGACATCACATAAAGAATGTTTTGCGCTAGGGAATTGAATTGAATTGAATAACCTTTATTAATAATAAAATAAATACAAGGAGCACCATCATGTTGATAGACGACGGTACTAACAATCCTATCCCCGTCGTCTATCAACATGATGGTGCTCCTTCTCACTATGCCAAAATTGTTCAGGATTATTTAAATGGACGTTTTCCAAATCGCTGGATCGGACGCGGATGCAACAGACCTTGGCCAGCGAGATCACCAGATTTAACGCCTTTAGATTTCTTTGCATGGGCTTTATCAAATCGCACGTCTATCAGACGAAGATTACGAGTCTTGAAACTTACGTACACGTATACGAACTGCTGCAGATAACATAACCCCGCAAATGCTCCAGAATGTGTTTAGAAATGCTGCGGAACGATTTGAGCTGTGCAGGGATACTGATGGGCGTCACGTCGAATCCTAATCTTTAATTATTTAATAAATGTTACCACTTTTCA